>WWNC01000214.1:0-339285 GCA_011125475.1 Melanerpes aurifrons
AGTTAAATGAGACGGCAAATGCAATTTGGTGCTAGGCCTTTCCCTTTAGGTTTTACCCCAGGAATGTCTTGCTTCTATTCGAATTGTCTCAGAAGTGCTCTATGCAGCTGTAGATTAAAGCATGTATCTCAGCAGAGGAAAGTGTTAGGGCTGAATTCCAATACTCATTTCGACTGCCTCCAGAAGTTAGATCAGATGGCAAATGCAATTTGGTGCTAGGCTTTTCCCTTTAGGTTTTACCCCAACAATGTTTTCATTAGTTTCGATCACTCTCGAAATCAAGCATTTTTCAGCAGTGTAGACCACCCTGTATCTCAGCAGAGGAAAGAGGTAGGGAAGAATTCTAAGGATCATTTTGACTCTCTCCAGAAGTTAGATCAGATGGCAAATGGAATTTGGTGCTAGGTCGTTCCCTTTAGGTTTCACCCCAACAATGTTTTCATTAGTTTCGGTCACTCTCGAAATCAAGGATTTTTCAGCAGTGTGGACCACCCTGTATCTCTAGCAGAGGAAAGAGGTAGGGAAGAATTATAAGGATCATTTTGACTGCCTCCAGAAGTTAAATGAGACGGCAAATGCAATTTGGTGCTAGGCCTTTCCCTTTAGGTTTTACCCCAACAATGTCTTCATTCATTTCGCTCACACTCAAAATCTAGCATTTTACAGCAGGTTGGAGCACCCTGTAAATCAGCAGAGGAAAGAGGTAGGGAAGAATTCTAAGGATCATTTTGACTCTCTCCAGAAGTTAGATCAGATGGCAAATGGAATTTGGTGCTAGGCCTTTCCTTTTAGGTTTTACCCCAAGAATGTTTTCATTAGTTTCGATCACTCTCGAAATCAAGCATTTTACAGCAGTGTGGACCACCCTGTATCTCAGCAGAGGAAAGAGGTAGGGAAGAATTCTAAGGATCATTGTGACTGCCTCCAGAAGTTAGGTCAGATGGCAAATGCAATTTGGTGCTAGACCTTTCCCTTTAGGTTTTACCCCAAGAATGATTTGCTTCTCTTCGAATTGGCTCAGAAGTTTTGTAGACAGCTGTAGATTAATGCATGTATCACAGCAGAGGAAAGTGTTAGGGTTGAATTCAAATACTCATTTTGACTGCTTCCAGATGTTAGATCAGATAGCAAATGCAATTTGGTGCTATGCCTTTCCCTTTAGGTTTTACCCCACAATGTTTTCATTAGTTTCGATCACTCTCAAAATCCAGCATTTATACGGAAGTGTGGACCACCCTGTATCTCAGCAGAGGAAAGTGTTAGGGCTGAATTCAAATACTCATTTTGACAGTCTTCAGAACTTAGATCAGATGGCAAATGCAATTTGGTGCTGGGCTTTTCCCTTTAGGTTTTACCCCAAGTATGTTTTGCTTCTATTCGAATTGGCTCAGAAGTTTTGTAGACAGCTGTAGATTAATGCATGTATCACAGCAGAGGAAAGTGTTAGGGCTGAATTCAAATACACATTTTGACGGCCTCCAGAAGTTAAATGAGACGGCAAATGCAATTTGGTGCTAGGCCTTTCCCTTTAGGTTTTACCCCACGAATGTTTTTCTTCTATTCGAATTGTCTCAGAAGTTCTGTATGCAGCTGTAGATTAAAGCGTGTATCTCGGCAGAGGAAAGTGTTAGGGCTGAATTCAAATACTCATTTTGACTGCCTACAGAAGTTCGATCAGATGGCAAATGCAATTTGGTGCTAGGCTTTTCCTTTAGGTTTTGCCCCAAGAATGTGTTGCTTCTGTTCGAAGTGTCTCAGAAATGCTGTATGCAGCAGTAGATTAAAGCATGTGTCACAGCAGAGGAAAGTGTTAGGGCTGAATTCAAATACTCTTTTTGACTGCCTCCAGAAGTTAGATCAGATGGCAAATGCCATTTGGTGCTAGGTCTAGCCCCTTATGCTGTACCCCAACAATGTTTTCATTAGTTACGATCACTCTCGAAATCAAGCATTTTACAGCAGTGTGGACCACCATGTATCTCAGCAGAGGAAAGAGGTAGGGAAGAATTCTAAGGATCATTTTGACTGCCTCCAGAAGTTAAATGAGATGGCAAATGCAATTTGGTGCTAGGCCTTTCCCTTTAGGTTTTACCCCAAGAATGTTTTGCTTCTATTTGAATTGTCTCAGAAGTTCTGTAGACAGCTGTAGATCAATGCATGTATCACAGCAGAGGAAAGTGTTAGGGTTGAATTCAAATACTCATTTTGACTGCCTCCAGAAGTTAGATCAGATGGCAAATGCAATTTGGTGCTTGGCCTTTCCCTTTAGGTTTTACCTCAACAATGTTTTCATTAGTTTCGATCACTCTCGAAATCAAGCATTTTACAGCAGTGTGGACCACCCTGTATCTCAGCAGAGGAAAGAGGTAGGGAAGAATTCTAAGGATCATTTTGACTGTCTCCAGAAGTTAGATCAGATGGCAAATGGAATTTGGTGCTAGGCCTTTCCTTTAGGTTTTACCCCAAGAATGTTTTCATTAGTTTCAATCACTCTCGAAATCATGCATTTTACAGCAGTTTGGACCACCCTGTATCTCAGCAGAGGAAAGAGGTAGGGAAGAATTCTAAGGATCATTTTGACTGCCTCCAGAAGTTAAATGAGACGGCAAATGCAATTTGGTGCTAGGCCTTTCCCTTTAGGTTTTACCCCAACAATGTCTTCATTCATTTCGCTCACACTCAAAATCTAGCATTTTACAGCAGGTTGGAGCACCCTGTAAATCAGCAGAGGAAAGAGGTAGGGAAGAATTCTAAGGATCATTTTGACTCTCTCCAGAAGTTAGATCAGATGGCAAATGGAATTTGGTGCTAGGCCTTTCCTTTTAGGTTTTACCCCAAGAATGTTTTCATTAGTTTCGATCACTCTCGAAATCAAGCATTTTACAGCAGTGTGGACCACCCTGTATCTCAGCAGAGGAAAGAGGTAGGGAAGAATTCTAAGGATCATTTTGACTGCCTCCAGAAGTTAAATGAGACGGCAAATGCAATTTGGTGCTAGGCCTTTCCCTTTAGGTTTTACCCCAGGAATGTCTTGCTTCTATTCGAATTGTCTCAGAAGTGCTCTATGCAGCTGTAGATTAAAGCATGTATCTCAGCAGAGGAAAGTGTTAGGGCTGAATTCCAATACTCATTTCGATTGCCTCCAGAAGTTAGATCAGATGGCAAATGCAATTTGGTGCTAGGCTTTTCCCTTTAGGTTTTACCCCAACAATGTTTTCATTAGTTTCGATCACTCTCGAAATCAAGCATTTTTCAGCAGTGTAGACCACCCTGTATCTCAGCAGAGGAAAGAGGTAGGGAAGAATTCTAAGGATCATTTTGACTCTCTCCAGAAGTTAGATCAGATGGCAAATGGAATTTGGTGCTAGGTCGTTCCCTTTAGGTTTCACCCCAACAATGTTTTCATTAGTTTCGGTCACTCTCGAAATCAAGGATTTTTCAGCAGTGTGGACCACCCTGTATCTCTAGCAGAGGAAAGAGGTAGGGAAGAATTATAAGGATCATTTTGACTGCCTCCAGAAGTTAAATGAGACGGCAAATGCAATTTGGTGCTAGGCCTTTCCCTTTAGGTTTTACCCCAACAATGTCTTCATTCATTTCGCTCACACTCAAAATCTAGCATTTTACAGCAGGTTGGAGCACCCTGTAAATCAGCAGAGGAAAGAGGTAGGGAAGAATTCTAAGGATCATTTTGACTCTCTCCAGAAGTTAGATCAGATGGCAAATGGAATTTGGTGCTAGGCCTTTCCTTTTAGGTTTTACCCCAAGAATGTTTTCATTAGTTTCGATCACTCTCGAAATCAAGCATTTTACAGCAGTGTGGACCACCCTGTATCTCAGCAGAGGAAAGAGGTAGGGAAGAATTCTAAGGATCATTGTGACTGCCTCCAGAAGTTAGGTCAGATGGCAAATGCAATTTGGTGCTAGACCTTTCCCTTTAGGTTTTACCCCAAGAATGATTTGCTTCTCTTCGAATTGTCTCAGAAATGCTGTATGCAGTTATAGATTAAAGCATGTATCTCAGCTGAGGAAAGTGTTAGGGTTGAATTCAAATACTCATTTTGACTGCTTCCAGATGTTAGATCAGATAGCAAATGCAATTTGGTGCTATGCCTTTCCCTTTAGGTTTTACCCCACAATGTTTTCATTAGTTTCGATCACTCTCAAAATCCAGCATTTATACGGAAGTGTGGACCACCCTGTATCTCAGCAGAGGAAAGTGTTAGGGCTGAATTCAAATACTCATTTTGACAGTCTTCAGAACTTAGATCAGATGGCAAATGCAATTTGGTGCTGGGCTTTTCCCTTTAGGTTTTACCCCAAGTATGTTTTGCTTCTATTCGAATTGGCTCAGAAGTTTTGTAGACAGCTGTAGATTAATGCATGTATCACAGCAGAGGAAAGTGTTAGGGCTGAATTCAAATACACATTTTGACGGCCTCCAGAAGTTAAATGAGACGGCAAATGCAATTTGGTGCTAGGCCTTTCCCTTTAGGTTTTACCCCACGAATGTTTTTCTTCTATTCGAATTGTCTCAGAAGTTCTGTATGCAGCTGTAGATTAAAGCGTGTATCTCGGCAGAGGAAAGTGTTAGGGCTGAATTCAAATACTCATTTTGACTGCCTACAGAAGTTCGATCAGATGGCAAATGCAATTTGGTGCTAGGCTTTTCCCTTTAGGTTTTGCCCCAAGAATGTGTTGCTTCTGTTCGAAGTGTCTCAGAAATGCTGTATGCAGCAGTAGATTAAAGCATGTGTCACAGCAGAGGAAAGTGTTAGGGCTGAATTCAAATACTCATTTTGACTGCCTCCAGAAGTTAGATCAGATGGCAAATGCCATTTGGTGCTAGGTCTAGCCCCTTATGCTGTACCCCAACAATGTTTTCATTAGTTACGATCACTCTCGAAATCAAGCATTTTACAGCAGTGTGGACCACCATGTATCTCAGCAGAGGAAAGAGGTAGGGAAGAATTCTAAGGATCATTTTGACTGCCTCCAGAAGTTAAATGAGATGGCAAATGCAATTTGGTGCTAGGCCTTTCCCTTTAGGTTTTACCCCAAGAATGTTTTGCTTCTATTTGAATTGTCTCAGAAGTTCTGTAGACAGCTGTAGATCAATGCATGTATCACAGCAGAGGAAAGTGTTAGGTTGAATTCAAATACTCATTTTGACTGCCTCCAGAAGTTAGATCAGATGGCAAATGCAATTTGGTGCTTGGCCTTTCCTTTAGGTTTTACCTCAACAATGTTTTCATTAGTTTCGATCACTCTCGAAATCAAGCATTTTACAGCAGTGTGGACCACCCTGTATCTCAGCAGAGGAAAGAGGTAGGGAAGAATTCTAAGGATCATTTTGACTGTCTCCAGAAGTTAGATCAGATGGCAAATGGAATTTGGTGCTAGGCCTTTCCCTTTAGGTTTTACCCCAAGAATGTTTTCATTAGTTTCAATCACTCTCGAAATCATGCATTTTACAGCAGTTTGGACCACCCTGTATCTCAGCAGAGGAAAGAGGTAGGGAAGAATTCTAAGGATCATTTTGACTGCCTCCAGAAGTTAAATGAGACGGCAAATGCAATTTGGTGCTAGGCCTTTCCCTTTAGGTTTTACCCCAACAATGTCTTCATTCATTTCGCTCACACTCAAAATCTAGCATTTTACAGCAGGTTGGAGCACCCTGTAAATCAGCAGAGGAAAGAGGTAGGGAAGAATTCTAAGGATCATTTTGACTCTCTCCAGAAGTTAGATCAGATGGCAAATGGAATTTGGTGCTAGGCCTTTCCTTTTAGGTTTTACCCAAGAATGTTTTCATTAGTTTCGATCACTCTCGAAATCAAGCATTTTACAGCAGTGTGGACCACCCTGTATCTCAGCAGAGGAAAGAGGTAGGGAAGAATTCTAAGGATCATTGTGACTGCCTCCAGAAGTTAGGTCAGATGGCAAATGCCATTTGGTGCTAGACCTTTCCCTTTAGGTTTTGCCCCAAGAATGATTTGCTTCTCTTCGAATTGTCTCAGAAATGCTGTATGCAGTTATAGATTAAAGCATGTATCTCAGCTGAGGAAAGTGTTAGGGTTGAATTCAAATACTCATTTTGACTGCTTCCAGATGTTAGATCAGATAGCAAATGCAATTTGGTGCAATGCCTTTCCCTTTAGGTTTTACCCCAAGAATGTTTTGCTTCTATTCGAATTGTCTCAGAAGTGCTTTATGCAGCTGCGGATTAATGCATGTATCTCAGCAGAGGAAAGATATTGGGCAGAATTCAAATACTCATTTGTACTGCCTCCAGAAGTTAGATCAGATGGCAAATGCATTTGGTGCTAGGCCTTTCCCTTTAGGTTTTACCCAAAGTATGTTTTCATTAGTTTCGATGATGCTCGAAATCAAGCATTTTACAGCAGTGTGGACCACCCTGTATCTCAGCAGAGGAAAGAGGTAGGGAAGAATTCTAAGGATCATTTTGACTGTCTCCAGAAGTTAGATCAGATGGCAAATGCAATTTGGTGCTAGGCTTTTCCCTTTAGGTTTTACCCCAAGAATGTTTTGCTTCTATTCGAATTGTCTCAGAAGTGCTTTATGCAGCTGCAGATTAACGCATGTTTCTCAGCAGAGGAAAGTCTTAGATCGGAACTCAAATACTCATTTTGACTCTCTCCAGCAGTTAGATCAGATGGCAAATGCAATTTGGTGCTAGGCTTTTCCCTTTAGGTTTTACCCCAAGAATGTTTTGCTTCTATTCGAATTGTCTCAGAAGTGCTTTATGCAGCTGCAGATTAATGCATGTATCTCAGCAGAGGAAAGTGTTGGGATAGAATTCAAATACTCATTTTGACTGCCTCCAGAATTTAGGTCAGATGGCAAATGCTATTTGGTGCTAGGCTTTTCCCTTTAGGTTTTACCCCAAGAATGTTTTCATTAGTTTAGGTCAGTCTCGAAATCAAGGATTTTGCAGCAGTGTGGACCACCCTGTATCTCAGCAGAGGAAAGAGGTAGGGAAGAATTCTAAGGATCATTTTGACTGCCTCCAGAAGTTAAATGAGACGGCAAATGCTATTTGGTGCTAGGACTTTCCCTTTAGGTTTTACCCCAGGAATGTCTTCCTTCTATTCGAATTGTCTCAGAAGTGCTCTATGCAGCTGTAGATTAAAGCATGTATCTTAGCAGTGGAAAGTGTTAGGGCTGAATTCCAATACTCATTTCGACTGCCTCCAGAAGTTAGATCAGATGGCAAATGCAATGTGGTGCTAGGCTTTTCCCTTTAGGTTTTGCCCCAAGAATGATTTGCTTCTCTTCGAATTGTCTCAGAAATGCTGTATGCAGTTATAGATTAAAGCATGTATCTCAGCAGAGGAAAGTGTTAGGTTGAATTCAAATACTCATTTTGACTGCCTCCAGATGTTAGATCAGATAGCAAATGCAGTTTGGTGCTATGCCTTTCCCTTTAGGTTTTACCCCACAATGTTTTCATTAGTTTCGATGACTCTCGAAATCAAGGATTTTACAGCAGTGTGGACCACCCTGTATCTCAGCAGAGGAAAGAGGAAGGGAAGAATTTTAAGGATCATTTTGACTGCCTCCAGAAGTTAAATGAGATGGCAAATGCAATTTGGTGCTAGGCCTTTCCCTTTAGGTTTTACCCCAGGAATGTTTTGCTTCTATTCGAAATGTCTCAGAAGTGCTGTATGCAGCTGTAGATTAAAGCATGTGTCACAGCAGAGGAAAGTGTTAGGGCTGATTTCAAATACTCATTTTGACTGTCGCCAGAAGTTAGATCAGATGGCAAATGCAATTTGGTGCTAGGCTTCTCCCTTTAGGTTTTACGCCAAGAATGTTTTGCTTCTATTCGAATTGTCTCAGAAGTGCTGTATGCAGGTGTAGATTAAAGCATGTGTCACAGCAGAGGAAAGTGTTAGGGCTGAATTCAAATACTCATTTTCACTGTCTCCAGAAGTTAGATCAGATGAGCAAATGCAATTTGGTGCTAGGCTTTTCCCTTTAGGTTTTACCCCAAGAATGTTTTGCTGCTATTCGTATTGTCTCAGAAGTGCTGTATGCAGGTGTAGATTAAAGCATGTGTCACAGCAGAGGAAAGTGTTAGGGCTGAATTCAAATACTCATTTTCACTGCCTCCAGAAGTTAGATCAGATGGCAAATGCAAGTTGGTGCTGGGCTTTTCCCTTTAGGTTTCACCCCAACAATGTTTTCATTATTTTCGATCACTCTCGAAATCAAGCATTTTACCGCAGTGTGGAACACCCCGTATGTCTGCAGAGGAAAGAGGTAGGGAAGAATTCTAAGGATCATTTTGACTGTCTCCAGAAGTTAGATCAGATGGCAAATGCAATTTGGTGCTAGGCTTTTCCCTTTAGGTTTTACCCCAAGAATGTTTTCATTAGTAACGATCACCCTCGAAATCCAGCATTTTACAGCAGTGTGGACCACCCTGTATCTCTGCAGAGGAAAGAGGTAGGGAAGAATTCTAAGGATCATTTTGACTGCCTCCAGAAGTTAGATCAGATGACAAATGCAATTTGGTGCTAGGCTTTTCCCTTTACGTTTTGCCCCAAGAATGATTTGCTTCTATTCGAATTGTCTCAGAAGTGCTGTATGAAGCTGTAGATTAATGCATCTATCTCAGCAGAGGAAATTGTTAGGGCTGAATTCAAATACACATTTTGACTGCCTCCAGAAGTTAGATCAGATGGCAAATGCCATTTGGTGCTCGGTCTAAGCCCTGACGTTGTACCCCAACAATGTTTTCATTAGTTTCGATCAATCTCGAAATCAAGCATTTTACAGCAGTGTGGACCACCCTGTATCTCAGCAGAGGAAAGAGGTAGGGAAGAATTCTAAGGATCATTTTGACTGTCTCCAGAAGTTAGATCAGATGGCAAATGCCATTTGGTGCTAGGCTTTTCCCTTTAGGTTTTGCCCCAAGAATGTTTCGCTTTTATAGGAATTGTCTCAGAAGTGCTGTATGCAGCTGTAGATTAAAGCGTGTATCTCGGCAGAGGAAAGTGTTAGGGGTGAATTCAAATACTCATTTTGACTGTCTCCAGAAGTTAGATCAGATGGCAAATGCAATTTGGTGCTGGGCTTTTCCCTTTAGGTTTTACCCCAAGAATGTTTTGCTTCTATTCGAATTGTCTCAGAAGTTCTGTAGACAGCTGTAGATTAATGCATGTATCACAGCAGTGGAAACTGTTAGGGCTGAATTCAAATACACATTTTGACTGCCTCCAGAAGATAGATCAGATGGGAAATGCAATTTGGTGCTAGGCCTTTGCCTTTAGGTTTTAACCCACGAATGTTTTTCTTCTATTCGAATTGTCACAGAAGTTCTGTAGACAGCTGTAGATCAATGCATGTATCCTAGCTGAGCAAAGTGTTAGGGCTGAATTCAAATACTCATTTTGACTGCCTCCAGAAGTTAGATCAGATGGGAAATGCAATTTGGTGCTAGGCCTTTCCCTTTAGGTTTTAACCCACAAATGTTTTTCTTCTATTCGAATTGTCACAGAAGTTCTGTATGCAGCTATAGATTAAAGTATCTATCACAGCACAGCAAAGTGTGAGGGCTGAATTCAAATACTCATTTTGACTGCTTCCAGAAGTCAGATCAGATGGCAAATGCAATTTGGTGCTAGGCTTTTCCCTTCAGGTTCTACCCCAAGAATGTTTTGCTTCTATTTGAATTGTCTCAGAAGTTCTGTAGACTGCTGTAGATCAATGCATGTATCACAGCAGAGGAAAGTGTGAGGGCTGAATTCAAATACTCATTTTGACGGCTTCCAGAAGTCAGATCAGATGGCAAATGCAATTTGGTGCTAGGCTTTTCCCTTTAGGTTTTACGCCAAGAATGTTTTGCTTCTATTCGAATTGTCTCAGAAGTGCTTTATGCAGCTGTAGATCAATGCATGTATCACAGCAGAGGAAAGTGTTAGGGCTGAATTCAAATACTCATTTTGACTGCCTCCAGAAGTTAGATCAGATGGCAAATGCAATTTGGTGCTAGGCTTTTCCCTTTAGGTTTTACCCCAAGAATGTTTTGCTTCTATAGGATTTGTCTCAGATGTGCTGTATGCAGGTGTAGATTAACGCATGTATCTCAGCAGAGCAAAGTGTTAGGGCTGAATTCAAATACTCATTTTGACTGCCTCCAGAAGTTAGATCAGATGGCAAATGCAATTTGGTGCTCGGTCTAAGCCCTTACGTTGTACCCCAACAATGTTTTCATTAGTTTCGATCAGTCTCGAAATCAAGCATTTTACAGCAGTGTGGACCACCCTGTATCTCAGCAGAGGAAAGAGGTAAGGAAGAATTCAAAGGATCATTTTGACTGTCTCCAGAAATTAGATCAGATGGCGAATGCCATTTGGTGCTAGGCTTTTCCCTTTAGGTTTTGCCCCACGAATGTTTTGCTTTTATAGGAATTGTCTCAGAAGTGCTGTATGCTGCTGTAGATTAAAGCATGTGTCACAGCAGAGGAAAGTGTTAGGACTGAATTCAAATACTCATTTTGACTGCCTCCAGAAGTTAGATCAGATGGCAAATGCAATTTGGTGCTAGGCTTTTCCCTTTAGGTTTTACGCCAAGAATGTTTTGATTCTATTCGAATTGTCTCAGAAGTGCTATATGCAGCTGAAGCTTAAAACATGTATCTCTGCAGTGGAAAGTGTTAGGTCTGCACTGAAAAACTCATTTTGACTGCCTCCAGAAGTTATGTCAGATGGCAAATGCAATTCGGTGCTCGGCTTTTCCCTTTAGGCTTTACCACAGGAATGCTTTGCTTCTATTCGAATTGTCTCAGAAGTGCTGTATGCAGCTGTAGATTAAAGCAGGTATCTCAGCAGAGGAAAGAGGTCGGGAAGAATTCTAAGGATCATTTTGACTGTCTCCAGAAGTTAGATCAGATGGCAAATGCAATTTGGTGCTCGGCTTTTCCCTTTAGATTTTACCCCAAGAATGTTTTGTTTCTATTCGAATTGTCTCAGAAGTGCTGTATGCAGCTGTAGATTAAAGCATGTATCTCAGCAGAGGAAAGTGCTAGGGCTAAATTCAAATACTCATTTTAACTGCCTCCAGAAGTTAGATCAGATGGCAAATACAATTTGGTGCTAGGCCTTACACTTTAGGTTTTAACCTAACAATGTTTTCATTAGTTTCGATTAATCTCGAAATCAAGCATTTTACAGCAGTGTGGACCGCCCTGCATCTCATCACAGGAAAGAACAAGGGAAGAATTCTAAGGATCATTTTGACTGCCTCCAGAAGTTAGATCAGATGGCAAATGCAATTTGGTGCTAGGCTTTTCCCTGTAGGTTTTACCCCAAGAATGTTTTGCTTGTATTCGAATTGTCTCAGAAGTGCTGTATGCAGCTGTAGATTAAAGCATGTGTCTCGGCAGAGGAAAGTCTTAGACTGAATTCAAATACTCATTTTGACTCTCACCAGAAGTTAGATCACATGGTAAATTCAATTTGGTGCTAGGCTTTTTCCTTTAGGTTTTACCCCAAGAAAGTTTTGCTTTTATTCGAATTGTCTCAGAAGTGCTGTATGCAGCTGTAGATTAATGCATGTATCTCAGCAGAGGAAAGTGTTACGGCTGAATTCTAAGGATCATTTTGACTGTTTCCAGAAGTTAGATCAGATGGCAAATGCATTTTGGTGCTAGGCCTTTCCCTTTAGGTTTTACCCCAACAATGTTTTAATTAGTTTCGATTAATCTCGAAATCAAGCATTTTACGGCAGTGTGGACCACCCTGCATCTCAGCACAGGAAAGAGCAAGGGAAGAATTCTAAGGATCATTTTGACTGCCTCCAGAAGTTACATCAGATGGCAAATGCAATTTGGTGCCAGGTCTTTCCTTTTAGGTTTTACCCCAACAAATTTTCATTAGTTTCGATCACTCTCGAAATCAAGCATTTCACAGCAGTGTGGACTACCCTGTATCTCAGCAGAGTCAAGAGGTATAGAAGAATTCTAAGGATCATTTTGACTGCCTCCAGAAGTTAGATCAGATGGCAAATGCAATTTGGTGCTCGGCTTTTCCCTTTAGGTTTTACCCCAAGAATATTTTGCTTCTATTCAAATTGTCTCAGAAGGGGTGTATGCAGCTGAAGCTTAAAGCATGTATCTCAGCAGTGAAAATTGTTAGGGCTGCACTGAAAAACTCATTTTGACTGCCTCCAGAAGTTAGATCAGATGGCAAATGCAATTTGGTGTGCGGCTTTTCCCTTTAGGTTTTCATAGTTTCATAGTTTCATAGTTTCATTCAGGGTTGGAAGGGACCACAAGGATCATCTAGTTCCAACCCCCCTGCCATGGGCAGGGAAACCCCACACTAGATCAGGCTGGACAGAGCCTCATCCAGCCTGCTCTTAAACACCCCCAGGGACGGGGCCTCGACCACCTCCCTGGACAACCCATTCCAGGGTCTCACCACTCTCATGGTGAAGAACCTCCTCCTCACATCCAGCCTGAATCTCCCCACCTCCAGCTTCATTCCATTCCCCCTAGTCCTATCACTACCTGACATCCTGAGAAGTCCCTCCCCAGCCTTCCTGTAGGCCCCCTTCAGATACTGGAAGGCCACAATTAGGTCACCTCGGAGCCTTCTATTCTGCAGACTGAACAGCCCCAACTCCCTCAGTCTGCTCTCATAGGAGAGGTGCTCCAGCCCTCTGATCATCCTTGTGGCCCTTCTCTGGACACGTTCCAGCACCTCCACATCCCTCTTGTAATAGGGACTCCAGAACTGGACACAGTACTCCAGGTGGGGTCTCACCAGGGCTGAGTAGAGGGGGAGGATCACCTCCCTCGACCTGCTAGCCACACTTCTCCTGATGCAGCCCAGGATCTGATTGGCCTTGCGGGCTGCAAGTGCACACTGGGAGCTCATGTTGAGCTTTTTGTCCACCAGCACCCCCAAGTCTCTCTCCTCAGGGCTACTTTCCAGCCAGTCACTGCCCAGCCTGTATTTGTGCCTGGGATTGCCTCGACCCAGATGCAGGACCCTGCACTTGCTCTTATTGAACTTCATGAGGTTGGCTTGTGCCCACCTCTCCAGCCTGTCAAGGTCCCTCTGGATGGCCTCCCTTCCCTCCAGTGTGTCTGCTGCACCACACAGCTTGGTGTCATCAGCAAACTTGCTGAGGGTGCACTCAATGCCACTGTCCATGTCACCCACAAAGATGTTGAACAAGACAGGTCCCAGGACTGATCCCTGAGGGACTCCGCTTGTCACTGGCCTCCACTGGGACATGGACCCATTGACAGCCACTCTTTGGGTGCGGCCATCAAGCCAGTTCCTTATCCATCTAGTGGTCCACCCATCAAACCCATGTGTCACCAGTTTGGAGACCAGGATGTGGTGCGGGACAGTGTCAAAGGCTTTGCTCAGGTCCAGGTAAATAACATCAGTTGCTCGCCCCTCATCTATTAATGTTGTCACCTGCTCATAGAAGGCCACCAGGTTGGTCAGGCAGGATTTGCCTTGGCAAAGCCATGCTGGCTGTTCCCAATTACCTCTTCACTATTCTTTTGAGCAAGTAGTGACTCCAGGAGGATCTGCTCCATGATCTTTCCAGGCACAGAGGTGAGACTGACTGGCCTGTAGTTCCCTGGTTCCTCCTTCTTACCCTTTTTGAAGATGGGGGCAATGTTTCCCCTTTTCCAGTCCGTGGGGACTTCACCAGATTGCCATGACTTTTGAAATATAACAGAGAGGGGTTTAGCAACCTCATCTGCCACTTCTCTTAGTACCCGTGGGTGTATCCCGTCGGGTCCCATGGACTTGAACACTTTCAGGTTCTTCAGATGATCACGAACCTGATCTGCACTTACAATGGGCAGTTCTTCCTCCCCGTCCCTGGCTTTGACTTCCATAACATCAGGAGTGTGGCTAGAGGCCCTTGCAGTGAAGACTGAGGTAAAGAAGTTATTAAGTACCTCAGCCTTTTCCTCATCCCTTGTGACCATGTCACCATTTTCCTTTCTGAGGGGCCCACACCTTCCTAGTCTTCTTCTTCCCATTAATATACCTGTAAAAGTTCTTAGTGTTCCTCTAATCTCCCTGGCTAGATTCAATTCAAACTCTGCTTTGGCTTTCCTAACCAGGACTCTCGCTGCTCGGGCAGCTTCCTTATATTCCCCCTGTTCTACCTGTCCTTCTCTCCACTTCCTGTAGAGTTTCCTTTTAAGTAATAGTGTGTCCAGTAGCTCCTTGCCCATCCAGGCAGGCCTCCTAGCATTCTTACCTGCTTTTCTCTTTGTTGGTACACAGAGCTCCTGGACACAGAGGAGGTGGTCCTTGAATATTGACCAGCTGTCCTGGGTCCCTCTTCCCTCCAGGGCTTTGTCCCACGACACTTTGGCCAGCAGATCCCTGAAGCGATCAAAATCTGCACGCCTAAAGTCTAGGGTCGTGAGCTTGGAATACTTCCTCCTGATTGCCCTGAGGATGTTAAATTCAACTGCTTCATGGTCACTGCAGCCAAGGCCATCTCTGAGCCTCACATTGCTTACCAGCCCTTCCCTGTTGGTGAGAACAAGGTCCAGCATAGCACCATTTCTTGTTGGTTCCTCTACCATTTGGAGGAGGAAGTTGTCTTCTATGCAGTCCAGGAACATCCTGGATTGCTGGTGCCTTGCTGTGTTGTCCCTCCAGCAGATGTCCGGGTGGTTGAAATCACCCATGAGGACCAGGGCTTGTGACCTGGAAGCCGCTTCTATTTGCCTATGGAGGGCCTCATCTGCTTGGATCTGCTGGTCAGGTGGCCTGTAGGAGACCCCACAGTAATATCTCCTTCCCCTGTCCTGCCTTTAATTTTAACCCATACGCTCTCAACTAGCTCATCATCCCTCCCCAGTTGGAGCTCCACTGATTCCAACTGGCTACTGACATAGAGGGCAACACCTCCTCCTCTCCTTCCCTGCCTATCCTTCCTAAAGAGTTTATATCCATCTATGCCTACATTCCAGTCATGGGATTCATCCCACCAAGTTTCAGTAACTGCCACTATGTCGTGGCATCCCAGCAGCACAGTGGCCCTTAACTCATCCTGTTTGTTGCCCAAGCTGCGCGCATTCGCATAGAAGCACTTCAGCTGGGCTGGCCCTGGCCTCCTCTTGTGCCAATTCCCCTCGGTTTCCACAGAATGTCCTGGTGAATCATTCGTGGCTTGCCTCAGGGCAGCAAGTTGAGAGCCCTTACCATCTCTCCTTCTCTCTACTGCTGGTGAGCTGCCCTCTGTTTGTCACCAGCCAGCAGGAGACTATTAACCCCTTCCCCTTCAAATCTAGTTTAAAGCCCTATCAATGAGCCCTGCCAATTCCTGCCCCAGGATTCTTATCCCCTCTGGGACAAGTGTGTCCCATGAGTTGTTTTCAGCTCAGGTGCCTTGAAAACCAATCCATGATTGTGGAACCCAAAGCCCTGTCGATGGCACCAGCCCTGAGCCATGAATTGATCTGTCGGCCCTTCCTCAGTGTGTCCTCATCCATTGCTGACGTTAGAGGGATGGCTGAGAACACGACTTGAGCCCCTGATCTCTTTAGCATTTGCCCTAAAGTTCTGAAGTCTTTTTAATAGATTGTGAGCCTCTCATTGTTACATCATCACTGCCCACCTGAAAGACCAGCAGTGGGTAGTAGTCTGAAGGACTCACGAGGTTGGGAATTCTATCTACAACGTCTTTTACTTGGGCACCAGGGAGGCAGCTGACCGCTCTATGAAATTGGTCTGGTCTGCATATTGGGCCCTCTGTTCCCCTCAGTAGGGAGTCTCCTATGACGATGACCCTGCGAGGTTTCTTTTCTGGGTAAGTTTTGATGGCTGGCCTGAGGCAACCTGTCATTGGTACAGCTTCTGACCTTCTTGAGTCCTCAGCCTCACCAATGACCTGTTCCTCCTGCAGAGCCTCATACCTGTTCTGTAACTGCACTGGAGGCAGCGTGCTGCTCACAGGAGCAGACTTCCTTTGTTTGCACTTCTTCCGTCGGGCAGAGACCTGTTCCCATTGGCCCTGCTCATGTGGGTTACTACAGGGAGGTTGAGAATCTTGCTTCTGGGGAGGTATCAAACTCCCTGTTCCCTAAGTGTTACCCCCTGTTCTGGTTTAGAAGAGATTACGTTATGGGAATCGTCAATTTTCTGCTCACCATCTCTTCTAGCTCTTAGCCTTTCCACCTCTTCTTTTAGTTTGACCACCATGCTCATCAGATCACTGACCTGCTCACACCTGAAACAGCTGCTCCCTCCAGCCTCCATATCGAGTGCCAGGCTCCAGCACTCACTGCAGCCACCTACCTGAACATCTGCATGCTTGTGTGTGGTCTCTGTTTGGGTGCCCACTGTCCTTCTGCTAGCCTTTGCTCTAGTGGTGACCATCTTGCAGTAACCACCCTCTCCACACGGCTTTTTTTTTTTTTTTTTTTTTTTCTCCTGTCAGTGAGAAGGTGAGCTGCGCTGCTCAAGCTCAAGCTGCCTCTCTCCTCAGCCACGCGCTGGGTTCTGTTTGGTTTGCGCGCGGTCTCGCGGCAACCCCTCCCCAGCTGCGTCAGTGCCCTCCGGCAAGTAGGCAGTCTGAGCCCCTGCCCCTCCTCCTCTCTTCGGGAAGCCTCAAGCCACCAGCCCCTTACCGCCTGAAAAGCAAGGGAATCAAAGCCAAAAGCCAAACTCCCAGAGCTGCGCTGCTCAAGCTCAAGCTGCCTCTCTCCTCAGCCACGCGCTGGGTTCTGTTTGGTTTGCGCGCGGTCTCCGCGGCAACCCCTCCCCCAGCTGCGTCAGTGCCCTCCGGCAAGTAGGCAGTCTGAGCCCCCTGCCCCTCCTCCTCTCTTCGGGAAGCCTCAAGCCACCAGCCCCTTACCGCCTGAAAAGCAAGGGAATCAAAGCCAAAAGCCAAACTCCCAGGGCTGCGCTGCTCAAGCTCAAGCTGCCTCTCTCCTCAGCCACGCGCTGGGTTTTACCCCAAGAATGTTTTGCTTCTATTCGAATTGTCTCAGAAGTACTCTATGCAGCTGTAGATTAATGCATGTATCTCAGCAGAGGAAAGTGTTAGGGCTGAATTCAAATACTCATTTTGACTGCCTCCAGAAGTTAGTTCAGATGGCAAATGCCATTTGGTGCTAGGTCTTTCCCTTTTTGGTTTTACCGCAACAATGTTTTCATTAGTTTCGATCACTCTCGAAATCAAGCATTTTACAGCAGCGTGGACCACCCTCTGTCTCAGCAGACGAAAGAGGCAGGGAAGAATTCTAAGGATCATTTTGACTGCCTCCAGAAGTTAGATCAGATGGCAAATGCAATTTGGTGCTCAGCTTTTCCCTTTAGGTTTTGCCCCAAGAATATTTTGCTTCTATTCAAATAGTCTCAGAAGGGGTGTATGCAGCTGAAGCTTAAAGCATGTATCTCAGCAGTGAAAATTGTTAGGGCTGCACTGAAAAACTCATTTTGACTGCCTCCAGAAGTTAGATCAGATGACAAATGCAATTTGGTGTGCGGCTTTTCCCTTTAGGTTTTGCCACAAGAATGTTTTGCTTCTAGTCGAATTGTCTCAGAAGTGCTGTATGCAGCTGTAGATTAAAGCATGTGTCTCGGCAGAGGAAAGTGTTAGGGCTGAATTCAAATACTCTTTTTGACTGTCTCCAGAAGCTGGATCAGATGGCAAATACAATTTGGTGCTAGGCCTTACACTTTAGGTTTTAACCTAGCAATGTTTTCATTAGTTTCGATTAATCTCGAAATCAAGCATTTTACAGCAGTGTGGACCGCCCTGCATCTCATCACAGGAAAGAACAAGGGAAGAATTCTAAGGATCATTTTGACTGCCTCCAGAAGTTAGATCAGATGGCAAATGCAATTTGGTGCTAGGCTTTTCCCTGTAGGTTTTACCCCAAGAATGTTTTGCTTGTATTCGAATTGTCTCAGAAGTGCTGTATGCAGCTGTAGATTAAAGCATGTGTCTCGGCAGAGGAAAGTCTTAGACTGAATTCAAATACTCATTTTGACTCTCACCAGAAGTTAGATCACATGGTAAATGCAATTTGGTGCTAGGCTTTTCCCTGTAGGTTTTACCCCAAGAATGTTTTGCTTGTATTCGAATTGTCTCAGAAGTGCTGTATGCAGCTGTAGATTAAAGCATGTGTCTCGGCAGAGGAAAGTCTTAGACTGAATTCAAATACTCATTTTGACTCTCACCAGAAGTTAGATCACATGGTAAATTCAATTTGGTGCTAGGCTTTTTCCTTTAGGTTTTACCCCAAGAAAGTTTTGCTTTTATTCGAATTGTCTCAGAAGTGCTGTATGCAGCTGTAGATTAATGCATGTATCTCAGCAGAGGAAAGTGTTACGGCTGAATTCTAAGGATCATTTTGACTGTTTCCAGAAGTTAGATCAGATGGCAAATGCATTTTGGTGCTAGGCCTTTCCCTTTAGGTTTTACCCCAACAATGTTTTAATTAGTTTCGATTAATCTCGAAATCAAGCATTTTACAGCAGTGTGGACCACCCTGCATCTCAGCACAGGAAAGAGCAAGGGAAGAATTCTAAGGATCATTTTGACTGCCTCCAGAAGTTACATCAGATGGCAAATGCAATTTGGTGCCAGGTCTTTCCTTTTAGGTTTTACCCCAACAAATTTTCATTAGTTTCGATCACTCTCGAAATCAAGCATTTCACAGCAGTGTGGACTACCCTGTATCTCAGCAGAGTCAAGAGGTAGGGAAGAATTCTAAGGATCATTTTGACTGTCTCCAGAAGTTAGATCAGATGGCAAATGCAATTTGGTGTTAGGCTTTTCCCTTTCGGTTTTACCCCAAGAATGTTTTGCTTCCCAACGAATTGTCTCAGAAGTGCTGTATGCAGCTGTAGATTAAAGCATGTATCTCAGCAGAGGAAAGTGTTAGGGCTGAATTCAAATACTCATTTTGACTGCCTCCAGAAGTTAGGTCAGATGGCAAATGCAATTTGGTGCTAGGCCTTTCCCTTTAGGTTTTACCGCAACAATGTTTTCATTAGTTTCGATCACTCTCGAAATCAAGCATTTTACAGCACTGTGGACCACCCTCTGTCTCAGCAGACGAAAGAGGTATAGAAGAATTCTAAGGATCATTTTGACTGCCTCCAGAAGTTAGATCAGATGGCAAATGCAATTTGGTGCTCGGCTTTTCCCTTTAGGTTTTACCCCAAGAATATTTTGCTTCTATTCAAATTGTCTCAGAAGGGGTGTATGCAGCTGAAGCTTAAAGCATGTATCTCAGCAGTGAAAATTGTTAGGGCTGCACTGAAAAACTCATTTTGACTGCCTCCAGAAGTTAGATCAGATGGCAAATGCAATTTGGTGTGCGGCTTTTCCCTTTAGGTTTTACCCCAAGAATGTTTTGCTTCTATTCGAATTGTCTCAGAAGTACTCTATGCAGCTGTAGATTAAAGCATGTGTATCGGCAGAGGAAAGTCTTAGACTGAATTCAAATACTCATTTTGACTGTCACCAGAAGTTAGATCACATGGTAAATTCAATTTGGTGCTAGGCTTTTTCCTTTAGGTTTTACCCCAAGAATGTTTTGCTTTTATTCGAATTGTCTCAGAAGTGCTGTATGCAGCTTAGATTAATGCATGTATCTCGGCAGAGGAAAGTGTTACGACTGAATTCTAAGGATCATTTTGACTGTTTCCAGAAGTTAGATCAGATGGCAAATGCAATTTGGTGCTAGGCCTTTCCCTTTACATTTTACCCCAACAATGTTTTCATTAGTTTCGATTAATCTCGAAATCAAGCATTTTACAGCAGTGTGGACCACCCTGTATCTCAGCAGAGGAAAGAGGTTGGGAAGAATTCTAAGGATCATTTTGACTGCCTCCAGAAGTTTGATCAGATGGCAAATGCAATTTGGTGCTAGGCCTTTCCCTTTAGGTTTTGCCCCAAGAATGTTTTGCTTCTATTCGAATTGTCTCAGAAGTGCTATATGCAGCTGTAGATTAAAGCATGTATCTCAGCAGAGGAAAGTGTTAGGGCTGAATTCAAATACTCATTTTGACTGCCTCCAGAACTTAGATCAGATGGCAAATGCAATTTGGTGCTAGGCTTTTCTCTTTCGGTTTTACGCAAGAATGTTTTCCTTCTATTCGATTTGTCTCAGAAATGCTGCATGCGGCTGTAGATTAAAGCATGTATCTCAGCAGAGGAAAGTCTTAGGGCTGAATTCAAATACTCACTTTGACTGTGTCCAGAAGTTAGGTCACATGGCAAATGCAATTTGGTGCTAGGCCTTTCCCTTTAGCTTTTACCCCTACAATGTTTTCATTAGTTTCGATCAGACTCGAAATCAAGCATTTTACAGCAGTGTGGACCGCACTGTATCTCAGCACAGGAAAGATGTATTGAAGAATTCTAAGTATCATTTTGACGGTCTCCAGAAGTTTGATCAGATGGCAAATGCAATTTGGTGCTAGGCCTTTCCCTTTAGGTTTTGCCCCAAGAATGTTTTGCTTCTATACGAATTGTCTCAGAAGTGCTATATGCAGCTGTAGATTAAAGCATGTATCTCAGCAGAGGAAAGTCTTAGGGCTGAATTCAAATACTCAATTTTGACTGCCTCCAGAACTTAGATCAGATGGCAAATTCAATTTGGTGCTTGACTTTTCCCTTTAGGTTTTACCCCAAGAACATTTTGCTTCTATTCGAATTGTCTCAGAAGTGGGGCATGCAGCTGTAGATTAAAGCATGTATCTCAGCAGAGGAAAGCGTTTGGGCTGAATTCAAATACTCATTTTGACTGTCTCCAGAAGTCAGGTCACATGGCAAATGCAATTTTGTGTTAGGCCTTTCCCTTTAGGTTTTACCCCAACAATGTTTTCATTAGTTTCGATCACTCTCAAAATGAAGCATTTCACTGCTGTGTGGACCACCCTGTATCTCAGCACAGGAAAGAGGAAGGGAAGAATTCTAAGTATCATTTTGACTGTCTCCAGAAGTTAGATCAGATGGCAAATGCAATTTGGTGCTAGGCTTTTCCCTTTAGGTTTTACCCCAAGAATGTTTTGCTTCTATTCGAATTGTCTCAGAAGTGCTGTATGCAGCTGTAGATTAAAGCATGTATCTCAGCAGAGGAAAGTGTTAGGGCTGAAAACAAATACTCATTTTGACGGCCTCCAGAAGTTAGGTCAGATGACAAATGCAATTTGGTGCTCGGCTTTTCCCTTTAGGTTTTACCCCAAGAATGTTTTGCTTCTATTCGAAATGTCTCAGAAATACTGTACGCAGCTGCAGATTAAAGCATGTATCTCAGCAGAGGAAAGTGTTAGGGCTGAAAACAAATACTCATTTTGACGGTCTCCAGAGGTTAGATGAGATGGCAAATGCAATTTGGTGCTAGGCTTTTCCATTTAGGTTTTTCCCCAAGAATGTTTTGCTTTTATTCGAATTGTCTCAGAAGTGCGGTATGCAGCTGTAGATTAAAGCATGTATCTCAGCAGAGGAAAGTGTTAGGGCTGAATTCAAAAACTCATTTTGACTGCCTCCAGAAGTTAGATCAGATGACAAATGCAATTTGGTGCCGGGCTTTTGCATTTAGGTTTTTCCCCAAGAATGTTTTGCTTCTATTTGTATTGTCTCAGAAGGGGTGTATGGAGCTGTATATTAAAGCATGTATCTCAGCAGAGGAAAGTCTTAGGGCTGAATTCAAATACTCATTTTGACTGCCTCCAGAAGTTAGATCAGATGGCAAATGCAATTTGGTGCCGGGCTTTTGCATTTAGGTTTTTCCCCAAGAATGTTTTGCTTCTATTTGTATTGTCTCAGAAGGGGTGTATGGAGCTGTATATTAAAGCATGTATCTCAGCAGAGGAAAGTGTTAGGGTTGAATTCAAATACTCATTTTGACTGCCTCCAGAAGTTAGATCAGATGGCAAATGCAATTTTGTGTTAGGCCTTTCCCTTTAGGTTTTACCCCAACAATGTTTTCATGTTTCGATCACTCTTGAAATCAAGCATTTTACAGCAGTGTGGACAACCCTGTATCTCAGCAGAGGAAAGAGGCAGGGAAGAATTCTAAGGATCATTTTGACTGTCTCCAGAAGTTAGATCAGATGGCAAATGCAATTTGGTGCTAGTCTTTTCCCTTTAGGTTTTACCCCAAGTATGTTTTGCTTCTATTCGAATTGTCTCAGAAGTGCTATATGCAGCTGTAGATTAAAGGATAGGTGTGGTGGGTTGGAAGGGGTGAGACCAAGAAGCCTCTTCCCTCCCCCCTGTAAGTAAAGGGAAAGAAAAATTGAAGGGAAAGGAAAAAAAACCTCACAAGCTGAATTAGCAAAGCAGTGGAGCTATATTTACAAAGCAATGTAGGATTTTGCAGGGGAATATTTGCAAATTTACAGTATCTACAATATATACAAAGATATACAATAAAGTCACTCAGAAATGAGAGTAACCCCCCCTGCCGAGGGTTTCCCCACCTCCGCTCTCCCCTCTCTCCCCCCCCTTTCCCCAGTGCAGTTCGGAAAAGAGGGAGAAAGAGAAAGAAATAAGTTAAAAGCTGTTTGTGTTAATTGGAAGCTGTTAATACAGGCCTGGTTATCTCATCATCAAGGCCAAAGTCTTGGCAGAAAGCCCAGCACAGAAAAGAGTTGCTGCCCAAAGGAAAGGCGGAAGGAAGACTGACCGAGAAGTTCCCGGAGTGCTCAGGACATCTCCCAGTTTAGAAGGTGCTTCCTCCCACTCGTCCAATGAAATTAATTTAGACTATTCTTTCCGTTTACCAACTTCCGTCCACCATATTCCCTTTCTTAAGGGGGCAACGTCAACCGGCCACACATGTGTCACAGGAGAGGAAAGTTTTGCGGCTGAATTCAAATACTCATATTGACTGCCTCCAGAAGTTAGATCAGATGGCAAATGCAATTTGGTGCTAGGCTTTTCCCTTTAGGTTTTACCCCAAGAATATTTTGCTTCTATTTGAATTGTCTCAGAAGTGCTGAATGCAGCTGTAGATTAAAGCATGTATCTCAGCAGAGGAAAGTGTTAGGGCTGAATTCAAATACTCATTTTGACTGCCTCCAGAAGTTACATCAGATGACAATGCAATTTGGTGCTCGGCTTTTCCCTTTAGGTTTTACCCCAAGAATATTTTGCTTCTATTTGAATTGTCTCAGAAGTGCTGAATGCAGCTGTAGATTAAAGCATGTATCTCAGCAGAGGAAAGTGTTAGGGCTGAATACAAATACTCATTTTGACTGCCTCCAGAAGTTAGATCAGATGGCAAATGCAATTTGGTGCTAAGTCTTTCCCTTTTCGTTTTACCCCAGCAATGTTTTCATTAGTTTCGATCACTCTCGAAATCAAGCATTTTACGGCAGTGTGGGCCACCCTGTCTCTCCGCAGAGGAAACAGGTAGGGAAGAATTCTAAGGATCATTTTGACTGTCTCCAGAAGTTAGATCAGATGGCAAATGCAATTTGGTGCTAGGCCTTTCCCTTTAGGTTTTACCCCAAGAATATTTTGCTTCTATTCGAATTGTCTCAGAAGTGCTGTATGCAGCTGTAGATTAAAGCATGTATCTCAGCAGAGGAAAGTGTTAGGGCTGAATTCAAATACTCACTTTGACTGCCTCCAGAACTTAGATCAGATGGCAAGTTGTGGTGGGTTGGAAGGGGTAAGACCAAGAAGCCTCTTCCCTCCCCCCTGTAAGTAAAGGGAAAGAAAAATTGAAGGGAAAGGAAAAAAACCTCACCAGCTGAATTAGCAAAGCAGTGGAGCTATATTTACAAAGCAATGTAGGATTTGCAGGGGAATATTTACAAATTTACAATATCTACAATATATACAAAGATATACAAAAAGGTAGCACAGGAATGAGAGTAACCCCCCTCGGCAGAGGGGATTCCCCACCTCTGCTCTCCCCTCTCTCCCCCCCTTTCCCCAGAATAGGTTAGAAGAGAGAGAGAGAGAGAGAGAAAGAAGTTGAAAGCAGTTTTGTGTTAATTGGAAGGGAGTTAATACCGGACTTTTATCAAGTCTTCAAGGCCGAGGCCTTGGCAGAAAGCCCAGCATAGACAGAGAGCTACAGCACCGTGGAGAGGCGGAAGCAAGACTGAAGATAAAGTTCCGGAGTACCCAGAATATCTCCCAGTTCAGAAGGTGCTTCCTCCCTCTTCACCAATGAAATAGTTTAGATTATTCTTTCCGTTTACCAACTTCCGTCCACCATATTCCCTTTCTTAAGGGGGCAACATCAACCGGTCACAGTCCACCCCTTCTAAACAATTTCATTGGCTGTTCATACTGTCCATCCAATCCAAAACGATATTTACAGTTCGTGAGTAAAGTTCATAGTCCATTCCGGCTATGCTCAGATGTAGATGATTCAAAAGTCCAAGAAAATCAGAAAATGAGAAAAAGGGAAAACAGTTCATTTCTTCACCGACGAAGCAAAGAAAAAGGGAAACAGGGATTCTCTGGGTCTCTTAGTTGACTCAGGGCTCTCAGGGATCTCAGGGTTCGTGCACCGTAGATTCCTCGTTGATTCTTCTTTTGGGCGCGATGTAGCTGTACAACAGTTTCGAAGTTAACCTCTTTCAGCTAAAGTTAAATTTCTTTGTGGTATACACTGAATTTCACCATTCTCTTGCATTCCCCAATAAGTGTGACCCGGACCTTCAGCTGAAACCACCCCTCGGACAGGTTTAGCCTCTCCTGAGGACGAAAATACCCAAACAGTTTTACCTAACAGATTCTTTTCTCTAACAACAGGAACTCTATCACCTTCTACTTTCCGTAGCAAATCTGAATGTGCAGGTCCAGCTCGGTTCACTGAACCTCTACTATTTACCAGCCAGGTTGCTTGTGCTAAATGTTTTCCCAGTTTTTCAAAGATCCACCCCCATGGCTTTAAGAGTGGTCTTCAACAAACCGTTGTAGCGTTCAATCTTCCCTGAAGCTGGTGCATAGTAGGGAATGTGGAATATCCACTCAATACCATGCTCTTTTGCCCAGATCTTTACAAGGTTGTTCTTGAAATGAGTTCCGTTGTCTGACTCAATCCTCTCTGGAGTTCCGTGTCTCCACAGGATCTGTCTCTCCAGACCGAGAATGGTGTTGCGTGCAGTTGCATGTGGAACTGGATAAGTTTCCAACCATCCAGTGTTTGCCTCTACCATAGTAAGCACGTATTGCTTACCAGAACGAGAACGTGGTAGAGTGATGTAGTCAATCTGCCAAGCTTCACCATACTTGTACTTGGACCATCTGTCACCATACCACAAGGGCTTAAGTCGTTTTGCCTGCTTAATAGCAGCACAAATGTCACAGTCATGGATGACTTGTGTGATAGCAACCATGGAAATGTCTATGGATCTGTCACGAGCCCATTGGTATGTTGCATCTCTGCCTTGATGTCCTGATGAATCGTGAGCCCACCGAGCTAAGAATATCTCTCCTCGGTATTTCCAGTCGAGATCAAGATTAGAGTCCATGTCTACTTGAGAAACTCTTGCAGCTAGATCTGCCTGATGGTTGTGTTGCTGTTCCTCAGTAGCTTTGCTCTTAGGAATGTGAGCATCGATGTGTCTCACTTTCACTGGAATTCTCTCGATTCGATCAGCAATGTCCTGCCACAGGTTGGCTGCCCAAATGGGTTTTCCTTTTCTCTGCCAACCACTCTTCTTCCAGTTCTTTAGCCAACCCCATAGAGCATTGGCTACCATCCATGAGTCGGTGTAGAGATAAAGCTTTGGCCATCTCTCACGTTCAGCTACGTGGAGAGCTAGCTGGAGAGCTTTTACCTCTGCGAACTGACTGGATTCTCCTTCTCCATCTTTCGCCTCTGCAACTCGGCGTGTTGGACTCCACAGTGCAGACTTCCACCTTCACTTGTTTCCGACAAGACGACAGGAACCGTCTGTGAACAAAGCATATTTCTTCTCATCATCAGAAAGGTCATTGTAAGGAGGAGCTTCCTCGGCACGAGTTACTTTCTCCTCTGGAGGTTTGGCACAGTTGATACCTTCAGGCCAACTTGAGATCACCTCCACTAGACCAGGTCTTTCAAGATTTCCCATTCGAGCTCTCTGTGTTATCAGAGCCATCCACTTAGACCATGTGGAGTCTGTGGCATGATGTGGTGTGGAGCCTTTGCCTTTGACCATCCAATTCAAAACTGGTAATCTGGGAGCTAAGAGAAGTTGTGATTCAGTTCCAATCACTTCAGAAGATGCTTTTACTCCTTCATAGGTAGCTAGAATTTCTTTCTCTGTTGGAGTATAATTAGCCTCTGACCCTCTGTAACCTCGACTCCAGAAACCAAGAGGTCGTCCACGTGTCTCACCTGGAGCTTTTTGCCACAAGCACCAGGTTGGACCATTGTCACTTGCAGCCGTGTACAAAATGTTCTTAATGTCTGGACCATCTTGGACAGGTCCCAGACCCATTGCTTGAATTACCTCTTGCTTTATCTGGTCAAAGGTTGCTTGTTGTTCAGGTCCCCATTGGAAACGGTTTCTCTTTCGAGTCACATCATACAGAGGTTTCACAATCTGACTGTATCCAGGAATGTGCAGTCTCCAAAATCCCATTATCCCCAAGAAATGTAAGGTCTCTTGCTTGTTTGTGGGATTTGCCATGGTAGAGACTCGATTTACCACATCCACTGGAATGTGTCGGCGTCCATCCTGCCACCGCACTCCCAGAAACTGAATCTCTGTGGTAGGTCCTTTCACCTTGTCTCGTTTGATGGTGAAACCTGCATTCAGAAGAATGTCAATGATTTTGTTACCTTTCTCGAAGACTTCCTCAGCAGTTTTACCCCAGACAATGATATCATCGATGAACTGGATGTGTTCTGGAGCGCTGCCTTTCTCCAGAGCATCGTGGATCACTGCATGACAGATGCTTGAGTTGTGGATCCAGCCCATTGGCAGTCTGTTGAAAGTGTACTGGATTCCTCTCCAGGTGAAAGCAAACTGAGGCCTGCATTCCTCTGCTATGGGAATAGAGAAAAATGCATTAGCAATGTCTATGGTAGCATACCATTTGGCCTCTTTGGATTCCAGCTCATATTGTAGCTCCATCATGTCTGGTACTGCTGCACTCTTAGGTGGTGTCACTTCATTCAGGGCTCGGTAGTCTACCGTCAGACGCCAGTCTCCATTCTGCTTCCGCACAGGCCACACTGGACTGTTGAAAGGTGAATGAGTTTTGCTGACGACTTTCTGACTCTCCAACTGACGAATCAGATTCTGAATGGGCAACAAAGAGTCACGGTTGGTTCTGTATTGTCTGTGATGCACAGTCTGAGAAGCAACTGGCAATTTAATGTCCTGTATCTTATGTTGTCCCACAACTGCAGATTCATCAGAAAGCTCAGGTCTGGCAGATAGCTTCAATTTTTGTCCATCAATTTCTATTGAAGCTACTCCAAAAGCCCATTTGTAACCTCTAGGGTCTTTGAAACGCCCTTCTCTCAGAAAATCAATTCCCAAAATAGAAGATGCGTCAGGTCCGGTCACAACTGTATGCTTCCTCCATTGTTTACCAGTTAGACTTATATTAACCTCTACCTTACTTAACTCTTGAGATCCACCAGTGACTCCCAGAATAGTTATAAACTCCGATCCCTGATAATTTGATGGCATTATGGTGCACTGAGCTCCTGTGTCAACCAAGGCCCTGTACTTCCGAAATGGTGAAGTGCCAGGCCACTGGATGTACACATCCCAATAGATTCTATTATCTCTGTTATCCCTCTCCTCCCCCTGGTGGGAGGCAGGGCACCCCTAGTTATGGGGAACATGCGCACATGTGCATTGCACATAGTTTGCAGGGTTATAGCTTTGCATGTTATAACCGGAGCCACTGTTGGAGCCATAAGAGTCGTTCAGGGGAACTGTGGAAGTAACAGCTACCCTTCTGGTATTGCTACCTTGGGTTCTGCCACTTTGCAATTCCCTCAGTCTCCTGAAAAGATTAGAAGTTGGTTGGCCATCCCAGCGGTTCATGTTCTCACCAAACTGATCACGCAGAGTTATCCAAATAGTTCTACGTGATTGCCTTGGCGGTCTGTTTTGGAATGACCCGTTTTGGAATGACCTGTTTTGGAATGACCTCCTTGGAGGACGTGTATTCCTCACAGATGAAACTTGTACCCACCTGGAGGAATAATTGAAATTATCCTTCTGTGCCAATTGGGATATGGAATTTCTAAATTCATCTTTTAACTCTCTTATGCAATTCTGTATATCACCAGACATAGTTTTAATGGCTGAAACCAAAGAACTACGTGTCATGCTATCCTCCAGTTGTCTCATTTGATCACTGAATTGACCAACCGTAGGAGAAGCTCCACCATAACTTCTTGACACAATTCTGCTTGCCAGAATGTTTGCATAATTGGAAGGAGCAAGTTTGATGATCTTTTTAGCAAGACCAATACCCACAGGAATGTCATCAGGATTCAGAGTTTCATGTTCACCATAGAGTAGCTCTCTAACAGCAAATTCTCTCAAGCGCTTAATTCCCTCATCTATGGTAGTCCAGGGCTTAGGATTCCATGGGAGATCATCTCGGGAAGGGTATCTCAGGGCAACCGCCATTAAAAGGCGTATCCACAGATTAACCTTACCGAGAGCTCGGCCTAGATGTCTATCTATTCCGTTATCCCTTGAGAGAGTTCCTAACTGAGCTGCTGACTTGTCTCCAACTGTTAGAGCCAGAGCACCTGTATCATAACACCTACTAAGCCAAGCTAGAACTGGTTCCTTATCTGCCCTGGTGAAATCTTTACGGACATTTCGCAATTCCTCGCGGGGCGAAGAACAGTCTGAAATATTATCTTCCTCCTCGTCTCCCTGAACTTTTTGTCCATATAATCCTGCTGTCATTCTCCTAAGGATCTCTTTAAGCTGAGAACCACCTTTGCCAGCTGCTTTCCTAACCTCATCTGTATCCTGCTTTGATCTCACTAGGTTAGCTAGATCTTTAAAACAAACCTTCTCTTCCTCCTCAGCAGGATCTTTTAGAGTAGAGGGCCCCTCACCAGGATCAGTCTCCAGCTCCTCTTCTTCTCCATCTTTGGCCTTTGCACCTCTAGTCTTTAAAGGAGCCACCTTAACTGGAGCTGTGTTCGAATTTACAGCCACCTTAATGGAAGCTGACAGGTCCTGAGATAAATCAGCTGCTGGGGCAGTGACTTCCGGTCCCACCGAGGGAGTAGGCGGAAATGACGTTGCTCCGTTAATGGCCGATGGAGAAGAAGAAGAAGGAGAAGGAGTAGGCGCCATGTTGATACCAGCCGATGCCCTTGGCTGCTTGCTAGAATCAGCAAAGTCATTTAGAGCTGCTTTACCAATTGACTTCTTAGCCTTCTTTTTAACTGACGGAGAGTCTCCACCTTCCTCATCACTAGATGACTCTGGGACTGATCTCGAGCCACGGCGTTTTCTCTTTGATCTAGTTTTAATAACAAAACAAGCTCTGGACACCTTCCTCTCTCGCCACAGAGAGAACAGCAAATATGCAATCACCATCACCAGCAACAGATTTATACACATCAAATAAATCACCTTTGGATCCCAGGCATCACTTAAAGTTACTCTCTCCTCAGGCGGAATCTTAAAACCCTTTATCACAATTGGGAGAGTGGTGGAGGTAACATTCCTGTATCTCACTGGCCATAGGAAATTAATACATTTTCCATACCATAATTTAACTCTATACATAACCCACATATAAATTGTCCGCACCAAATATTTACCCAGGTAATCCAAAATCAAACCCAAACAACATCTGTAAACCAGAGCCCCAAAAATTGAAAAGAATAATCGCTCCACAAACCACAAGACCTTCATGTTTGCTAATTCAGCTAGAAAACACTAAATCAATCAAGCAATAAATTAAACTAATTATCTGCCGCACGTTGGGTACGCCAATAAAAAAAAATGTGGTGGGTTGGAAGGGGTAAGGCCAAGAAGCCTCTTCCCTCCCCCCTGTAAGTAAAGGGAAAGAAAAATTGAAGGGAAAGGAAAAAAACCTCACCAGCTGAATTAGCAAAGCAGTGGAGCTATATTTACAAAGCAATGTAGGATTTGCAGGGGAATATTTACAAATTTACAATATCTACAATATATACAAAGATATACAAAAAGGTAGCACAGGAATGAGAGTAACCCCCCTCGGCCGAGGGGATTCCCCACCTCTGCTCTCCCCTCTCTCCCCCCCCTTTCCCCAGAATAGGTTAGAAGAGAGAGAGAGAGAGAGAGAGAGAGAGAAAGAAGTTGAAAGCAGTTTTGTGTTAATTGGAAGGGAGTTAATACCGGACTTTTATCAAGTCTTCAAGGCCGAGGCCTTGGCAGAAAGCCCAGCATAGACAGAGAGCTGCAGCACCGTGGAGAGGCGGAAGCAAGACTGAAGATAAAGTTCCGGAGTACCCAGAATATCTCCCAGTTCAGAAGGTGCTTCCTCCCTCTTCACCAATGAAATAGTTTAGATTATTCTTTCCGTTTACCAACTTCCGTCCACCATATTCCCTTTCTTAAGGGGGCAACGTCAACCAGTCACACAAATGCAATTTGGTGCTAGGTCTTTCCCTTTAGGTTTTACCCCAACAATGTTTTCATTAGTTTCGATTACTCTCAAAATCAAGCATTTTCCAGCAGTGTAGACCACCCTGTATCTCAGCAGAGGAAAGAGGAAGGGAAGAATTCTAAGGATCATTTTTACAGTCTCCAGAAGGTAGATAAGATGGCAAATGCAATTTGTTGCTAGGCCTTTCCCTTTAGGTTTTGCCCCAAGAATGTTTTGCTTCTATTCGAATTGTCTCAGAAGTGCTGTATGCAGCTGTAGATTAAAGCATGTATCTCAGCAGAGGAAAGTGTTAGGGCTGAATTCAAATACTCATTTTGACTGCCTCCAGAAATTAGATCAGATGGCAAATGCAATTTGGTGCTAGGCCTTTCCCTTTAGGTTTTACCCCAAGAATGTTTTCATTAGTTTCGGTCACTCTCGAAATCAAGCATTTTACAGCAGTGTGGACCACCCTGTATCTCAGCAGAGAAAAGAGGTAGGGAAGAATTCTAAGGATCATTTTGACTGTCTCCAGAAGTTAGATCAGATGGCAAATGCAATTCGGTGCTAGGTCTTTCCCTTTCGGTTTTACCCCAACAATGTTTTCATTAGTTTCGATCGCTCTCGAAATCAGGCATTTTACAGCAGTGTGGACCACCCTGTATCTCAGCAGCGGAAAGAGGAAGGGAAGAATTCAAATACATATTTGACTGCCTCCAGAACTTAGATCAGATGGCAAATGCAATTTGGTGCTAGGCTTTTCCCCTTAGGTTTTACCCCAAGAATGTTTTGCTTCTATTCGAATTGCCTCAGAAGTGCTCTATGCAGCTCTACATTAAAGCATGTGTCTCAGCAGAGGAAAGTGTTAGGGCTGAATTCAAATACTCATTTTGACTGCCTCCAGAAGTTAGATCAGACGGCAAATGCAATTTGGTTCTAGGCCTTTCATTTAGATTTTACCCCAAGAATGTTTTCATTGGTTTCGATAACTCTCGAAATCAAGCATTTTACAGCAGTGTGGACCTCCCTGTATCTCAGCAGAGGAAAGAGGCAGGGAAGAATTCTAAGGATCATTTTGACTGTCTCCAGAACTTAGATGAGATGGCAAATGCAATTTGGTGCTAGTCTTTTCCCCTTAGGTTTAACCCAAGAATGTTTTGCTTCTATTCAAATTGTCTCAGAAGGGCTGTATGCAGCTCTAGATTAAAACATGTGTCGCAGGAGAGGAATGTTTTTGGGCTGAATTCAAATACTCATATTGACTGCCTCCAGAAGTTAGATCAGATGGCAAATGCAATTTGGTGCTAGGCTTTTCCGTTTAGGTTTTATCCCAAGAATATTTTCCTTCTATTCGAATTGTCTCAGAAGTGCTGTATGCAGCTGTAGATTAAAGCATGTATCTCAGGAGAGGAAAGTGTTAGGGCTGAATTCAAATACTCATTTTGACTGCCTCCAGAAGTTAGATCAGATGGCAAATGCAATTTGGTGCTAGGCCTTTCCCTTTAGGTTTTAACACATAATGTTTTCATTAGTTTCGATCACTCTCGAAATCAAGCATTTTACGGCAGTGTGGACCACCCTGTATCTCAGCAGAGGAAAGAGGCGGGGAAGAGTTCTAAGGATCATTTTGACTGCCTCCAGAAGTTAGATCAGATGGCAAATTCAATTTGGTGCTAGGCTTTTCCCTCTAGGTTTTACCCCAAGAATATTTTGCTTCTATTCAAATTGTCTCAGAAATGCTGTATGCAGCTGTAGATTAAAGCATGTATCTCAGCAGAGGAAAGCGTTAAGGCTGAATTCAAATACTCATTTTGACTGCCTCCAGAACTTAGATCAGATGGCAAATACAATTTGGTGCCTGTCTTTTCCCTTTAGGTTTTGCCCAAAGAATGTTTTCCTCTATTCGAATTGTCTCAGAAGTGCTGTATGCAGCTGTAGATTAAAGCATGCATCTCAGGGAGGAAAGTGTTTGGGCTGAATTCAAATACTCATTTTGAGTTCCTCCAGAGGTTAGATCAGATGGCAAATGCAATTTGGTGCTAGGCCTTTCCCTTTAGGTTTTGCCCAAAGAATGTTTTCTTCTATTCGAATTGTCTCAGAAGTGCTGTATGCAGCTGTAGATTAAAGCATGTATCTCTGCAGAGGAAAGTGTTTGGGCTGAATTCAAATACTCATTTTGACTGCCTCCAGAAGTTAGATCAGACGGCAAATGCAATTTGGTGCTAGGCCTTTCATTTAGATTTTACCCCAAGAATGTTTTCATTGGTTTCGATCACTCTCGAAATCAAGCATTTTACAGCCGGTTGGATCACCCTGTATCTCAGCAGAGGAAAGAGGTAGGGAAGAATTCAAATACTCACTTAGACTGCCTCCAGAAGTTAGATCAGATGGGAAATGCAATTTGGTGCTAGGCCTTTCCCTTTCGCTTTTACCCCAAGAATGGTTACATTAGTTTCGATCACTCTCGAAATCAAGCATTTTACAGAAGTGTGGACCGCCCTGTATCTCAGCAGAGGAAAGAGGTAGGGAAGAATTCTAAGGATCACTTTTACTGTCTCCAGAAGGTAGATCAGATGACACATGCAATTTGGTGCTTGGCCTTTCCCTTTAGGTGTTGCCCCAAGAATATTTTGCTTCTATTCGAATCGTCTCAGAACTGCTGTATGCAGCTGTAGATTAATGCATGTATCTCAGTAGAGGAAAGTGTTAGCGCAGAATTCAAATACTGATTTTGACTGCCTCCAGAAGGTAGATCAGATGGCAAATGCAATTTGGTGCTAGACTCTTCCCTTTAGGTTTTACCCCAAGAATATTTTGCCTCTATTCGAATTGTCTCAGAAGGGCATTATTCAGCTGTAGATTAAAGCATGTAACTCAGCAGAGGAAAGTGTTAGGGCTGAATTCAAATACTCATTTTGAGTTCCTCCAGAAGTTAGATCAGATGGGAGATGCAATTTGGTGCTATGTCTTTCCCTTTAGGTTTTACCCCAACACTGTTTTCATTAGTTTCGATCACTCTCGAAATCAAGCATTTTACAGCAGTGTGGACCACCCTGTATCTCAGCAGAGGAAAGACGTAGGGAACAATTCCGTGGATTATTTTGACTGTCTCCAGAAGTTAGATCAGATGGCAAATGCAATTTGGTGCTAGGTCTTTCCCTTTAGGTTTTACTCCAAGAATGTTTTCATTAGTTTCGATCACTCTCAAAATCAAGCATTTTACAGCAGTGTGGACCACCCTGTATCTCAGCAGAGGAAAGAGGTAGGGAAGAATTCTAAGGATTATTTTGACTGTCTCCAGAATTTAGATCAGATGGCAAATGCAATTTGGTGCTAGGCTTTTCCATTTAGGTTTTACTCCAACAATGGTTTCATTTGTTTCGATCACACTCGAAATCAAGCATATTACAGCAGTGTGGACCACCCTGTATCTCAGCAGAGGAAAGAGGTAGGGAAGAATTCTAAGGATCATTTTGACTGTCTCCAGAAGTTAGATCAGATGGTAAATGAAATTTGGTGCTCGACTTTTCCCTTGAGGTTTTACCCCGGGAATGTTTTGCTTCTATTTGAATTGTCTCTGAAGTGCTGTATACAGCTGTAGGTTAAAGCATGTATATCAGCAGAGGAAAGTATTTGGGCTGAAATCAAATACTCGTTTTGACTGCCTCCATAAGTTAGATCAGAGGGCAAATGGAATTTGGTGGTAGGCCTTGTCCTTTAGGTTTTACCCCAAGAATGTTTTCATTAGTTTCGATCACTCTCGATATCAAGCATTTTACAGCAGTGTGGACCACCTTGTATCTCAGCAGAGGAAAGAGGTAGGGAAGTATTCTAAGGATCATTTTGACTGTCTCCAGAAGTTAGATCAGATGGCAAATGCAATTTGGTGCTAGGCTTTTCCCTTTAGGTTTTACCCCAAGAATGTTTTGCTTCTATTCGAATTGTCTCAGAAGTGCTGTATGCAGCTTGAAGCCCCAAAACAGTTAGCTTTCAGGAATAATGGGTTAAAGCATAGAATATGAAGCACTTGAAGAAAGCATAAATCAGATAGGGCAATAAATCGGCTAAGGCATGGGTCACTGTGACAGAAAAAGGAGAGAAGTGATAAGAACTGTTGGGGCAAGCATGATTCAGAGCCAACAAGGCCAAACTAACAAAGGCAACAAGGCCAAACAGACAGAGCCTTGTCAAGTCAGCGGAACAAAGCCAGGCACACCGGGAATTGACCAAATTAGGAAAGGAGTTCAAAAGTTTCAGGAGGAAGACTCATTAGGAAACCCCTGCCCATGATGAAGGCCACCGGAACGACCACCAAGTAGATCCAGAAAAGAGATGTCCCATCCACGCTCCGCCTACACCACGCCCCATATGAATATGCATGCAGAGATATGATTATGTATATGATCTGATGCAATACTACATCCAAAACTGTATAAAAGGCATGCTTTTGTTACGGGAAAAGCAGAAATCCATTTAGTGATTTCTCCAACGCGTTGCCAATAAAATACCTCCTGTCTATCTGACTTAAACTGAGTCTCTTAGGCAGTTATTCTCACCCTTTGGGGCAAAATTTGGCATCATTTTCTGGCCCCAGGTGGGACCAGACAGGAGATCCAGGTCTTAACGAGTCCTCCCGAGCCGGGTCCGGGGCCGGGACCCTCTGGGCGCCCCTGACAACTTTTCTGTCAGAAGAGACCCCCGGACCAGCGCTCGTTGGTGGACGAAGGGTTACCTGCATCTCCTGCTCCAATCAAGAGGTATTTTAATTGTTTATTGATTTTGGGATAAAGCGCTTTGACTGGGAAACAGGGACCAGACGTGGTCACCTGACGGGAAAGCCCGGGGACACCCTGGCAAAGTCCCATATGTCGGAGTTCGAGTCCCCACTGGAAATCGGGATTCGAGTCCCCACTGGAAATCAGGCTTCGAGGCCCTACTGGAAATCGGAGTGTTTGTTAATCTGGTGTATGATTCTCTTTCATCTTAATGTTGTTGCTTTGTTTCTGAAGAGATACATTTGTGTCACACTTTTGTCTAACATTGTTATGTTGTCTGCAAGAATCTCGCAATTTAGTAAGACTTGAGTTTGAATTTCGGGATAAGGACTTGGTATTTTGTGTTAACTGTAATCTCTTTAGAGTGTAAGAATTTACAGTGATATCATCTGCAAACCTACCTTGGTTCACAGCTGTGTGCCAGCCCGAAGCTGACTATACGGTTGGCCAGCGACATCTTCTGGTAAAGCAGTGTACTCTGATAGACCGGACAGCTGTGTGCCAGCCCGAAGCTGGCTATACGGTTGGCCAGCGACATCTTGTGGTAAAGCAGTGCACTCTGATAGACCGGAAAGGTAGGACAGTTTGGATGAATGTGTGGGTGAGTGTGAGTGAAAAAGACGTAGCATCACTGCGAAGCGAGAGGGAGTCCTGATCCGCATTTCCTGTTCTTCGCTAGAAGCCAGGTCGGAAACGGAGAAAGCGATTGGAAATTGTGTGTATGAAGTGTTAAAATATAGTGCTTGCATAGTGCATATAGTGCTTGCAGGAAAAAGAGACTGTTCCGGTTAACGCATGGAGGTCGACAGAGTAAGGACATAAATATGAAAACCCCTTTGGGATGTATCCTAAAGCATTGGAAGGATTTGGGAGGGATTTCAGGGGGAAACATAAGTAAAAGGACACTCCTTAAATATTGCACACAGTGGTGGCCATTGTATAAGTTAGATGACAATGAGAAATTGCCACCGGAGGGAACAACTAATTATAACACTATTTTACAACTAATGATCTTCCTCCGCCGGCTCAATAAATGGGATGAGGTGATGTACGCAGACATGTTCTTTACTCTAAGGAACAAACCTGAGTGGCAAAGAGAGTGCGGAATTAATGTAGCCCCTCAGGATCCCCTAGTACTAGCCCTGGAAAGGGATAAGAAGGGTCCAAAGCCTAAGGAACGTTGCTGTGATGCATGTAGTATTGGACAGCAGTGTCTCAAGCTAACAAGAAGAGATAGTGGAAAGGAGAGCGAAATAAGCCTGAGGGAATACCATCCATTCGCTCCAGGGTGGGAAGGACCTCTTCCCAGGCCAAAAGAGGAACAAGGGGATCCTAGCCCATTAAAGGAACTGGAACGATGGTGGAAATCTAAGTCTGGACCCAGCCCTCAGAGGTTAGACAACAGTTGGGAGGAGGGTAGTCCATTAAAATCGGGAATTGACGAAAGGAAAAGCAGCCCTCAGGGACCGGATAGTCCACAGGGGTCGGGGAGCTACATGAATGCTGACAGCCCACCGAGACTAGAAGTCGAAAGGGAGGAAGGCAGTCCGTCAGGAGTAGAGAGCCGAAGGGAGACACGTAGCCTGCCCGAGTTCAGTCCATATGGGGATAACAACACATCCAGAAGTGGAGACGTTTGCAGAATAGAAATCAGCACACCAAGGACTGGGGACAAAAGTAACTCACTGGTGAGATTTAGTGAGAAGGATGATAACGAGACATGCAGAAAGGGGGGCAGAGAACAACTTAATATAGTAGTTCAAATAAAGGATGAGAGAAATGGGAGGGGAGCAGAGGATGAGAAGGACAGCAGCCCGGGACAGGATAGGAGCCGGCAGATACAAAAAGGACGACAGATGCAGGACGAGAACCAGATGGATTGTGTAATAGAGGTAAAAGGGGAAGAGGAAGAACAGGAAGGGGGAAAGAGGAAAGAGAAGAGAAAGAATAGGGGAGACATTGGGGCACAGGAAGGAGATCCAGGGGAAGAGATCGGTCACTCGTATTATACCAGATCTGTGGCACCGGGGGAAGCAAAGCAAAGAGAGGAAGGGAACCATACGATAGCTCCTCTCCGAGAAGTTGTACCAATGGTAGGGGAAAAGACTAGGGTAAAGGTGCCGTTCTCGATGAGTGATTTGAACAGTTGGAGGGATGAGGCAAGGAATTTCAGGAGAAACCCTGAGGGAGTAGCGAAGAGGTTTGAATTAATGGCAAAGAATTTAGATATTGATTGGGAGGATATAGAAGTGATGCTGTCAGAGTTGACAGATACAGAAAGGGAACTCGTATTGGAAACAGGAAAACGACATGCTCAGGTATTATCAGGAAGACTAGAAGATAATTTTCCCAGCAGTAAACCAGAATGGGACCTGGGCAATCCAGAGCACTATCAACAGCTAGTGCAGTATAGAAAACTGATAGCGATGGGCTTGCATAATGCGATCCCTAAGGCTATAAATTGGTCAATGCTATATGACGTCAGGCAGGGAAAGGATGAAACCCCATCAGAGTTTTTGGATAGACTTAGGGTAGCGATGAGACAATACACACCCCCGGACCCAGCAACAGAAGAAGGGAAACAGCACTTGTTAGGGTTGATGATGGGACAGAGTAACCCAGACATCAGAAAGAAATTACAAAAACTAGAACATCCAGCAAATAAAAACCTAGAGACACTGCTGAATGAGGCATGGAAAGTATACAATAATAGAGAGATTGAGGAGAAGAAAAAGGAGGACAGGAGGATAGCGCGAGTAGTGGCTGTAGCAGTGGCAGCTCAGAAGACAGGTTACTCGGGACCTGGAACCAGGGGAAGAGGTAGAGGCAACCCGGCAGGAAGGGGAGGGAGGCTCCAACCCCACCCAGCAAGAGTAGGGCCAAATCAATGTACGTACTGCCTACAGATGGGACACTGGAAGCGAGAATGCCCCCAACGAAGGGAAAGGCTAATGGCCACTACTACTACCACACATCAGGATAGTGAATGAGGAAGACCGGTGGGCCATACCCTAGCAGACCCACTGGTTAAAATTGAGCTAGGGGAGGGTAAAAAGGACTTGAACTTTTTGATTGATACGGGAGCAACTTTTTCGGTTTTAAATCAGGAGTTGGTACCTAAAAGTGATGAATTTGTACAAGTTGTGGGAGCAACAGGCCAACCAGAAAAGGCTTACTTCTTGAAACCCATTAAATACAAAATTGGGAAACAAATGGGAATTCATCAGTTCCTGTATTTACCAAATTCGCCTAAGCCCTTATTGGGGAGAGACCTATTGGAGAACTTGGGAGCCATAATAAAGTTCAACGAAGACAAATTGGAATTACAAGTAAAAGAGGAACAACTGATTACAGCTCTAAGCCTGACGATCAGTTGTGTGGAACTTAAACCTGAGAATCACAATTTCGAGCGAATCCTGAACAAGACATACCCATTAGTGTGGGCTACTGATATACCTGGAAAATCAAAACAAGCAGTACCGATTGTTGTTGAACTTAAAGTTGGGGCAAAACCGGTGATAAGAAAACAATACCCTCTGAGGATAGAAGACAGGAAGGGGATTGAGCCCATAAACAAAAGATTTTTGGAACTGGGATTATTGGTAGAATGCGAATCAGATTTTAATACACCAATCCTGCCAGTAAAGAAACCTAATGGAGCCTATAGACTAGTTCAGGATCTGAGAGCAGTAAACAAAATAACCAAGACATTTCATCCGGTAGTTGCTAATCCATACACACTTTTAACTAAACTGAAGGATAATTTGGCCTGGTTCACCGTATTAGATTTAAAAGATGCATTCTTCTGCCTTCCCTTAGCTCCTGAGAGTCAAAAGATTTTTGCCTTTGAGTGGGAATCTGTAGCTAGAGGAAGGAAAACTCAACTTACCTGGACGGTATTGCCCCAAGGATGGTGCAATTCCCCCACGATTTTTGGGAATCAGTTAGCCAAAGAATTAGAACAGTGGGAAAGGTCACTGGGAGATGGTACCCTTCTGCAATACGTAGATGACCTCCTAATAGCAACAGTGACAGAGGAAGAATGCATTGAATGGACTATTTCCTTGTTAAATTTCCTGGGTTTAAGTGGATATCGAGTTTCTCAACAGAAAGCACAGCTGGTGCAAAAAGAAGTGGTGTACCTGGGATACGAAGTCTCCAGAGGACAGCGATCCCTGGGAGCAGCTAGGAAAGAGGCCATCTGCCAGATACCCAAACCACAGACGGTGAGAGATCTGCGCACCTTTCTGGGGATGACAGGTTGGCGTCGGCTATGGATCTACCAGTACGGGATACTCGCTAAACCACTGTATGATTTGTTGAAGGAAACGAAGAACGTCCTGGTTTGGACTCCCGAGGCGGAAGGGGCCTTCAAGAAGTTGAAGCTGGAGCTAATGAGAGCACCGGCCTTGGGTCTCCCAGATGTATCAAAACCATTCTGGCTGTTCTCCCATGAGCGACAAGCGATGGCCTTAGGAGTCCTAGCACAGCAATTGGGACCACACAAGAGAACTGTGGCATACTTCTCCAAGCGATTGGATGAAGTAAGTAAAGGATGGCCAGGCTGTCTGAGGGCAGTGGCCGCAGTAATAATTAACATAGAAGAGGCCAGGAAGCTCACGTTGGGTCAAAAGATCACTGTGTTAGTATCTCACACTGTGTCAGCCGTGCTGGAACAGAAAGGCAACCATTGGCTGTCGCCTTCCAGATTCCTAAAATACCAGGCCATCCTGGCTGAATCAGATGACATAACCATTCAGGTAACTAACATTGTGAACCCAGCTTCATTTCTAGAAGGAAGAGACCCAGTAGAACCCATCGAACACGACTGCCTGGAAACAATTGAAGCAGTCTACTCCAGTCGCCCGGATCTCAAAGAAGAGCCGTTAGAAGATGCGGATAACTGGTTCTCAGACGGCAGCAGCTTTGTGAAGCGAGGAGTAAGAATGGCTGGCTATTCAGTCACTACTACAGAAAGGGTAATTGAGTCGAACCCCTTGCCTGCAGGGACCTCAGCTCAAAAGGCAGAGCTGAGAGCTCTGACTCGAGCCCTGGAATTGGCGGAGAACATGCAAATTAATATATGGACAGACTCTAAATATGCTTTTTCCATTGTACATGCTCATGGAGCCATTTGGAAAGAAAGAGGACTGTTGACTGCACAAGGAAAAACGGTCAAACATGCAGAGGAGGTTCTGCGATTGCTAGAGGCGGTCCAACTCCCAGCACAAGTGGCCATAATGCATTGTAAGGGACATTTGAAAGGTAACACTATTCCAGAAATAGGAAACAGGAAGGCGGATGCAGAAGCTAAATTGGCCGCCACGAGGACTAGGGAAGTGGAAATAACGGCCCTAATACCAGGAGAGCTGGATATCAACATCCAGCCAGATTACCAGGAATCAGATCATAGATGGATTCAAAGAAATAAGGGCAAAATATTAGAAAATGGTTGGGGTCAATTGGAAACAGGACAGTTAGTAATACCAGGAAACGTGATGTGGCAGTTTGTAAAAGCAGAACATGAGAAGGCCCATTGGGGTCTAGATCCGCTCTACCAATATTTACAAACCAGGATAGCAGGACCAAAATTATTTACTACTATAAAACACGTCACATCCCAGTGCGAGCGGTGTCTGAAAAACAACCCGAATACAGGAACCAAGGTACACCAAGGAGCCATAAATCGAGGTAAATTCCCAGGTGAATTATGGCAAATTGATTTTCGGAACTCCCAAGAAAAGGGGGGTTTCGGTATTTGTTGGTATTAACTGATACGTTTTCTGGGTGGCCTGAAGCATTCCCTTGCAGGACAAATAAGGAAAAAGAAGTAACTAAAGTAATGTTGAATGAAATTATTCCACGGTTTGGGGTACCGAAGAGCATTTCTTCGGATAGGGGTACACATTTCTGTGCAAAAACGGTGAGAGCAATAAGCAAAGCATTACAAATCAAATGGCAATTACACACGCCTTACCGTCCACAGGCCAGTGGGCAAGTGGAAAAGATGAATCATCTTATCAAACAGCAAATTGCCAAAATATGTCAGGAGACTAATTTGCAGTGGTATCAAGCTCTGCCTATTGCTCTACTGAGGCTGAGAGTCAAACCAAGATCAAAAGAAAAGTTAAGCCCATTTGAAATTTTGTATGGTAGACCTTATGCTATGCAAGTCGTAAATGGGGATGCTATGGGCCAAATCGGTGATCAGTCCATTTATGATTATGTAATTACAGTGGGGAAACAATTCGACAGGAATGCTAATGTAGTAATAGAGCACCAACCTAAACAACCTGATTGCAAATTGCATCCATTTAATCCCGGTGATTGGGTGTATGTTAAGAATCTTTTAGCAAAACCCCTACAAGAGAAGTGGGAAGGACCTTTCCAAGTGCTGCTGACTACCTTCACCGCGGTTCGGATCAAGGAGCGACCTACGTGGATCCATTATTCACGAGTCAAGAAAGCTCCGGAGAACAAACAAGAGGAGCAGACATCATGATCCTGACTCCACCTCAAGCCATTACAACTCTGATCATTGGACTCTCGATAAGTATAGCACTTCCCCAAGGCTCTGCCCCAATAGATCCATGGTCCCATGCACACCAGTGTATCCACCCAGAGAGGGGAGAGAAGGGACCCTATTTCGAGGTTTATGCCTTACGTAACAATCAGCCATACATGAGTAAAGTATGGCATCAGCCCTCCATGGTAGCATACAAGGGAGACCAAATCCAAATTGGGTGTCGAGAGCTCGACCCAGTGGAAGGGAAAACAAGACAGCTAGTATTAACAATTCGACCCTTGACGCCAGCCTCTAAACATAACCTAGTTACCTTTAGTCCAGTGAACATGGGCAAGCCCACCGTCTGGATCCAGTAAAAGGGCCCAATTTCATGCCAGTGGAGTGACTTCAGGGAAGATCCACTGGGTAATTTATAGAGAAGATTCGCTTGGGGAACTACATCCCCAAAACATAACCCTTGACCATCACCCTCTTCTCTTTCCTGCGGGAAAGATCGTAGCATCTAATGGTCCTGAGGAAGGGAAAGCACGGTGTGAGATGGCATTTAGATTGGATCAGTCAATGTCTTTCGTATGCGAAAGACAGTTGAAAAAGCTGGAAGGGGGTTTTAGCTTCCTTAGCCATGCTGTCGAATATAAGGTGCAGTTACCGGGAGACGTGATCCCATTGTATCCAGATTTAGACTTGCCCCAAGAAACCACTCTACCGGTAGAATGTAGATTGGTACATAACCTAACCTTTATAGGGCCACAGGTGATAAAAAGATCTAACGAACTAAAATTATTGTTAGACCCCACTTATTCCCTGAAAAAGGTGCAGATGAACATTCACACCGACGTTACTCATTTGCAGAAGGATTGCCGACCATTTATACAGCAAAACCTTAAGGGATGGGATGCATGGCTGGCAACTAGGTCTTATCACAGGCGGGTGCAAAGAGATATAAGTGGATGGGTCGGCACTGGATTTGGAATAGTGAATGCAGTGGATCAAGAGGTATTGGTGAACAAATTGAACACTGTCACCACCAACTTAGGGAAACTCAAAGTGCCCCTGAGTTCATCTGTGCTTACATTAACAGAAACACAATCACTAGTAGTAAAATTACTAACCATGGTAGCAAACCATACTGCAGAGGATTTTGTGAAGCTCTCTGATTATACAGGGGAACTTAGTAGAGACATTGCACTCGCTATACAATGTTCTCAGACACAACAATGGGTACAATCAGTAGCGGCAGGAATAATGAGAGAGGGAATGTCAGGCACATTACCTCAAGAAATAAGGGAAACAATATTAAAGGACAATCATACTACACAATTTGAGAAGGACCACCAAGCCTGGTGGCAATTAGTAAATTTCACTTATGAGCCTCAACAAGATCACATTGAAGCCTATGTCCTCACCATCAGTGCGGCAGAGGAAAGAGCTATCTTTCCTATCCTCACTCTAGGGACAATACATCAAGATGTCATTATCAGACAAATAGACCACAATGTCTGGGCTGGTTATGATTACACCAAAAATAAGTGGCAATCAGTTAGCACAGAGGCATGTATTCCTAGAGGAGAATTAGGCTATGTTTGCGACAACGCTGTAATAGAAGCAGAAGATTTATGCTTAGATGTCGAAAATAGTGTATGTGCCTTTGAAATGCTTTCACATAACAGAACACAATCACAAGTCTACTATATAGGGAATGGGTGTGCTTGCGTGAGGACGGCTTGTGACAGCGTCACTATAGATAACTGCCAAGAGGAGACTAATAATACTAACTTCTGTGTGTGCAACTTCACCAAGATAGTGGGTTGTGATTTTCATTATACAGTCCCAATAACTACTCAACAGCTAATTAACGCAGATTTTAATCTATATCCAGAAATACCGAAATTACAAATAGGGATGGACGTCAAAATTCTTAAAGCAATGCTAGCACATCCTAAAGTGAAGGAATTGGTGCAAAAAGTTAATCAAACGACTAAACGAATGGTATGGCAGGTAGAACATGATTCAGAAAAAATAAAAGATGTCCTGACCAAGGTAGAACAGGTAGGCCAGCATCATTGGTGGGACATCTTTATAGGATACTCCCCAACAGCTACGCAGGTCTTCAACTATCTGGTACACCCAGTGCTAATAATAATTGTAGTTCTGTTAGTATTAACTCTCACAAATATTTGTATGTGGTGGAGACTAAGAATCATAATAAAAAGGACCCAAATGGTTTGGGCTATGGTACGAGCAAATCAGCGCCCTATAGGATTAGAATTAGATTAGAATTAGAATTCTACGAAAGAATTAGTCAGTAATAAGAAAAGGGGGGAAATGAAGCCCCAAAACAGATAGCTTTCAGGAATAATGGGTTAAAGCATAGAATATGAAGCATTTGAAGAAAGCATAAATCAGATAGAGCAATAAATCGGCTAAGGCATGGGTCACTGTGACAGAAAAAGGAGAGAAGTGATAAGAACTGTTGGGGCAAGCATGATTCAGAGCCAACAAGGCCAAACTAACAAAGGCAACAAGGCCAAACAGACAGAGCCTTGTCAAGTCAGCGGAACAAAGCCAGGCACACCGGGAATTGACCAAATTAGGAAAGGCCACCGGAAAGACCACCAAGAAGATCCTCAAAAGAGATGTCCCCGCCCACGCTCCACCTACACCACGCCCCATATGAATATACATGCAAAGATATGATTATGTATATGATCTGATGAAATACTACATCCAAAACAGTATAAAAGGCATGCTTTTGTTACGGGAAAAGCAGAAATCCATTTAGTGATTTCTCCAACGCGTTGCCAATAAAATACCTCCTGTCTATCTGACTTAAACTGAGTCTCTTAGGCAGTTATTCTCGCCATTTGGGGCAAAATTCGGCATCAAGCTGTAGATTGATGCTTGTATCTCAGCAGAGGAAAGTGTTAGGGCTGAATTCAAATACTCATTTTGACTGTCTCCAGATATTAGATCAGATGGCAAATGCAATTTGGTGCTAGGCCTTTTCCTTTAGGTTTTACCCCAACAATGTTTTCACTAGTTTCAATGACACTCGAAATCAAGCATTTTGCTGCAGTGTGGACCACACTGTATCTCAGCAGAGGAAAGAGGTAGGGAAGAATTCTAAGGATCATTTTGACTGTCTCCAGAAGTTAGATCAGATGGCAAATGCCATTTGGGGCTAGGCTTTTCCCTTTAGGTTTTAACCGGAGAATGTTTTGCTTCTATTCGAAATGTCTCAGAAGTGCTGTATGCAGCTGTAGATTAATGCATGTATATCAGCAGAGGAAAGTGTTGGGGCTGAATTCAAATACTCATTTTGACTGCCTCCAAAATTTAGATCAGATGGCAAATGCAATTTGGTGTTAGGCTTTTCCCTTTAGGTTTTACCCCAAGAATGTTTTGCTTCTCTTCGAATTGTCTCAGAAGTGCTGTATGCAGCTGGAGATTAATGCATGCATCTTAGCAGAGGAAAGGGTTAGGGCTGAATTCAAATACTCATTTTGACTGCCTCCAGAAGTTAGATCAGATGGCAAATGCAATTTGGTGCTAGGCTTTTCCCTTTCGGTTTTACCCCAAGAATGTTTTGCTTCTATTCGAATTGTCTCAGAAGTGCTGTATGCAGCTGTAGATTAATGCATGTATCTCAGCAGAGGAAAGGGTTAGTGCTGAATTCAAATACTCATTTTGACTGCCTCCCGAAGTTAGATCAGATGGCAAATGCAATTTGGTGCTAGGGTTTTCCCTTCCGGTTTTACTCCAACAATGGTTTCACTAGATTCGATCACTCTCGAAATCAAACATTTTACAGCAGTGTGGACCACCCTGTATCTCAGCAGAGGAAAGAGGTAAGGAAGAATTCTAAGGATCATTTTGACTGTCTCCAGAAGTTAGATCAGATGGCAGATGCAATTTGGTGCTAGGCTTTTCCCTTTAGGTTTTATCGCAACAATGTTTTGCTTCTATTCGAATTGTCTCAAAAGTGCTGTATGCAGCTGTAAATTAAAGCATCTATCTCAGAAGAGGAAAGTGTTAGGGCTGAATTCAAATAATCATTTTGACTGTCTCCAGAAGTTAGATCAGATGGCAAATGCTATTTGGTGCTTGGCTTTTCCATTTAGGTTTTGCTCCAAAAATGGTTTCATTGGTTTCGATCACACTCGAAATCAAGCATTTTAACGCAGTGTGGACCACCCTGGATCTCAGCAGGGGAAAGAGGTAGGGAAGAATTCTAAGGATCATTTTGACTGTCTCCAAAAGTTAGATCAGATGGTAAATGAAATTTGGTGCTAGGCGTTTCCCTTTAGGTTTTACCCCAAGAATGTTTTGCTTCTATTCGAATTGTCTCAGTAGTGCTGTATGCAGCTGTAGATTAATGCATGCATCTCAGCAGAGGAAAGTGTTAGGGCTGAATTCAAATTCTCATTTTGACTGCCTCGAGCAGTTAGATCAGATGGCAAATGCAATTTGGTGCTAGGCTTTTCCCTTTAGGTTTTACCCCAAGAATATTTTGCTTCTATTCGAATGCTCTCAGAAGTGATGTATGCAGCTGTAGATTAATGCATGCATCTCAGCAGAGGAAAGTGTTAGGGCTGAATTCAAATTCTCATTTTGACTGCCTCGAGCAGTTAGATCAGATGGTAAATGAAATTTGGTGCTAGGCTTTTCCCTTTAGGTTTTACCCCAAGAATATTTTGCTTCTATTCGAATGGTCTCAGAAGTGCTGTATGCAGCTGTAGATTAATGCTTGTATCTCAGCAGAGGAAAGTGTTAGGGCTGAATTCAAATACTCATTTTGACTGTCTCCAGATATTAGATCAGATGGCAAATGCAATTTGGTGCTAGGCCTTTTCCTCTAGGTTTTACCCCAACAATGTTTTCATTAGTTTCAATGACTCTCGAAATCAAGCATTTTACAGCAGTGTGGACCACCCTGTATCTCAGTAGAGGAAAGAGGTAGGGAACAATTCTAACGATCATTTTGACTGTCTCCAGAAGTTAGATCAGATGGCAAATGCAATTTGGTGCTAGGCCTTTCCCTTTAGGTTTTACCCCAAGAATATTTTCTTGTATACGAATTGTCTCAGAAGTGCTGTATGCAGGTGCACATTAAAGGATGTATGTCAGCAGAGGAAAGTATTAGGGCTGAATTCAAATACTCATTTTAACTGTCTCCAGAAGTTAGATCAGATGGCAAATGCAATTTGGTGCTAGGCTTTTCCCTTTAGGTTTTACCCGAAGAATGTTTTCCTTCTATTCGAATTGTCTCAGAAGTGCTGCATGCAGCTGCAAATTCAAGCATCTATCTCAGAAGAGGAAAGTGCTGGGGCTGAATTCAAATACTCATTTTGGCTGCCTCCAGAAGTTAAATCAGATGGCAAATGCTATTTGGTGCTAGGCCTTTCCCTTTAGGTTTTACCCCAAGAATGTTTTCATTAGTTTCGATCACTCTCGAAATCAAGCATTTTACAGGAGAGTGGACCACCCTGTGTCTCAGCAGAGAAAAGAGGTAGGGAAGAATTCTAAGGATCATTTTCACTGTCTCCAGAAGTTAGATCAGATGGCAAATGCAATTTGGTGCTAGGTCTTTCCCTTTAGGATTTACTCCAACAATGTTTTTCATTAGTTTCGATCACTCTCGAAATCAAGCATTTTACAGCAGTGTGGACCACCCTGTATCTCAGCAGAGGAAAGAGGTAGGGAAGAATTCTAAGGATCATTTTCACTGTCTCCAGAAGTTAGATCAGATGGCAAATGCAATTTGGTGCTAGGTCTTTCCCTTTAGGATTTACTCCAACAATGTTTTTCATTAGTTTCAATCACTCTCGAAATCAAGCATTTTACAGCAGTGTGGACCACCCTGTATGTCAGAAGAGGAAAGAGGTAGGGAAGCATTCTAAGGATCATTTTCACTGTCTCCAGAAGTTAGATCAGATGGCAAATGCAATTTGGTGCTAGGCTTTTCCCTTTAGGTTTTACCCAAAGAATGTTTTGCTTCTATTCGAATTGTCTCAGAAGTACTCTATGCAGCTGTAGATTAAAGAATGTATCTCAGCAGAGGAAAGTGTTAGGGCTGAATTCAAATACTCATTTTGACTGCCTCCAGAAGTTAGATCAGATGGCAAATGCAATTTGGTGCTACGCCTTTCCCTTTAGGATTTACTCCAACAATGTTTTTCATTAGTTTCGATCATTCTCGAAATCAAGCATTTTACAGCCGTGTGGACCACCCTGTATCTCAGCAGAGGACAGTGTTAGGGCTGAATTCAAATACCCATTTTGACTGCCTCCAGAAGTTAGATCAGATGGCAAATGCAATTTGGTGCTAGGCTTTTCCCTTTACGTTTTATCCCAAGTATGTTTTGCTTCTATTCGAATTGTCTCAGAAGTGCTGTATGCAGCTGTAAATTAAAGCATCTATCGCAGAAGAGGAAAGTGTTCGGGCTGAATTCAAATACTCATTTTGACTGTCTCCAGAAGTTAGATCAGATGGCAAATGCTATTTGGTGCTAGGCTTTTCCATTTAGGTTTTACTCCAACAATGGTTTCATTAGTTTCGATCAGTCTCGAAATCAAGCATTTTACAGCAGTGTGGACCACCCTGGATCTCAGCAGGGGAAAGAGGTAGGGAAGCATTCTAAGGATCATTTTGACTGTCTCCAGAAGTTAGATCAGATGGTAAATGCAATTTGGTGCTAGGCTTTTCCCTTTAGGTTTTACCCCAAGAATGTTTTGCTTCTATTCGAATTGTCTCAGAAGTGCTGTATACAGCTGAGGGTTAAAGCATGTATACCAGCAGAGGAAAGTGTTAAGACTGAATTCAAATACTCATTTTGACTGCCTCCAGAAGTTAGATCAGATGGCAAATGCTATTTGGTGCTAGGCCTTTCCCTTTAGGTTTTACCCCAAGAATGTTTTCATTAGTTTCGATCAATCTCGAAATCAAGCATTTTACAGCAGTGTGGACCACCCTGTGTCTCAGCAGTGAAAAGAGGTAGGGAAGAATTCTAAGGATTATTTCAACTGTCTCCAGAAGTTAGATCACATGGCAAATGCAATTTGGTGCTAGGCTTTTCCCTTTAGGTTTTACCCCAAGAATGTTTTCATTAGTTTCGATCAGTCTCGAAATCAAGCATTTTACTGCAGTGTGGACCACCCTGTATCTCAGAAGAGGAAACATGTAGGGAAGAATTCTAAGGATCATTTTGACACTCTCCAGAAGTTAGATCAGATGGTAGATGCAATTTGGAGCTAGGCATTTCCCTTTAGGTTTTATCGCAACAATGTTTTACTTCTATTCGAATTGTCTCAGAAGTGCTGTATGCAGCTGTAGATTAATGCATCTATGTCAGCAGTGGAAAGTGTTGGGGCTGAATTCAAATGTTCATTTTCACTGCCTCCAGAAGTTCGATCAGATGGGAAATGCAATTTGGTGCTAGGCCTTTCCCTTTAGGTTTTCCCCGAGAGTATTTTGCTTCTATTCGAATTGTCTCAGAAGCGCTGCATGCAGGTGCAGCGTAAAGGATGTATGTCAGCAGCGGAAAGTGTTAGGGCTGAATTCAAATACTCATTTTGACTGCCTTGAGCTGTGAGATCAGATGGCAAACGCAATTTGGTGCTAGGCTTTTCCCTTTAGGTTTTACCCCAAGTAGGATTTGCTTCTATTCGAATTGTCTCAGAAGTGCTGTATGCAGCTGTAGATTAAAGCCTGTATCCAGGAGAGGAAAGTTTAGGTCTGAATTCAAATACTCATTTTGACTGTCTCCAGAAGACAGATCGGATGGCAAATGCAATTTGGTGCTAGGCCTTTCCCTTTAGCTTTTATCCCAAGAATGTTTTGCTTCTATTCAAATTGTCTCAGAAGTGCTGTATGCAGCTGTAAATTAAAGCATCTATCTCAGCAGAGGAAAGTGTTAGGGCTGAATTCAAATACTCATTTTGACTGCCTCCAGAAGTTAGATCAGATGGCAAATGCAATTTGGTGCTAGGCCTTTCCCTTTAGGTTTTACCCCAACAATGTTTTTCATTAGTTTCGATCACTCTCGAAATCAAGCATTTTACAGCAGTGTGGACCACCCTCTATCTCAGCAGAGGAAAGAGGTAAGGAAGAATTCTAAGGATCATTTTGACTGTCTCCAGAAGTTAGATCAGATGGCAGATGCAATTTGCTGCTAGGCTTTTCCCTTTAGGTTTTATCCCAACAATATTTTGCTTCTATTCGAATTGTCTCAGAAGTGCTGCATGCAGCTGCAAATTCAAGCATCTATCTCAGAAGAGTAAAGTGTTAGGGCTGAATTCAAATACTCATTTTGACTGTCTCCAGAAGTTAGATCAGATGGCAAATGCTATTTGGTGCTAGGCCTTTCCCTTTAGGTTTTACCCCAGCAATGTTTTCATTAGTTTCGATCACTCTCGAAATCAAGCATTTTACAGCAGTGTGGACCACCCTGTGTCTCAGCAGAGAAAAGAGGTAGGGAAGAATTCTAAGGATTATTTCGACTGTCTCCAGAAGTTAGATCAGATGGCAAATGCAATGTGGTGCTAGGCCTTTCCCTTTAGGTTTTACCCCAAGAATGTTTTCATTAGTTTCGATCACTCTCGAAATCCAGCATTTTACAGCAGTGTGGACCACCCTGTTTCTCAGCAGAGAAAAGAGGTAGGGAAGAATTCTAAGGATCATTTTGACTGTCTCCAGAGGTTAGATCAGATGGCAAATGCAATTTGGTGCTAGGTCTTTCCCTGTAGGTTTTACCCCAAGAATGTTTTCCTTAGTTTCGATCACTCTCGAAATCAAGCATTTTATAGCAGTGTGGACCACCCAGTATCTCAGCTGAAGAATGTGTTAGGGCTGAATTCAAATACTCATTTTGACTGCCTCCAAAAGTTAGATCAGCTGGCAAATGCAATTTGGTGCTAGGCTTTTCCCTTTAGGTTTTACCCCAAGAATGTTTTGCTTCTATTCGAATTGTCTCAGAAGTGCTGTATGCAGCTGTAGATTAATGCATGCATCTCAGCAGAGGAAAGTGTTAGGGCTGAATTCAAATACTCATTTTGACTGCCTGCAGAAGTTAGATGAGATGGCAAATGCAATTTGGTGCTAGGCTTTTCCCTATAGGTTTTACTCCAACAATGGTTTCATTAGTGTCGATCAGACTTGAAATCAAGCATTTTACTGCAGTGTGGACCACCCTGTATCTCAGAAGAGGAAAGATGTAGGGAAGAATTCTAAGGATCCTTTTGACTGACTCCAGAAGCTAGATCAGATGGCAGATGTAATTTGGAGCTAGGCATTTCCCTTAGGTTTTATCGCAACAATGTTTTACTTCTATTCGAATTGTCTCAGAAGTGCTGTATGCAGCTGTAGATTAATGCATGCATCTCAGCAGAGGAAAGTGTTAGGGCTGAATTCAAATACTCATTTTGACTGCCTCCAGAAGTTAGATCAGATGGCAAATGCAATTTGGTGCTAGGCTTTTCCCTTTAGGTTTTACCCCAAGAATATTTTGCTTCTATTCGAATTTTCTCAGAAGTGCTGTATGCAGCTGTAGATTAATGCATGTATCTCAGCAGAGGAAAGTCTTAGAGCTGAATTCAAATACTCATTTTGACTGTCTCCAGAAGTTAGATCAGATGGCAAATGCAATTTGGTGCTAGGCCTTTCCCTTTTGGTTTTACCCCAAGAATGTTTTCATTAGTTTCGATCACTCTCGAAATCAAGCATTTTACAGCAGGTTGGAGCACCGTGTTTCTCAGCAGAGAAAAGAGGTAGGGAACAATTCTAAGGATTATTTTGACTGCCTCCAGTAGTTAGATCAGATGGCAAATGCAATTTGGTGCTAGGTCTTTCCCTTTAGATTTTACCCCAAGATTGTTTTCCTTAGTTTCGATCACTCTCGAAATCAAGCATTTTACTGCAGTGTGGACCACCCTGTATGTCAGAAGAGGAAAGAGGTAGGGAAGAATTCTAAGGATCATTTTGACTGTCACCAGAAGTTAGATCAGATGGCAGATGCAATTTGGTGCTAGGCTTTTCCCTTTAGGTTTTAACCCAAGAATATTTTCCTTCTATTCGAATTGTCTCAGAAGTGCTGTATACAGCTGAGGGTTAAAGCATGTATACCAGCAGAGGAAAGTGTTAAGACTGAATTCAAATACTCATTTTGACTGCCTCCAGAAGTTAGATGAGATGGCAAATGCAATTTGGTGCTAGGCTTTTCCATTTAGGTTTTACTCCAACAATGGTTTCATTAGTTTCGATCACCCTCGAAATCAAGCATTTTACCGCAGTGTGGACCACCCTGGATCTCAGCAGGGGAAAGAGGTAGGGAAGCATTCTAAGGATCATTTTGACTGTCTCCAGAAGTTAGATCAGATGGTAAATGAAATTTGGTGCTAGGCTTTTCCCTTTAGGTTTTACCCCAAGTATGTTTTGCTTCTATTCGAATTGTCTCAGAAGTGCTGTATACAGCTGAGGGTTAAAGCATGTATACCAGCAGAGGAAAGTGTTAAGACTGAATTCAAATACTCATTTTGACTGCCTCCAGAAGTTAGATGAGATGGCAAATGCAATTTGGTGCTAGGCTTTTCCCTTTAGGTTTTATCGCAACAATGTTTTGCTTCTATTCTAATTGTCTCGGAAGTGCTGTATGCAGCTGTAGATTAATGCATGTATCTCAGCAGAGGAAAGTGTTAGGGCTGAATTCAAATACTCATTTTGACTGTTTCCAGAAGTTAATTAGATGGCAAATGCAATTTGGTGCTAGGCTTTTCCCTTTAGGTTTTACCCCAAGAATGTTTTGCTTCTATTCGAATTGTCTCAGAAGTGCTATATGCAGCTGTAGTGTTAGGGCTGAATTCAAATACTCATTTTGACTGCCTCCAGCAGTTAGAACAGATGGCAAATGCAATTTGGTGCTAGGCCTTTCCCTTTAGGTTTTACCCCAAGAATGTTTTCATTAGTTTCGAACACTCTCGAAATCAAGCATTTTACAGCAGTTTGGACCACCCTCTATCTCAGCAGAGGAAAGAGGTAAGGAAGAATTCTAAGGATCATTTTGACTGTCTCCAGAAGTTAGATCAGATGGCAGATGCAATTTGCTGCTAGGCTTTTCCCTTTAGGTTTATCCCAACAATATTTTTTTCTATTCGAATTGTCTCAGAAGTGCTGCATGCAGCTGCAAATTCAAGCATCTATCTCAGAAGAGTAAAGTGTTAGGGCTGAATTCAAATACTCATTTTGACTGTCTCCAGAAGTTAGATCAGATGGCAAATGCTATTTGGTGCTAGGCCTTTCCCTTTAGGTTTTACCCCAGCAATGTTTTCATTAGTTTTGATCACTCTCGAAATCAAGCATTTTACAGCAGTGTGGACCACCCTGTGTCTCAGCAGAGAAAAGAGGTAGGGAAGAATTCTAAGGATTATTTCGACTGTCTCCAGAAGTTAGATCAGATGGCAAATGCAATTTGGTGCTAGGCTTTTCCATATAGGTTTTACTCCAAGAATGTTTCATTAGTTTCGATCACTCTCGAAATCAAGCATTTTACAGCAGTGTGGACCACCCTGTATCTCAGCAGAGGAGAGAGGTAGGGAAGAATTCTAAGGATCATTTTGACTGTCTCCAGAAGTTAGATCAGATGGTAAATGAAATTTGGTGCTAGGTTTTTCCCTTTAGGTTTTACCCCAAGAATGTTTTGCTTCTCTTCGAATTGTCTCGGAAGGGCTGTATGCAGCTGTAGATTAATGCATGTATGTCAGCAGAGGAAAGTGTTAGGGCTGAATTCAAATACTCATTTTGACTGCCTCCAGAAGTTAGATCAGATGACAAATGCAATTTGGGGCTAGGCCTTTCCCTTTAGGTTTTACCCGAAGAATGTTTTCATTAGTTTCGATCACTCTCGAAATCAAGCATTTTACAGCAGTGTGGACCACCCTGTGTCTCAGCAGTGAAAAGAGGTAGGGAAGAATTCTAAGGATTATTTCAACTGTCTACAGAAGTTAGATCACATGGCAAATGCAATTTGGTGGTAGGGTTTTCCATTTAGGTTTTATTCCAACAATGGTTTCATTAGTTTTGATTACTCTCGAAATCAAGCATTTTACAGCAGTGTGGATCACCCAGTATCTCAGCAGAGGAAAGAGGTAGGGAAGAATTCTTAGGATCCTTTTTACTGTCTCCTGAAGTTAGATCAGATGGCAAATGCAATTTGGTGCTAGGCCTTTCCCTTTAGGTTCTACCCGAGGAATGTTTTGCTTCTATTCAAAATGTCTCAGAAGTGCTGTATGCAGCTGTAGATTAATGCATGTATCTCAGCAGAGGAAAGTGTTGGGGCTGAATTCAAATGCTCATTTTGACTGCCTCCAGAAGTTACATCAGATGGCAAATGCAATTTGGTGCTAGGCCTTTCCCTTTAGGTTTTCCCCAATAGTATTTTGCTTCTATTCGAATTGTCTCAGAAGCACTGTATGCAGCTGTAGATTAAAGCCTGTATCCAGGAGAGGAAAGTTTAGGTCTGAATTCAAATACTCATTTTGACTGCCTCCAGAAGACAGATCGGATGGCAAATGCAATTTGGTGCTAGGCATTTCCCTTTAGGGTTTGCCCGAACAATGTTTTCATTACTTTCGATCACTCTCGAAATCAAGCATTTTACAGTAGTGTGGACCATCCTGTATCTCAGCAGAGAAAAGAGGTAGGGAAGAATTCTAAGGATCATTTTGACTGTTTAGATCAGATGGCAAATGCAATTTGGTGCTTGACCTTTCCCTTTAGGTTTTACCACCACAATGTTTTCATTAGTTTCGTTCGCTCTCGAAATCAAGCATTTTACAGCAGTGTGGACCACCCTGTATATCAGCAGAGGAATGAGTTAGTGAAGAATTCTAAGGATCATTTTGACTGTCTCCAGAAGTTAGTTCAGATGGCAAATGCAATTAGGCGCTAGGCTTTTCCCTTTAGGTTTTACCCCAAGAATGCTTTGCTTCTGTTCGAAGTGTCTCAGAAGTGCTGTATGCAGCTGTAGGGTAATGCATGTTTCACAGGAGTGGAAAATGTTAGGGCTGAATTCAAATACTCATTTTGACTGCCTCCAGAAGTTAGATCAGATGGCAAATGCAATTTGGTGCTAGGCCTTTCCCGTCAGGTTTTACCCCAAGAATGTTTTGCTTCTATTCGAATTGTCTCCGAAGTGCTGTACGCAGTCGAAGATTAATGCATGTATCTCAGCAGAAGAAAGAGGTAGGGAAGAATTCAAATTCTCATTTTGACTGCCTCCAGAAGTTAGATCAGATGGCAAATGCAATTTGGTGCTAGACCTTTCCCTTTAGGTTTTACCCCTACAGTGTTTTCATTAGTTTCGATCGCTCTCGAAATCAAGCATTTTACAGCAGTGCGGACCACCCTGTATCTCAGCAGAGGAAAGAGATAGGGAAGAATTCTAAGGATCATGTTGACTGTCTCCAGAAGTTAGTTCAGATGGCAAATGCAATTTCGTGGCAGGCTTTTCCCTTTAGGTTTTACCCCAAGAATGTTTTGCTTCTATTCGAATTGCCTCAGTAGTGCTGTATGCAGCTGTAGGGTAATGAATGTATCACAGGAGTGGAAACTGTTAGGGCTGAATTCAAATACTCATTTTGACTGTCTCCAGAAGATAGATCAGATGGCAAATGCAATTTGGTGCAAGGCTTTTCCCTTTAGGTTTTACCCCAAGAATGTTTTGCTTCTATTCAAATTGTCTCTGAAGTGCTGAATGCAGTTGTAGATTAATGCATGTATGTCAGCAGAGGAATGTGTTACGGCTGAATTCAAATGCTCATTTTCACTGCCTCCAGAAGTTAGATCAGATGGCAAATGCAATTTGGTGCTAGGCCTTTCCCTTTAGGTTTTACCCCAAGAATGTTTTCATTAGTTTCGATCAGTCTCGAAATCAAGCATTTTACAGCAGTGTGGACCACCCTGTATCTCAGCAGAGGAAAGAGGTAGGGAAGACTTCTAAGGATCATTTTGACTGACTCCCGAAGTTAGATCAGATGGCGAATGCAATTTGGTGCTAGGCTTTTCCCTTTAGGTTTTACCCCAAGAATGTTTTGCTTCTATTCGAATTGTCTCAGAAGTGCTGTATGCAGCTGTAGGGTAGTGCATGTATCACAGGAGTGGAAAGTGTTACGGCTGAATTCAAATACTCATTTTGACTGTCTCCAGAAGTGAGATCAGATGGCAAATGGAATTTCGTGCTAGGCCTTTCCCTTTAGGTTTTACCCCAACAATGTTTTCATTGCTTTCGATCACTCTCGAATACAAGCATTTTACAGGAGAGTGGACCACCCAGTATCTCAGCAGAGGAAAGACGTAGGGAATGATTGTAAGGATCATTTTGACTGTCTCCAGAAGTTAGATCAGATGGCAGATGCAATTTGGTGCTAGGTTTTTCCCTTTAGGTTTTACCCCAAGAATGTTTTACTTCTATTCGAATTATCTCAGAAGTGCTGTATGCACCTGGAGATTTATGCATGAATCTCAGCAGAGGAAAGTGTTAGGGCTGAATTCAAATACTCATTTTGACTGCCTCCAGAAGTTAGATCAGATGGCAAATGCAATTTGGGGCTAGGACTTTCCCTTTAGGTTTTACCCCAACAATGTTTTCAGTAGTTTCAATCACTCTCAAAATCAGGCATTTTACAGCAGTGTGGACCACCCTGTATCTCAGCAGAGGAAAGAGGTAGGGAAGAATTCTAAGGATCATTTTGACTGTCTCCAGAAGTTACATCAGATGGCAAATGCAATTTGGTGCTAGGTTTTTCACTTTAGGTTTCACCCCAAGAATGTTTTCATTAGTTTCGATCACTCTCAAAATCAAGCATTTTACAGCTTGTGGACCACCCTGTATCTCAGCAGAGGAAAGAGGTAGGGAAGACTTATAAGGATCATTTTGACTGTCTACAGATTTACATCAGATGGCAAATGCAATTTGGTGCTAGGCATTTCCCTTTAGCTTTTACCCCAACAATGTTTTGCTTCTACTCGAATTGTCTCAGAAGTGCTGTATGCAGCTGTAGATTAAAGCATGTATCTCAGCAGAGGAAAGTGTTAGGGCTGAATTCAAATACTCATTTTGACTGTCTCCAGAAGTTAGGTCAGATGGCAAATGCAATTTGGTGCTAGGCTTTTCCCTTTAGGTTTTACCCCAAGAATGTTTTGCTTCTATTCGAATTGTCTCAGAAGTGCTGTATGCAGATGTTGATTAATGCATGTATCACAGCAAAGGAAAGTGTTAGGACTGAATTCAACTACTCATTTTGACTGCCTCCAGAAGTTAGATCAGATGGGAAATGCGATTTGGTGCTAGGACTTTCCCTTTAGGTTTTACCCCAACAATCTTTTCATTAGTTTCGGTCACTCTCGAAATCCAGCATTTTACAGCAGTGTGGACCACCCTGTATCTCAGCAGAGGAAAGAGGTAGGGAAGAATTCTAAGGATCATTTTGACTGTCTCGAGAAGTTAGATCAGATGGCAGATGAAATTTGGTGCTAGGCTTTTCCCTTTAGGTTTTACCCCAAGAATGTTTTGCATCTATTCGAATTGTCTCAGAAGTGCTGTATGCAGCTGCAGATTAAAGCATGTATCCCAGCAGAGGAAAGTGTTAGGGCTGAATTCAAATGCTCATTTTGACTGCCTCCAGAAGTTAGATCTGCTGGCAAATGCAATTTGGTGCTGAGTCATTCCCTTTAGGTTTTACCCCAAGAATGTTTTCATTACTTTCGATTAGTCTCGAAAGCAAGCATGTTACAGCAGTGTGGGTCACCCTGTATCTCAGCAGAGGAAAGAGGTAGGGAAGACTTCTAACGATCATTTTGACTGTCTCCAGAAGTTAGATCAGATGGCAAATGCAATTTGGTGCGAGGCTTTAACCTTTAGTTTTTGCCCCAAGAATGTTTTACTTCTATTTGAATTGTCTCAGAAGTGCTGTATGCAGCTGTAGGGTAATGCATGTATCACAGGAGTGGAAAGTGTTAGGGCTGAATTCAAATACTCATTTTGACTGCCTCTAGAAGTTAGATCAGATGGCAAATGCAATTTGGTGCAAGGCCTTTCCCTTTAGGTTTTACCCCAACAATGTTTTCATTGGTTTTGATCACTCTCGAAATGAAGTATTTTACAGCAGTGTGGACCACCCTGTATCTCAGTACAGGAAAGAGGTAGTGAAGAATTCTAAGGATCATTTTGACTGCCTCCAGAAGTTAGATCAGATGGCAAATGCAATTTGGTGCTAGGCTTTTCCCTTTAGGTTTTAACCCAAGAATGTCTTCATTAGTTTTGATTAGTCTCGAAATCAAGCATGTTACAGCAGTGTGGGCCACCCTGTATCTCAGCAGAAGAAAGAGGTAGGGAAGAATTCTAAGGATCTTTTTGACTGCCTCCAGAAGTTCGGTCAGATGGCAAATGCAATTTGGTGCTAGGCCTTTCCCTTTAGGTTTTACCCCAAGAATGTTTTGCTTCTATTCGAATTGTCTCAGAAGTTCTGTATGCAGCTGTAGATTAAAGCATGTATCACAGGAGTGGAAAGTGTTAGGGCTGAATTCAAATACTCATTTTGACTGTCTCCAGAAGTTAAATGAGATGACAAATGCAATTTCGTGCTAGGCCTTTCCCTTTAGGTTTTACCCCAACAATGTTTTCATTAGTTTCGATCACTCTCGAAATCAAGCATTTTACAGCAGTGTGGACCACCCTGTATCTCAGCAGAGGAAAGAGGTAGGGAAGAATTCTAAGGATCATTTTGACTGTCTCCAGAAGATAGATCAGATGGCAATTACAATTTGGTGCTAGGCTTTTCCCTCTAGGTTTTACCCCAAGAATGTTTTGCTTCTATTCGAATTGTCTCAGAAGTACTCTATGTAGCTGCAGATTAAATCATGTATCTCAGCAGAGGAAAGTGTTAGGGCTGAATTCAAATACTCATTTTGACTGTCTCCAGAAGTTAGATCAGATGGCAAATGCAATTTGGTGCTAGGCCTTTCCCTTTAGGTTTTACCCCAACAATGTTTTCATTAGTTTCAATCACTCTCAAAATCAAGCATTTTACAGCAGTGTGGACCACCCCGTATCTCAGCAGAGGAAAGAGGTAGGAAAGAATTCTAAGGATCATTTTTACTTTCTCCAGAAGATAGATCAGATGGCAAATGCAATTTGGTGCTAGGTTTTTCCCTTTAGGTTTTACTCCAAGAATGTTTTGCTTCTATTCGAATTGTCTCAGAAGTGCGGTATGCAGCTGTAGATTAAAGCATGTATCTCAGCAAAAGAAAGTGTTAGGGCTGATTTCAAATAGTCATTTTGAGAGCCTCCAGAAGTTAGATCAGATGGCAAATGTAATTTGGTGCTAGGTTTTTCCCTTTAGGTTTTACCCCAAGAATGTTTTGCCTCAATACGACTCGTCGCAGAAGTTCTGTATGCAGCTGTAGATTAATGCATGCATCTCAGCAGAGGAAAGTGTTAGGGCTGAATTCAAATACTCATTTTGAGTGCCTCCAGAAGGTAGATCATATGGCAAATGCAATTTGGTGCAAGGCCTTTCCCTTTAGGTTTTACCCCAAGAATGTTTTGCTTCTATTCGAATTGCCTCAGAAGTGCCGTATGCAGCTGTAGTGTAGTGCATGTATCACAGGAGTGGAAAGTGTTAGGGCTGAATTCAAATACTCATTTTGACTGCCTCCAGAAGTTAGATCAGATGGCAAATGCAATTTGGTGCTAGGCTTTTCCCTTTAGGTTTTACCCCAAGAATGTTTTGATTCTTTACGACTTGTCGCAGAATTGCTGTATGCAGCTGTAGATTAAAGCATGTATCTCAGCAGAGGAAAGTGTTAGGGCTGAATTCAAATACTCATTTTGACTGTCTCCAGAAGTTAGATCAGATGGCAAATGCAATTTCGTGCTAGGCCTTTCCCTTTAGGTTTTACCCCAACAATGTTTTCATTGGTTTCGATCACTCTCGAAATCAAGCATTTTACAGCAGTGTGGACCACCCTGTATCTCAGCAGAGGAAAGAGGTAGTGAAGAATTCAAATACTCATTTTGACTGCCTCCAGAAGTTAGATCAGATGGCAAATGCAATTTGGTGCAAGGCCTTTCCCTTTAGGTATTACCCCAACAATGTTTACATTAGTTTCGATTAGTCTCGAAATCAAGCATGTTACAGCAGTTTGGGCCACCCTGTATCTCAGCAGAGGAAAGAGGTAGGGAAGAATTCTACGGATCATGTTGACTGTCTCCAGAAGTTAGTTCAGATGGCAAATGCAATTTGGTGCGTGGCTTTAACCTTCAGTTTTTGCCGCAAGAATTTTTTACTTCTATTTGAATTGACTCAGAAGTGCTGTATGCAGCTGTATGGTAATGCATGTATCACAGGAGTGGAAAGCGTTAGGGCTGAATTCAAATACTCATTTTGACAGTCTCCAGAAGGTAGTTCAGATGGCAAATGCAATTTGGTGCTAGGCATTTCCCTTTAGGTTTTACCCCAACAATGTTTCCATTAGTTTCTATCAATCTCGAAATCAAGCATTTTACAGCAGTGTGGACCACACTGTATCTCAGCAGAGGAAAGAGGTAGGGAAGAATTCTAAGGATCTTTTTGACTGTCTCCAGAAGTTAGGTCCGATGGCAAATGCAATTTGGTGCTAGGCCTTTCCCTTTAGGTTTTACCCCAACAATGTTTTCGTTGGTTTCGATCACTCTCGAAATCCAGCATTTTACAGCAGTGTGGAGTACCCTGTATCTCAGCAGAGGAAAGAGGTAGTGAAGAATTCTAAGGATCATTTTGACCGCCTCCAGAAGTTAGATCAGATGGCAAATGCGATTTGGTGCAAGGCCTTTCCCTTTAGGTTTTACGCCAAGAATGTTTTGCTTCTATTTGAATTGTCTCAGAAGTGCTGTATGCAGCTGTAGATTAAAGCATGTATCACAGGAGTGGAAAGTGTTAGGGCTGAATTCAAATACTCATTTTGACTGTCTCCAGAAGTTAGATCAGATGGCAAATGCAATTTCGTGCTAGGCCTTTCCCTTTAGGTTTTACCCCAACAATGTTTTCATTGGTTTCGATCACTCTCGAAATCAAGCATTTTACAGCAGCGTGGACCACCCTGTATCTCAGCAGAGGAAAGAGGTAGTGAAGAATTCAAATACTCGTTTTGACTGCCGCCAGAAGTTAGATCAGATGGCAGATGCAATTTGGTGCGAGGCTTTTCCCTTTAGGTTTTAACCCAACAATGTTTTGCTTCTATTCGAATTGTCTCAGAATTGCTGTATGCAGCTATAGATTAAAGCATGTATCTCAGCAGAGGAAAGTGTTGGGGCTGAATTCAAATACTCATTTTGACTGTCTCCAGGAGTTAGACCAGATGGCAAATGCAATTTGGTGCTAGGCCTTTCCCTTTAGGTTTTACCCCAACAATGATTTCATTAGTTTCAATCACTCTCAAAATCAAGCATTTTACAGCAGTGTGGACCACCCTGTATCGCAGCAGAGGAAAGAGGTAGGGAAGACTACTAAGAATCATTTTTACTGTCTCCAGAAGATAGATCAGATGGCAAATGCAATTTGGTGCTAGGTTTTTCCCTTTAGGTTTTACTCCAAGAATGTTTTGCTTCTATTCGAATTGTCTCAGAAGTGCTGTATGCAGCTGTAGATTAAAGCATGTATCTCAGCAAAAGAAAGTGTTAGGGCTGAATTCAAATAGTCATTTGGAGAGCCTCCAGAAGTTAGATCAGATGGCAAATGTAATTTGGTGCTAGGTTTTTCACTTTAGGTTTTACCCCAAGAATGTTTTGCTTCAATACGACTCGTCGCAGAAGTTCTGTATGCAGCTGTAGATTAATGCATGTATCTCAGCAGAGGAAAGTGTTAGGGCTGAATTCAAATACTCATTTTGACTGCCTCCAGAAGTTAGATCATATGGCAAATGCAATTTGGTGCTAGACTTTTCCCTTTAGGTTTTACCCCAACAATGTTTTCATTAGTTTCGATCACTCTCGAAATCAAGCATTTTACAGCAGTGTGGACCACCCAGTATCTTCGCAGAGGAAAGAGGTAGGGAAGAATTCTAAGGATCATTTTGACTGTCTCCAGAAGTTAGACCAGATGGCAAATGCAATTTGGTGCAAGGCCTTTCCCTTTAGGTTTTACCCCAACAATGTTTTCATTAGTTTCGATCACTCTCAAAATCAAGCATTTTACAGCAGTGTGGACCACCCTGTATCTCAGCAGAGGAAAGAGGTAGGGAAGAATTCTAAGGATCATTTTGACTGTCTCCAGAAGTTAGATCAGATGGCAAATGCAATTTGGTGCTAGGCTCTTCCCTTTAGGTTTTACCCCAAGAATGTTTTGCTTCTATTCGAATTGTCTCTGAAGTGCTGTATGCAGCTTGGATTAAAGCATGTATCTCAGCAGAGGAAAGTGTTAGGGCTGAATTCAAATACTCATTTTGACTGCCTCCAGAAGTTAGATCAGATGGCAAATGCAATTTGGTTCTCGCCCTTTCCCTTTAGGTTTTACCCCAACAATGTTTTCATTAGTTTCTATCAACCCCGAAATCAAGCATTTTACAGCAGTGTGGACCACCCTGTATCTCAGCAGAGGAAAGAGGTAGGGAAGAATTCTAAGGATCATTCTGACTGTCTCCAGAAGTTAGATCAGATGGCAGATGCAATTTGGTTCTAGGCCTTTCCCTTTAGGTTTTATCACAACAATGTTTTGCTTCTATTCGAATTGTCTCACAAGTACTGTATGCAGCTGTAGATTAAAGCATCTATCTCAGCAGAGGAAAGTGTTAGGGCTGAATTCAAATACTCATTTTGACTGCCTCCAGAAGTTAGATCAGATGGCAAATGCAATTTGGTGCTAGGCTTTTCCCTTTAGGTTTTACCCCAAGAATGTTTTGCTTCTATTCGAATTGTCTCAGAAGTGCTGTATGCAGCTGTAGATTAAAGCATGTATCTCAGCAGAGGAACGTGTTAGGGCTGAATTCAAATTGTCATTTTCACTGTCTCCAGAAGTTAGATCAGATGGCAAATGCAATTTGGTGCTAGGCTCTTCACTTTAATTTTATCCCAACAATGTTTTGCTTCTATTCGAATTGTCTCAGAAGTGCTGTATGCAGCTGTAGATTAATGCGTGTATCTCAGGAGAGGAAAGTGTTAGGGCTGAATGCAAATACTCATTTTGACTGTCTCCAGAAGGTAGATTAGATGGCAAATGCCATTTGGTGCAAGGCCTTTCACTTTAATTTTATCCCAAGAATGTTTTGCTTCTATTTGAATTGTCTCAGAAGTGCTGTATGCAGCTGTAGATTAAAGCATCTAACTCAGCAGAGGCAAGCGTTAGTGCTGAATTTAAATACTCATTTTGACTGCCTCCAGAAGTTAGATCAGATGGCAAATGCAATTTGGCGCTAGGCCTTTCCCTTTACTTTTTGCCCCAACAATGTCTTCATTAGTTTCGATCACTCTCAAAATCAAACATTGTACGGCAGTGTGGACCACTCTGTATCTCAGCAGAGGAAAGAGGTAGGGAAGAATTCTAAGGATCATTTTGACTGTCTCCAGGTGTTACATCCGATGGCAAATGCAATTTGGTGCTAGGCTTTTCCCTTTAGGTTTTACCCCAAGAATGTTTTGCTTCTATTCGAATTGTCTGAGAAGTGCTGTATGCAGCTGTAGATTAATGCATGTATCTCAGCAGAGGAACGTGTTAGGGCTGAATTCAAATAGTCATTTTCACTGTCTCCAGAAGTTAGATCAGATGGCAAATGCAATTTGGTGCTAGGCTCTTCACTTTAATTTTATCCCAACAATGTTTTGCTTCTATTCGAATTGTCTCAGAAGTGCTGTATGCAGCTGTAGATTAAAGCATCTATCTCAGCAGAGGGAAGTGTTAGGGCTGAATTCAAATAGTCATTTTGAGAGCCTCCAGAAGTTAGATCAGATGGCAAATGCAATTTGGTGCTCGCCCTTTCCCTTAAGGATTTACTCCAACAATGTTTTTCATTAGTTTCGATCACTCTCGAAATCAAGCATTTTACAGCAGTGTGAACCACCCTGCATCTCAGCAGAGGAAAGAGGTAGGGAAGAATTCTAAGGATCATTTTGACTGTCTCCAGAACTTCGATCTGCTGGCAAATGCAATTTGGTGCTAGGCTTTTCCATATAGGTTTTACCCCAAGAATGTTTTCCTTCTATTCGAATTGCCTCAGAAGTGCTGTATGCAGCTGTAGATTAAAGCATGTATCTCAGGAGAGGAAAGTGTTAGGGATGAATTCAAATACTCATTTTGACTGCCTCCAGAAGTTAGATCAGATGGCAAATGCAATTTGGTGCTAGGCTTTTCCCTTTAGGTTTTACCCCAAGAATGTTTTGCTTCTATTCGAATTGTCTCAGAAGTGCTGTATGCAGCTGTAGATTAAAGCATTTATCTCAGCAGAGGAAAGCGTTTGGGCTGAATTCAAATACTCATTTTGACTGCCTCCAGAAGTTAGATCAGATGGCAAATGCAATTTGGTTCTCGCCCTTTCCCTTTAGGTTTTACCCCAAGAATGTTTTCATTAGTTTCGATCACTCTCGAAATCAAGCATTTTATAGCAGCGTGGACCACCCTGTATCTCCGCAGAGGAAAGAGGTAGGGAAGAATTCTAAGGAACATTTTGACTGTCTGCAGAACTTAGATCTGATGGCTAATGCAATTTGGTGCTAGGCTTTTCCCTTTAGGTTTTACCCCAGCAATGTTTTGCTTCTATTCGAATTGTCTCAGAAGTGCTGTATGCAGCTGTAGATTAAAGCATGTATCTCAGCAGAGGAAAGTGTGAGGGCTGAATTCAAATACTCATTTTGACTGCCTCCAGAAGTTAGATCAGATGGCAAATGCAATTTGGTGCTAGGCTTTTCCCTTTAGGTTTTACCCCAAGAATGTTTTGCTTCTAGTCGAATTGTCTCAGAAGTGCTGTATGCAGCTGTAGATTAAAGCATGTATCTCAGCTGAGGAAAGTGTTAGGGCTGAATTCAAATACTCATTTTGACTGCCTCCTGAAGTTAGATCAGATGGCAAATGCAATTTGGTGCTAGGCTTTTCTCTTTAGGTTTTATCCCAGCAATGTTTTGCTTCTATTCGAATTGTCTCAGAAGTGCTGTATGCAGCTGTAGATTAAAGCATGTATCTCAGCAGAGGAAAGTTGTGGTGGGTGAAAGGGTAAGGCCGAGAAGCCTCTTCCCTTCCCCCTTGTAAGGTAAAAGGGAATAAAAAATTGAAGGGAAAGGAAAAAAAAAACTCACCAGCCGAATTAGCAAAGCAGTGGAGCTATATTTACAAAGCAGTGTAGGATTTTGCAGGGGAATATTTACAAATTTACAATATCTACAATATATACAAAGATATACAACAGAACAACACAGAAATGAGAGTAACCCCCCTCGGCCGAGGGGGATCCTCACCTCCGCTCTCCCCTCTCTTCCCCCCCTTTCCCCAGAATAGTTCGGAAAAGAGGGAGAAAGAAGAAAGAAAGAAGTTAAAAGCAGTCTTTGTTAATTGAAAGCAGTTACAGGCCTGGTTATCTTATCAAGTCTTCAAGGCAGGAGCCTTGGCAGAAAACCCAGCACAGGCAGAAAGCTGCTGCACCGAAGGAGATGCGGAAGCAAGAGTGACAGAGAAGTGCTGGGAATGCCCACTTCACTCTCAGGCCAGATAGTGCTTCCTCCCACTCGACCAATGAAAATTAGTTTAAAGTATTCCTTCCGTTTATCAACTTCCGTCCACCATACTCCCTTTCTTAAGGGGACAGCGTCAACCTGGCACAATCCACCCCTTCTAAACAATTTTCATTGGCTGTTTATACTGTCCATCCAATCCAAAATGATATTTACAGTTTATGAGTAAAGTTCATAGTCCATTCCGGCTATGCTCAGATGTAGATGATTTAAAAGTTCAAGAAAATCAGAAAATGAGAAAAATGGAAAACAGTTCATTTTCTTCGCCGACGAAGCAAAGAAAAGGGAAACTGGGAAATCTCAGGGTCTCTTAGTTGACTCAGGGCTCTCAGGGTTCGTGCACCGTAGATTCCTCGTTGATTCTTCCTTTGGGCGCGATGTAGCTGTACAGCAGTTCGAAGTTAACCTCTTTCAGCTAAAGTTAAATTTCTTTGTGGAATACACTGAATTTCACCATTCTCTTGCATTACCCAATAAGTGTGACCCGGACCTTCAGCTGAAACCACCCCTCGGACAGGTTTAGCCTCTCCTGAGGGTGAAAATACCCAAACAGTTTTACCTAACAGATTCTTTTCTCTAACAACAGGAACTCTATCACCTTCTACTTTCCGTAGCAAATCTGAATATGCAGGTCCAGCTCGGTTCACTGAACCTCTACTATTTACCAGCCAGGTTGCTTGTGCTAAATGTTTTCCCAGTTTTCAAAGATCCACCCCCCATGGCTTTAAGAGTGGTCTTCAACAAACCGTTGTAGCGTTCAATCTTTCCTGAAGCTGGTGCATAGTAGGGAATGTGGAATATCCACTCAATACCGTGCTCTTTTGCCCAGTTCTTTACAAGGTTGTTCTTAAAATGAGTTCCGTTGTCTGACTCAATCCTCTCTGGAGTTCCGTGTCTCCACAGGATCTGTCTCTCCAGACCGAGAATGGTGTTGCGTGCAGTTGCATGTGGAACTGGATAAGTTTCCAACCATCCAGTGTTTGCCTCTACCATAGTAAGCACGTATTGCTTACCAGAACGAGAACGTGGTAGAGTGATATAGTCAATCTGCCAAGCTTCACCATACTTGTACTTTGACCATCGGTCACCATACCACAAGGGCTTAAGTCGTTTTGCCTGCTTAATAGCTGCACAAATGTCACAGTCATGGATGACTTGCGTGATAGCATCCATGGAAATGTCTATGGATCTGTCACGAGCCCATTGGTATGTTGCATCTCTGCCTTGATGTCCTGACGAATCGTGAGCCCACCGAGCTAAGAATATCTCACCTCGGTGTTTCCAGTCGAGATCAAGATTAGAGTCCATGTCTACTTGAGAAACTCTTGCAGCTAGATCTGCCTGATGGTTGTGTTGCTGTTCCTCAGTAGCTTTGCTCTTAGGAATGTGAGCATCAATGTGTCTCACTTTCACTGGAATTCTCTCGATTCGATCAGCAATATCCTGCCATAGGTTGGCTGCCCAAATGGGTTTTCCTTTTCTCTGCCAACCACTCTTTTTCCAGTTCTTTAGCCAACCCCATAGAGCATTGGCTACCATCCATGAGTCGGTGTAGAGATAAAGCTTTGGCCATCTCTCACGTTCAGCCACGTGGAGAGCTAGCTGGACAGCTTTTACCTCTGCGAACTGACTGGATTCTCCTTCTCCATCTTTCGCCTCTGCAACTCGGCGTGTTGGACTCCACACTGCAGACTTCCACCTTCGCTTGTTTCCAACAAGACGACAGGAACCGTCTGTGAACAAAGCATATTTCTTCTCATCATCAGAAAGGTCATTGTAAGGAGGAGCTTCCTCGGCACGAGTTACTTTCTCCTCTGGAGGTTTAGCACAGTTGATACCTTCAGGCCAACTTGAGATCACCTCCACTAGACCAGGTCTTTCAAGATTTCCCATTCGAGCTCTCTGTGTTATCAGAGCCATCCACTTAGACCATGTGGAGTCTGTGGCATGATGTGGTGTGGAACCTTTGCCTTTGAACATCCAATTCAAAACTGGTAATCTGGGAGCTAAGAGAAGTTGTGATTCAGTTCCAATCACTTCAGAAGATGCTTTTACTCCTTCATAGGCAGCTAAAATTTCTTTCTCTGTTGGAGTATAATTAGCTTCTGAACCTCTGTAACCTCGACTCCAGAAACCAAGAGGTCGTCCACGTGTCTCACCTGGAGCTTTTTGCCACAAGCACCAGGTTGGACCATTGTCACTTGCAGCCGTGTACAAAATGTTCTTAATGTCTGGACCATCTCGGACAGGTCCCAGACCCATTGCTTGAATCACCTCTTGCTTTATTTGGTCAAAGGCTGCTTGTTGTTCAGGTCCCCAGTGGAAATGGTTTCTCTTTCGAGTCACATCATACAGAGGTTTCACAATCTGACTGTATCCAGGAATGTGCAGTCTCCAAAATCCCACTATCCCCAAGAAACGTAAGGTCTCTTGCTTGTTTGTGGGACTTGCCATGGTAGAGACTCTATTTACCACATCCACTGGAATGTGTCGGCGTCCATCCTGCCACCGCACTCCCAGAAACTGAATTTCTGTGGTAGGTCCTTTCACCTTGTCTCGTTTGATGGCAAAACCTGCATTCAGAAGAATGTCAATGATTTTGTTACCTTTCTCAAAGACTTCCTCAGCAGTTTTACCCCAGACGATGATATCATCGATGAACTGGATGTGTTCTGGAGCACCGCCTTTCTCCAGAGCATCGTGGATCACTGCATGACAGATGCTTGAGCTGTGGATCCAGCCCATTGGCAGCCTGTTGAAAGTGTACTGGATTCCTCTCCAGGTGAAAGCAAACTGAGGCCTGCATTCCTCTGCTATGGGAATAGAGAAAAATGCATTAGCAATGTCTATGGTAGCATACCATTTGGCCTCTTTGGATTCCAGCTCATACTGTAGTTCCATCATGTCTGGTACTGCTGCACTCATAGGTGGTGTCACTTCATTTAGGGCTCGGTAGTCTACCGTCAGACGCCAGTCTCCATTCTGCTTCCGCACAGGCCACACTGGACTGTTGAAAGGTGAATGAGTTTTGCTGACGACTTTCTGACTCTCCAACTGACGAATCGGATTCTGAATGGGCAACAAAGAGTCACGGTTGATTCTGTATTGTCTGTGATGCACAGTCTGAGAAGCAACCGGCAATTTAATGTCCTGTATCTTATGTTGTCCCACAACTGCAGATTCATCAGAAAGTTCAGGTCTGGCAGATAGCTTCAATTTCTGTCCATCAATTTCTATTGAAGCTACTCCAAAAGCCCATTTGTAACCTCTAGGGTCTTTGAAACGCCCTTCTCTCAGAAAATCAATTCTCAAAATACAAGGTGCATCAGGTCCAGTCACAACTGTATGCTTCTTCCATTGTTTACCAGTTAAACTTATATTAACCTCCACCTTACTTAACTCTTGAGATCCACCAGTGACTCCCAGAATAGTTATAGACTCTGATCCCTGATAATTTGATGGTATTATGGTGCACTGAGCTCCTGTGTCAACCAAGGCCCTGTACTTCCGAAATTGTGAAGTGCCAGGCCACTGGATGTACACATCCCAATAGATTCTATTATCTCTGTTATCCCTCTCCTCCCCCTGGCGGGAGGCAGGGCACCCCTAGTTATGGGGAACATGCGCACATGTGCATTGCACATAGTTTGCAGGGTTATGACTTTGCATGTTATAACTGGAGCCACTGTTGGAGCCATAAGAGTCGTTCTGGGGAACTGTGGAAGTAACAGCTACCCTTCTGGTATTGCTACCTTGGGTTCTGCCACTTTGCAATTCCCTCAGTCTCCTGAAAAGATTAGAAGTTGGTTGGCCATCCCAGCGGTTCATGTTTTCACCAAACTGATCACGCAGAGTTATCCAAATAGTTCTACGTGATTGCCTTGGCGGTCTGTTTTGGAATGACCTGTTCTGGAATGACCTGTTTTGGAATGACCTCCTTGGAGGACGTGTATTCCTCACAGATGAAACTTGTATCCACCTGGAGGAAGAATTGAAATTATCCTTCTGTGCCAATTGGTATATGGAATCTTTTAACTCTCTTATGCAATTCTGAATATCATCAGACATCGTTTTAATGGCCGAAACCAAAGAACCACGTGTCATGCTATCCTCCAATTGTCTCATTTGATCACTGAATTGGGCAACCGTGGGAGAAGCTCCACCATAACTTCTTGACACAATTCTGCTTGCCAAAATGTTTGCATAATTGGAAGGAGCAAGTTTGATGATCTTTTTAGCAAGACCAATACCCACAGGAATGTCATCAGGATTCAGAGTTTCATGTTCACCATAGAGTAGCTCTCTAACAGCAAATTCTCTCAAGCGCTTAATTCCCTCATCTATGGTAGTCCAGGGTTTAGGATTCCATGGAAGATCATCTCGGGAAGGGTATCTCAGGGCAACCGCCATTAAAAGGCGTATCCACAGATTAACCTTACCGAGAGCTCTGCCTAGATGTCTATCTATTCCATTGTCCCTTGAGAGAGTTCCTAACTGAGCTGCTGACTTGTCTCCAACTGTTAGAGCTGGAGCACCTGTATCATAACACCTACTAAGCCAAGCTAGAACTGGCTCCTTATCTGCCCTGGTGAAATCTTTACGGACATTTTGCAATTCCTCACGTGGAGAAGAACATTCCAAAATATCATCTTCCGCCTCGTCTCCCTGAATTTTTTGTCCATATAATCCTGCTGTCATTCTTCTAAGGATCTCTTTAAGCTGAGAACCACCTTTGCCAGCTGCTTTCCTAGCTTCATCTGTATCCTGCTTTGATCTCACTAGGTTAGCTAGATCTTTAAAACAAACCACCTCTTCCTCCTGAGCAGGATCTCTTAGAGTAGAGGGCCCCTCACCAGGATCAGTCTCCAGCTCCTCTTCTTCTCCATCTTTGGCCTTTGCACCTCTAGTCTTTAAAGGAGCCACCTTAACTGGAGCTGTGTTTGAATTTACAGCCACCTTAAAGGAAGCTGACAGGTCCTGAGATAAATCAGCTGCTGGGGCAGTGACTTCCGGTCCCACCGAGGGAGTAGGCAGAAGTGACGTTGCTCCGTAAATGGCCGATGGAGAAGAAGAAGAAGGAGAAGCAGTGGGAGAAGGAGTAGGCGCCATGTTGATACCAGCCGATGCCCTTGGCTGCTTGCTAGAATCAGCAAAGTCATTTAGAGCTGCTTTACCAATTAACTTTTTAGCCTTCTTTTTAACTGACAGAGAATCTCCACCTTCCTCATCACTAGATGACTCTGGGACTGATCTCGAGCCACGGCGTTTTCTCTTTGATCTAGTTTTAATAACAAAACAAGCTCTGGACACCTTCCTCTCTCGCCACAGAGAGAACAGCAAATATGCAATCACCATCACCAGCAACAGATTTATACACATCAAATAAATCACTTTTGGGTCCCAGGCATCACCTAAAGTTACTCTCTCCTCAGGCGGAATCTTAAAACCCTTTATCTCAATTGGGAGAGTGGTGGAGGTAACATTCCTGTATCTCACTGGCCATAATAAATTAATACATTTTCCATACCATAATTTAACTCTATACATAACCCACATATAAATTGTCCGCACCAAATATTTGCCCAGGTAATCCAAAATCAAACCCAAACAGTATCTGTAAACCAGAGCCCCAAAAATTGAAAAGAACAATCGCTCCACAAACCACAATACCTTCATGTTTGCTAATTCAGCTGGAAAACACTAAATCAATCAAGTAATAAATTAAACTAATTATCTGCCCCACGTTGGGCGCCAATAAAAAAAAAAATGTGGTGGGTGAAAGGGTAAGGCCGAGAAGCCTCTTCCCTTCCCCCTTGTAAGGTAAAAGGGAATAAAAAATTGAAGGGAAAGGAAAAAAAAACTCACCAGCCGAATTAGCAAAGCAGTGGAGCTATATTTACAAAGCAGTGTAGGATTTTGCAGGGGAATATTTACAAATTTACAATATCTACAATATATACAAAGATATACAACAGAACAACACAGAAATGAGAGTAACCCCCCTCGGCCGAGGGGGATCCTCACCTCCGCTCTCCCCTCTCTTCCCCCCCTTTCCCCAGAATAGTTCGGAAAAGAGGGAGAAAGAAGAAAGAAAGAAGTTAAAAGCAGTCTGTGTTAATTGAAAGCAGTTACAGGCCTGGTTATCTTATCAAGTCTTCAAGGCCGGAGCCTTGGCAGAAAACCCAGCACAGGCAGAAAGCTGCTGCACCGAAGGAGATGCGGAAGCAAGAGTGACAGAGAAGTGCTGGGAATGCCCACTTCACTCTCAGGCCAGATAGTGCTTCCTCCCACTCGACCAATGAAAATTAGTTTAGAGTATTCCTTCCGTTTATCAACTTCCGTCCACCATACTCCCTTTCTTAAGGGGACAGCGTCAACCGGGCACAAAAGTGTTAGGGCTGAATTCAAATACTCATTTTGACTGCCTCCAGAAGTTAGATCAGATGGCAAATGCAATTTGGTGCTAGGCTTTTCCCTTTAGCTTTTACCTCAACAATGTTTTCATTAGTTTCGATCAGTCTCGAAATCAAGCATTTTACAGCAGTGTGGACCACCCTGTATCTCAGCAGAGGAAAGAGGTAGGGATGAATTCAAATACTCATTTTTGACTGCCTCCAGAAGTTAGATCAGATGGCAAATGCAATTTGGTGCCAGGCTTTTCCCTTTAGGTTTTACCCCAAGAATGTTTTGCTTCTATTCGGATTGTCTCAGAAGTGCTGTATGCAGCTGTAGATTAAAGCATCTATCTCAGCAGAGGAAAGTGTTAGGGCCGAATTCAAATACTCATTTTGACTTCCTCCAGAAGTTAGATCAGATCGCAAATGCAATTTGGTTCTCGCCCTTTCCCTTTAGGTTTTACCCCAACATTGTTTTCATTAGTTTCGATCACTCTCGCAATCAAGCATTTTATAGCAGCGTGGACCACCCTGTGAATCCGCAGAGGAAAGAGGTAGGGAAGAATTCTAAGGATCATTTTGACTGTCTCCAGAACTTCGATGTGATGGGAAATGCAATTTGGTGCTAGGCTTTTCCATTTAGGTTTTACCCCAAGAATGTTTTCCTTCTATTCGAATTGTCTGAGAAGTGCTGTATGCAGCTGTAGATTAAAGCATGTATCTCAGCAGAGGAAAGTGTTAGGGCTGAATTCAAATACTCATTTTGACTGTCTCCAGAATTAGATCAGATGGCAAATGCAATTTGGTGCTAGGCCTTTCCCTTAAGGTTTTACCCCAACAATGTTTTCATTAGTTTCGATCACTCTCGAAATCAGGCATTTTACAGCAGTGTGGACCACCCTGTATCTCAGCAGAGGAAAGAGGTAGGGAAGAATTCTGAGGATCATTTTGACTGTCTCCAGAAATTACATCCGATGACGAATGCAATTTGGTGCAATGCTTTTCCCTTTAGGTTTTGTCCCAACAATGTTTTGCTTCTATTCGAATTGTCTCAGAAGTGCTGTATGCAGCTGTAGGTTAAAGCATGTATCTCAGCAGAGGAAAGTGTTAGGGCTGAATTCAAATACTCATTTTGACTGCCTCCAGAAGTTAGATCAGATGGCAAATGCAATTTGGTTCTCGCCCTTTCCCTTTAGGTTTTACCCCAACAATGTTTTCATTAGTTTCGATCACTCTCGAAATCAAGCATTTTACAGCAGTGTGGACCACCCTGTATCTCCGCAGAGGAAAGAGGTAGGGAAGAATTCTAAGGATCATTTTTACTGTCTCCAGAACTTAGATCTGATTGCAAATGCCATTTGGTGCTAGACTTTTCCCTTTAGGTTTTACCCCAAGAATGTTTTCCTTCTATTCGAATTGTCTCAGAAGTGCTGTATGCCGCTGTTGATTGAAGCCCCAGAACAGATAACTTTCGAAAGCATGAACCAGATAAAGCGATAAATTGGCTGAGGCATAGGTCACTGTGACGGAAAAAGAAGATAAGGACTGACAAGAACTGTTAGGGTAGGCATGATTCAGAGCCAACAAGGCCAAACTGACATTCAGAGCAATAGGGCTAAACTAACACTCAGAACCAAGCCAGGCACACCGGGAATTGGCTAAATTAGGAAAGGAGTTCAAAAGTTTAACCAGCGCTCGTTGGTGGACGAAGGGTTACCTGCATCTCCTGCTCCAATTAAGAGGTATTTTAATTGTTTATTGGTTTATTGGTTTTGGGATAAGCGCTTTGACTGGGAAACAGGGACCAGACGTGGTCACCTGACGGGAAAGCCCGGGGAAGCTCTGGCAGAGTCCCAAATTAAGGGGGTTCGAGTCCCCCACTGGAAAATTAAGGGGTTCGAGTCCCCATTGGAAAATCGGAGTGCTTGTTAATCGGGTGTATGATTCTCTTTCATCTTAATGTTGTTGCTTTGTTTCTGAAAAGATACATTCGTGTCACACTTTGTCTAACATTGTTATGTTGTCTGCAAGAATCTCGCAATTTAGTAAGACTCGAGTTTTAATTTCGGGATAAGGACTTGGTATTTTGTGTTAACTGTAATCTCTTTAGTGTGTAAGAATTTATTGTGATATTATCTGCAAACCTACCTTGGTTCACAGCTGTGTGCCAGCGACATCTTGTGGTAAAACAGTGTACTCTGATAGACCGGACAGCTGTCTGCTAGCCCGAAGCTGACTATACGGTTGGCCAGTGACATCTTGTGGTAAAGTAGTATACTCTGATAAGACCGGAAAGGTAGGGCAGTTTGGATGAATGTGTGGGTGTGATTGAATGAGACGCAGCATCGCTGCGAAGCGAGAGGGAGTCCTGATCCGCATTTCCTGTTCTTCACGAGAAGCCAGGTCGGAAACGGACAAAGCGATTGGAAATTGTGTGCATGAAGTATTAAAATATAGAGCTTGCATAGTGTATATAGTGCTTGCGGGAAAAAGAGGCTATTCCGGTTAAACAGAGAACGCTGATATAGGGAACAGCCATGGGAGGTCGACAGAGTAAGGACATAAATATGAAAACCCCTTTAGGATGTATCCTAAAGCATTGGAAGGATTTGGGAGGGATTCCAGGAGGGAGCATAAGCAAAAAGACACTCCTTAAATATTGCACACAGTGGTGGCCATTGTATAAGTTAGATGACAATGAGAAATGGCCACCGGAGGGAACAACTAAATATAACACTATTTTACAATTAATGATCTTCCTCCGCCGGCTCAATAAATGGGATGAGGTGATGTACGCAGACATGTTCTTCACTCTAAGGAATAAACCTGAGTGGCAGAGAGAGTGCGGAATTAATGTAGCCCCTCAGGATCCCCTGGTACTAGCCCTGGAAAGGGATAAGAAGGGTCCAAAGCCGGAGGAACGTTGCTGTGATGCATGTAGTATTGGACAGGAGTGTCTCAAGCTAACAAGAAGAGATAGTGGAGAAGAGAGCAAAATAAGCCTGGGGGAATATCATCCATTTGCTCCAGGGTGGGAAGGGCCTCTTCCCAAGCCAAAAGAGGAGCAAGGGGATCCTAGCCCATTAAAGGAACTGGAGCGATGGTGGAAATCTAAGTTTGGGCGCAGCCCTCCGAGGGTAGACAACAGTTGGGAGGAGGGTAGTCCATTAAAATCGGGAATTGACGAAAGGAAAAGCAGCCCTCAGGGACTAAATACTCCACAGGGGTCAGGGAGCTACATGGATGCTGACAGCCCACCCAGATTAGAAGTCGAAAGGGAGGAAGGCAGCCCGTCAGGAGCAGAGAGCCGAAGGGAGACACTTAGCCTGCCCGAGCTCAGTCAATATGGGGGTAACAACACATCCAGAAGCGGAGACGTTTGTAGAATAAAAACCAGCACACCAAGGACTGGGGACAAAAGTAACTCACTGGGAAGCGGTGTCTCTGAATTGAAATATAGTGAGAAGGATGATAACGAGACATGCAAAAAGGGGGGCAAGGAACAACTTAATATAGTAATTCAGATAAAGGATGAGAGAAGTGGGAGGGGAGCAGAGGATGAGAAGGACAGCAGCCCGGGACAGGATAGGAGCCGGCAGATACAAAAAGGGCAACAGACGCAGGACGAGAACCGGATGGATTGTGTAATGGAGATAAAAGGGGAAGAGGAAGAACAGACAGGGGGGAAGAGAAAAGAGAAGAGAAAGAATAGGGGAGACGTTGAGGCACAGGAAGGAGATCCAGGGAAAGAGATCGGTCACTCGTATTATACCAGATCTGTGGCACGGGGAAGCAAAGCAAAAGAGGAAGGAAAGATAGAGTTGTACCAATGGTAGGGGAAAAGACTAGAGTAAAAGTACTGTTCTCGACAAGTGATTTGAACTGTTGGAGGGATGAGGCAAGGAATTTCAGGAGAAACCCTGAGGGAGTAGCGAAGAGGTTTGAATTAATGGCAAAGAATTTAGATATTGATTGGGAGGATATAGAAGTGATGCTGTCAGAGTTGACAGATACAGAAAGGGAACTCGTATTGGAAACAGGAAAACGACATGCTCAGGTATTATCAGGAAGACTAGAAGATAATTTTCCCAGTAGTAAAACAGACTGGGACCCGGGCAATCCAGAGCACTATCAACAGCTAGTGCAGTATAGAAAACTGATAGCGATGGGCTTGCGTCATGCGATCCCTAAGGCTATAAATTGGTCAATGCTATATGACGTCAGGCAGGGAAAAGATGAGACCCCATCAGAATTTTTGGATAGACTTAGGGTAGCGATGAGACAATACACACCCCTGGACCCAGCAACAGAAGAAGGGAAACAGCACTTGTTAGGGTTGATGATGGGACAGAGTAATCCAGACATTAGAAAGAAATTACAAAAACTTGAGCATCCAGCAAATAAAAACCTAGAGACACTGCTGAATGAGGCATGGAAAGTATACAATAATAGAGAGATTGAGGAGAAGAAAAAGGAGGACAGGAGGATAGCGCGAGTAGTGGCTGTAGCAGTGGCAGCTCAGAAGACAGGTTACTCGGGACCTGGAACCAGGGGAAGAGGTAGAGGCAACCCGGCAGGAAGGGGAGGGAGGCTCCAACCCCACCCAGCAAGAGTAGGGCCAAATCAATGTACGTACTGCCTACAGATGGGACACTGGAAGCGAGAATGCCCCCAACGAAGGGAAAGGCTAATGGCCACTACTACTACCACACATCAGGATAGTGAATGAGGAAGACCGGTGGGCCATACCCTAGCAGACCCACTGGTTAAAATAAAGCTAGGGGAAGGAAAAAAGGAATTAGACTTTTTGATTGATACGGGAGCAACTTTTTCGGTTTTAAATCAGGAATTGGTACCTAAAAGTAATGAATTTGTACAAGTTGTGGGAGCAACAGGCCAACCAGAAAAAGCTTACTTTTTGAAACCCATTAAATACACAATTGGGAAACAAATGGGAATTCATCAGTTCCTGTATTTACCAAATTCACCTAAGCCCTTATTGGGAAGAGACCTATTGGAGAACTTGGGAGCCATAATAAAGTTCAACAAAGACAAATTGGAATTACAAGTGAATGAGGAACAACTGATTAGAGCTTTAAGCCTGACGATCAGTTGTGTGGAACCTAAACCTGAGAATCACAATTTCGAGCGAATTCTGAATAAGACATACCCATTAGTCTGGGCTACTGATATACCTGGAAAATCAAAACAAGCAGTACCGATTGTTGTTGAACTTAAGGGTGGGGCAAAACCAGTGAGAAGAAAACAATACCCTCTGAGGATAGAGGACAGGAAGGGAATTGAGCCCATAATCAAAAGGTTTTTGGAACTGGGATTATTGGTAGAATGCGAATCAGATTTTAATACACCAATCCTGCCAGTAAAGAAACCTAATGGAGCGTATAGACTAGTTCAGGATCTGAGAGCAGTAAACGAAATAACCAAGACATTACATCCGGTAGTTGCTAATCCATATACACTTTTAACTAGACTGAAGGATAATTTGGCCTGGTTCACCGTATTAGATTTAAAAGATGCATTCTTCTGCCTTCCCTTAGCTCCCGAGAGTCAAAAGATTTTTGCCTTTGAGTGGGAATCTGTAGCTATAGGAAGAAAGACTCAACTTACCTGGACAGTATCGCCCCAAGGGTGGTGCAATTCCCCCACGATTTTTGGGAATCAGTTAGCCAAAGAATTAGAACAGTGGGAAAGGCCGCTGGGAGATGGTACCCTTCTGCAGTACGTAGACGACCTCCTAATAGCAACAGCGACAGAGGAAGATTGCATTGAATGGACTATTTCCTTGTTAAATTTCCTGGGTTTAAGTGGATATCGAGTTTCTCAACAGAAAGCACAGCTGGTGCAAAAAGAAGTGGTGTACCTGGGATACGAAGTCTCCAGAGGACAGCGATCCCTGGGAGCAGCTAGGAAAGAGGCCATCTGCCAGATACCCAAACCACAGACGGCGAGAGATCTGCGCACCTTTCTGGGGATGACAGGTTGGTGTCGGCTATGGATCTACCAGTACGGGATACTTGCTAAACCACTCTATGATTTGTTGAAGGAAACAAAGAACGTCCTAGTTTGGACACCTGTGGCAGAAGGGGCCTTTAAGAAGTTGAAGCTGGAGCTAATGAGAGCACCGGCCTTGGGTCTCCCAGATGTATCGAAACCATTCTGGCTGTTCTCCCATGAGCGACAAGGGATGGCCCTAGGAGTCCTAGCACAACAATTGGGACCATTGGGGTTTCGGCATTTGTTGGTATTAACTGATACATTTTCTGGGTGGCCTGAAGCATTCCCTTGCAGGACAAATAAGGAAAAAGAAGTAACTAAAGTAATGTTGAATGAAATTATTCCACGGTTTGGGGTACCGAGGAGCATTTCCTCGGATAGGGGTACACATTTCTGTGCAAAAACAGTGAGAGCAATAAGCAAAGCATTACAAATCAAATGGCAATTACACATGCCCTACCGTCCACAGGCCAGTGGGCAAGTGGAAAAGATGAATCATCTTATCAAACAGCAAATTGCCAAAATATGTCAGGAGACTAATTTGCAGTGGTATCAAGCTCTGCCTATTGCTCTACTGAGGCTGAGAGTCAAACCAAGATCAAAAGAAAAGTTAAGCCCATTTGAAATTTTGTATGGTAGACCTTATGCTATGCAAGTCGTAAATGGGGACGCTATGGGCCAAATCGGTGATCAGTACATTTATGATTATGTAATTACAGTGGGGAAACAATTCGACAGGAATGCTACAGTAGTAATAGAGCACCAACCTAAACAACCTGATTGCAAATTACATCTGTTTAATCCCGGTGATTGGGTGTATGTTAAGAATCTTTTAGCAAAACCCCTACAAGAGAAGTGGGAAGGTCCCTTCCAAGTGCTGCTGACTACCTTCACCGCGGTTCGGATCAAGGAGCGACCTACGTGGATCCATTATTCACGAGTTAAGAAAGCCCCAGAGAACAAACAAGAGGAGCAGACGTCATGATCCTGACTCCACCTCAAGCCATTACAACTCTGATCATTGGACTCTCGATAAGTATAGCACTTCCCCAAGGCTCTGCCCCAATAGACCCATGGTCTTATGCACACCAGTGTATCCACCCAGAGAAGGGACAGAAGGGACCCTATTTCGAGGTTTATGCCTTACGTGACAATCAGCCATACATGAGTGAAGTATGGCATCAGCCTTCCATGGTAGCATACAAGGGAGACCAAATCCAAGTTGGGTGTCGAGAGCTAGACCCAGAGGAAGGGAAAACAAGACAAGCTAGTATTAACAATTCGATCCTCGATGACAGCTTATAGATATAACCTTGTTACGTATAGTCCAATGAAAATGGGCAAGCCCACCGGCTGGACCCAGCAAAAGGGCCCAATTTCGTGGCAGTGGAGTGACCTCAGGGGAGATCCACCCGAATTACAACCCCAAAACATAACCCTTGACCTTCACCCTCTTCTCTTTCCAGCGGGAAAGATTGTAGCATCTAATGGTCCTGAGGAAGGGAAAGCACAGTGTGAGATGGCATTTAGGTTGGATCAGTCAATGTCATTCATATGCGAAAGACGGTTGAAAATGCCGGAAGGGAGTTCAGGCCTCCTTGGCGATGCTGTCGAATATAAGGTGTGGTCACCGGAAGACGTGATCCCATTGTATCCAAATATAGCCTTGCCCCCCAAAACCACTCTACCGGTAGAATGTAGATTAATACATAACCTAACCTTTATAGGGCCACAGGTGATAAGAAGATCTAACGAACTAAAATTATTGTTAGACCCCACTTATTCCCTGAAGAAGGTACAGATGAACATTCACGCCGACGTTACTCATTTGCAGAAAGATTGCCGACCATTTATACAGCAAAGCCTTAAGGGATGGGATGCATGGCTGGCAACTAGGTCTTATCACAGGCGGGTGCAAAGAGATATAAGTGGATGGGTCGGCACTGGATTTGGAATAGTGAATGCAATTGATCAAGAGGTATTGGTGAACAAATTGAGCACTGTCACCACTAACTTAGGAAAACTCAACGTGCCTCTGAGTTCATCTGTGCTCACATTAACAGAAACACAATCGCTAGTGGTAAAATTACTAACCATGGTAGCAAACCATACTGCAGAAGATTTTGTGAAGCTCTCTGACTATACAGGGGAACTTAGTAGAGACATTGCACTCGCTATACAATGCTCTCAGACACAACAATGGGTACAATTGGTAGCGGCAGGAATAATGAGAGAAGGAATGTCAGGTACATTACCTCAAGAAATAAGAGAAACAATATTAAAGGATAATTATACTACACAATTTGAGAAGGACCACCAAGCCTGGTGGCAATTAGTAAATTTCACTTATGAGCCTCAACAAGATCACATTGAAGCCTATGTCCTCACCATCAGTGCGGCAGAGGAAAAAGCTATCTTTCCTATCCTCACTCTAGGGACAATACATCAAGATGTCATAGTCAGACCAATAGACCACAATGTCTGGGCCAGTTATGATTACACCAAAAATAAGTGCCAATCAGTTAGCACAGAGGCTATGTTTGCGAGAATGCTGTAATAGAAGCAGAAGATTTATGCTTAGATGTCGAAAATAGTGTATGTGCCTTTGAAATGCTTTCACATAATGGAACACAATCACAAGTCTACTATATAGGGAATGAGTGTGCTTGCGTGAGGACGGCTTGTGACAGCGTCACTATAGATAATTGCCAAGAGGAGACTAACAATACTAACTTCTGTGTGTGCAACTTCACCAAGATAGTGGGTTGTGATTTTCATTATACAGTTCCAATAACTACTCAACAGCTAATTAATGCAGATTTTAACCTATATCAAGAAATACCGAAATTACAAATAGGGATGGACATCAAAATTCTTAAAGCAATGCTAGCACATCCTAAAGTGAAGGAATAAGTGCAAAAGGTGAATCAAACGAATAAACGAGTGGTATGGCAGGTAGAACATAATTCAGAAAAAAATAAAACAAGTCCTGACCGAGGTAGAACAAGTAGGCCAGCATCATTGGTGGGACATCTTTACAGGATACTCCCCAACAGCTACGCAGGTCTTCAACTATCTGGTACACCCAATGCTAATAGTAATTATAGTTCTGCTACTATTAACTCTCACAAATATTTGTATGTGGTGGAAACTAAGAATCATAATAAAAAGGACCCAAATAATTTGGGCGATGGTACGGGCATATCAGCGCCCTATAGGATTAGAATTTGACGAAAGAATTCGTCAGTTATAAGAAAAAGGGGGGAATGAAGCCCCAGAACAGATAGCTTTCGAAAGCATGAACCAGATAAAGCAATAAATTGGCAGAGGCATAGGTTACTGTGACAGAAAAAGAAGATAAGGACTGACAAGAACTGTTAGGGTAGGCATGATTCAGAGCCAACAAGGCCAAACTGACATTCAGAGCCAACAAGGCTAAACTAACACTCAGAGCATTGTCAGCGGAACCAAGCCAGGCACACCGGGAATTGACCAAATTAGGAAAGGAGTTCAAAAGTTTAAGGAGGAAGACTCATCAGGAAACCCCTGCCCATGATGAAGGCCACCGGAACGACCACCAAGAACATCCTCAAAAGAGATGTCCCCGCCCACGTTCCGCCTACACCACGCCCCACATGAATATGTATGCAAAAATATGATTATGTATAAGACCTGATGCAATACTACATCCAAAGCTGTATATAAGGCATGCTTTTCTTACGGGAAAGGCAGAAATCCATTTAGTGATTTCTCCAACGCGTTGCCAATAAAATACCTCCTGTCTATCTGACCTAAACTGAGTCTCTTAGGCAGTTATTCTTGCCTTTTGGGGCAAAATTCGGCATCGTTTTTGGCGAGCCAGGTAGGAGGATACAGGAGATCCAGGACAAAGGGTCCTCCCGCATCGGGACCCTCTGGGCGCCCTGACGACTTTCTGTCAGAAGAGACCCCCCCTGGACCAGCGCTCGTTGGTGGACGAAGGGTTACCTGCATCTCCTGCTCCAATTAAGAGGTATTTTAATTGTTTACTGGTTTTGGGATAAAGCGCTTTGACTGGGAAACAGGGACCAGACGTGGTTACCTGACGGGAAAGCCCGGGGACGCCCTGGCAAAGTCCGAAAATATAGGGATTCGAGTCCCCGACTGGAAAATAAGGAGGTTCGAGTCCCCACTGGAAGACAGGGGTTCAAGTCCCCATTGGAAAATCGGAGTGCTTGTTAATCGGGTGTATGATTCTCTTTCATCTTAATGTTGTTGCTTTGTTTCTGAAGAGATATATTTGTGTCACACTTTGTCTAACATTGTTATGTTGTCTGCAAGAATCTCACAATTTAGTAGGACTCGAGTTTGAATTTCGGGATAAGGACTTGGTATTTTGTGTTAACTGAAATCTCTTTAGTGTGTAAGAATTTATTGTGATATCACCTGCAAACCTACCTTGGTTCACAGCTGTGTGCCAGCGACATCTTGTGGTAAAGCAGTATACTCTGATAGACCGGAAAGGTAGGACAGTTTGGATGAATGTGTTGGTGTGATTGAATGAGACGCAGCATCGCTGCGAAGCGAGAGGGAGTCCTGATCCGCATTTCCTGTTCTTCGCGAGAAGCCAGGTCGGAAACGGACAAAGCGATTGGAAATTGTGTGCATGAAGTATTAAAATATAGAGCTTGCATAGTGTATATAGTGCTTGCGGGGAAAAGAGGCTATTCCGGTTAAACAGAGAACGCTGATATAGGGAACAGCCATGGGAGGTCGACAGAGTAAGGACATAAATATGAAAACCCCTTTAGGATGTATCCTAAAGCATTGGAAGGATTTGGGAGGGATTCCAGGAGGGAGCATAAGCAAAAAGACACTCCTTAAATATTGCACACAGTGGTGGCCATTGTATAAGTTAGATGACAATGAGAAATGGCCACCGGAGGGAACAACTAAATATAACACTATTTTACAATTAATGATCTTCCTCCGCCGGCTCAATAAATGGGATGAGGTGATGTACGCAGACATGTTCTTCACTCTAAGGAATAAACCTGAGTGGCAGAGAGAGTGCGGAATTAATGTAGCCCCTCAGGATCCCCTGGTACTAGCCCTGGAAAGGGATAAGAAGGGTCCAAAGCCGGAGGAACGTTGCTGTGATGCATGTAGTATTGGACAGGAGTGTCTCAAGCTAACAAGAAGAGATAGTGGAGAAGAGAGCAAAATAAGCCTGGGGGAATATCATCCATTTGCTCCAGGGTGGGAAGGGCCTCTTCCCAAGCCAAAAGAGGAGCAAGGGGATCCTAGCCCATTAAAGGAACTGGAGCGATGGTGGAAATCTAAGTTTGGGCGCAGCCCTCCGAGGGTAGACAACAGTTGGGAGGAGGGTAGTCCATTAAAATCGGGAATTGACGAAAGGAAAAGCAGCCCTCAGGGACTAAATACTCCACAGGGTCAGGGAGCTACATGGATGCTGACAGCCCACCCAGATTAGAAGTCGAAAGGGAGGAAGGCAGCCCGTCAGGAGCAGAGAGCCGAAGGGAGACACTTAGCCTGCCCGAGCTCAGTCAATATGGGGGTAACAACACATCCAGAAGCGGAGACGTTTGTAGAATAAAACCAGCACACCAAGGACTGGGGACAAAAGTAACTCACTGGGAAGCGGTGTCTCTGAATTGAAATATAGTGAGAAGGATGATAACGAGACATGCAAAAAGGGGGCAAGGAACAACTTAATATAGTAATTCAGATAAAGGATGAGAGAAGTGGGAGGAGCAGAGGATGAGAAGGACAGCAGCCCGGGACAGGATAGGAGCCGGCAGATACAAAAAGGGCAACAGACGAGGACGAGAACCGGATGGATTGTGTAATGGAGATAAAAGGGGAAGAGGAAGAACAGACAGGGGGGAAGAGAAAAGAGAAGAGAAAGAATAGGGGAGACGTTGAGGCACAGGAAGGAGATCCAGGGAAAGAGATCGGTCACTCGTATTATACCAGATCTGTGGCACGGGGGGAAGCAAAGCAAAGAGAGGAAGGGAACCATACGATAGCTCCTCTCCGAGAAGTTGTACCAATGGTAGGGGAAAAGACTAGAGTAAAAGTACCGTTCTCGACTGCAGGGGTATTCGCTTTAGCAAATCAAGATTATCAGTTGATATAACAGCTTGCTTTGTATAACCTTTAGTTGACCTCTGGCTCGGTGAGCATAACAGGATATGCAACTGGGGTCTTGCAAGACGAATAACGCCTGACCAAGCACATTTGACCGCAAGAATGAGGAATGTGCGAACAGAATAAGTAACAAGGTCCTTAAAAGACGGTACTCTTAAAGGTCAACCAATGAACTGCTTAAAAACAAGTTAAGAGCCTATTAACAAAGGACAAGTAGCTTATAGCAACCCTGTAAGATTATATAAAGTGTGATTGTACAATAATAAAGTTGAATTAGACCGCTAGCTCCATGAGTGTTTGAGTCTGATTCCACTCACCAAAGAATGAACCACGGCATTTGGTGATCCCGACGTGATCAGGGGTATGGACCTTTGTTCGTGACGGTGAGGATCCTGTCGCAAGAATACAGCGAGGATACAGCTGTGCGCCAGAAGAAAGGCGGAAATCATGCACGGACAGACCGGTGAGTCTGGGCGACAGGATGGGAGGCGCTGCATCAGCGATCGAGAAGGCGGTGGTAAATAGTATGATGAACTTAGCAGAGAAAAATGATGTGAATTTACCGCGACCTGCCCTCATAGAGTTATTAGCGTGGGCCCGCAGAAGGGGACTCATACAAACCACGCAAGATGTGTATTCTAGAACAACGTGGGAAGAAATAGGAAAAGAACTGTGGGAGGCAGTACAATCTGGAACGAAAGGAGCTAAAGCCATGGCTCAGACATATCGCATCATAAGACAGTTAATTGAGCAAGTTCATGGGGAGGCTGAGGTGGCAGTGGCTGTGAAAGCAGCTGTACAAAATTCTCAAGCAGCTGTACAGAACTTTCAAAATGCTACCTGTCAGAAGGAGGCTGTGCCAGCCTCCGGGGATGTGGCTATGGCATGCTCCACCATCAACTCGGACAATCCACTAGTTTGTCAGTCAGAAGGGATTGCTTGTCCCGTAATGACTACTGCAGAAAAATTGGCGTGGGGAGATGACGATGATTTACCACCGTGGCAGCCCGAAAATGAAGCGGGTCCTTCTGGGATCAACGCTAAATCCACCCCCGACGCCACTACTACTGCATCACATCCTGTGCAAGCAGGACCTCAGTATCCTCCATTACCAGATAGTGAGGATGAAATGCAAATAGATGACTCTTTACAATCATCAGGTGCAAGTCCTGCTGGTCTAGGTAGACCGTATCGTGCTTTGAGACAGGAGTTGCGATTTCAGCAAGCAAAGATGTCTGAGCTATTATCTCAAATGGAAAGGTTGGACAAAGGATCAAAACGTGCCGACATTAAAAAGGCATACAAAGAAGCACACGAGGCAATTGCAAAGGGACTGAAAGCTGTTGAAGAAAAAGTTGAACAAGATGCAAAACTACAAGAGCAATACCGTACAACTTCAGCCTCTAACTCTGAGCATATACCTAGAGATCCTAACTTTGATCCTGTAAAGCGATATAGAGGCTTAGTACAAAATTGTATCATGCAAGGAGATTTTTCCTTTGAACCCATTGCCGCCCCTGTGGTGATGAATCAGGGACATCCTACTTGGGAATCCTTGGACTGGCGACTTGTTCAATCTCTTCAGAAGGCTGTATTGCAGTGGGGTAAAGATAATAAGTTGGTGCAAAATCAACTAAAAGCATTGATTAAATATACAGACTTAGTACCTGCAGATATTCAAGACATAATGGAATTGATTTTGTCACCAACAGCATATATGTTATGGTTATCAAAATGGGAGGAAAACTTAGAAATGCAACAAGTTGAGAACCTGAATCTGCCCAATCAGGACCCCTTACGTACAGCCTCATTAGCAATGTTGATGGGGACTGGACACTATTGGGATCAGAACACACAAGCTGCTCTACACCCAAGAATACGACACGTGTCTAAACAAGCAGCTTTAAAGGCGTTCTTAAATTTACCCCAAAATAGGAGCTCCTTCACCCCCTTATACAAAGATACTTCAGAAGCCTGATGAATCCTTCATGTCTTTTTTAGATCGATTAAGGGAAGCGATAGAGGCAGCTCCTAATCTAGATGCAGATATGAAAACAGTACTGACTAAAGAAATTGCAATTCAAAATGCCAATCCTGTTTGTAAACAACTTATTGCCACTCTTCCCCCAGGATCGCCTTTGACTAAGATTGTAGAAGCCTGTATGAGAGCTCCATTAGTAGAAGAAGAACAACGGGCCAAAATACATGCTACTGCACTGGCGGTAGCTTTAAAACAAAACACACTCCAGGGGAGGGGAGATAAAGGAGCAAGGCCAAAATGTTATGCTTGTGGTCAACCAGGGCATTTAAAAAAGCATTGTCAACACAATAAACCTAAAGGGGGAAATGGGTGGATTGGGAACTGTATGAGATGTGGGAAACCGGGGCATAAGGCTGCAGCTTGTTGGTCCAAATTCGAAAAGACGGAACCCCTCTGAGTGATCCGGGAACGGGAAGAGCCGCGGTGGTGGACGCGGCGAAAAAGTATCCCCTACAGACACAAATAGGGGCTGCCTCAATGAACTTTCAGCAGCCACCCGAGGCAGCGCAGGAGTCGATTTGGCCCTGGGAGAGTCAATAACAATAACTGATTCTAATGTTCATGTGGTTCCTTCTACAGTGTCTGGACCACTAGGCTATGGCTTATCTGCTCTGTTGCTAGGACGTTCTTTTGCATCAAAAAGGGGTATATTTGTTCTTCCTGGCGTTATTGACGCTGATTATACTGGGCCAATTGGCATAATGATACAAGTTTTTGTCCCCTTTGACCTTAGGAAAAGGAATGGTAGTAGCTCAACTAATTCCATTTAAGGCGCAAGTGCCACGGGCTCAGAATAAATTTCGAGGTACTGGGGGGTTTGGGTCAACTGGACAATATCAAGTAGCATTTTGTCAAAAAATAACACAGGAACGTCCTAGCTATAGAGTATTAATTCAGAACAATGATCAGACAAAGATAACGTTAAATATGATAATTGATACTGGAGCTGATGTCACCGTGGTACCATATTTTTTGTGGCCTCCAGCTTGGCCTTTAACAGAAGCTACAGCTGTAGTTTCAGGTATAGGTGGGAAACAAGCAACAAAAGTTAGTACTAATTTTCTTCTTTTTACTGATGACGAGGGAAATCAAGCCTGGGTAAAGCCATATGTAATCCAAACTACTTTATGTTTGTTAGGGCGAGACTGCTTGTCACAATGGGGTATTCGCGTTTCTAATGATTTTTAGCCGGGGCCATTGACGGCAGCTCTCACCCAACATTAAAGCTGGAATGGCTAACTGAGAAGCCAGTTTGGGTTGATCAATGGCCCTTGACAGCAGAGAAGCTGCAACATATACAACAACTTGTTTCTGAACAATTAGTCTTGGGACATATAAAACCATCTGTTAGCCCTTGGAATACTCCAATTTTTACTGTTCTAAAAAAGTCAGGAAAGTGGCGTTTATTACATGACTTAAGGGCAGTAAATGCGGTCATGAAAGACATGGGGTCTTTACAACCTGGACTGCCTTCCCCTATTATGTTGCCTGAAAATTGGGAGTTACTCATAATTGACTTAAAGGATTGTTTTTTTACAATTCCACTGCATCCTGATGACACTGAAAAATTTGCTTTTACTGTTCCCTCTATTAATAGGATGGCCCCCGCACAAAGATATGAATGGGTTGTGCTACCACAAGGCATGAAGAATTCCCCTACCATATGTCAATGGTTTGTTGACCTTGCATTGCGTCCTTGGAGGAAAAAATATCCGGAACTAATACTATATCATTACATGGATGATTTACTGATAGCTAGTCCAGAAAAATGTTCTCAGGAACAAGAGAAAGCCCTTTTAGAATGTTTAGAAAAATTTGGTCTCGTCGTAGCACCGGAAAAGGTGCAGCGACAACTTCCCTGGAATTATTTAGGGTATAAAATATTAGAAACTCGCATATGCCCTCAAAAAATGGAACTGCGGACCGAGATTGGGAATATTAACGACTTGCAAAAATTAGTAGGAGACATTCAATGGTTGCGTACCTTTTGTGGTATTACCAATACTGACATGCAACCTTTGTTTAATCTTTTGAAGGGCAGTAAACATCCGGCAGATGTAGAACAGTGGGTAGAAAAGCTTGAATCTGTGGAACAATTTATATTAGCCGAAAAGGTTTTGTTATTGCAGTTTTGGGTGGAGGTAATTTGTTGCTGTGAAGAATCTCATATTATTAGTTCACATTGTAGAGGAGTGTGACTGAAAAACATGTGGGGTTGTTTTTTGTTATTTTTTTTGTCTGAAAGTTATGCTTTGTTTATTAAGCTTAAACAACCAGCTAATCTTTGGGTGTCATGGGCACGGGAAAACAATATGTCAGAGTTTTGTTTGTCTTTACAATCGGTATCGGAACCTTTTAGGACTTGTTTAATTGGTGTTCCGGGATATACCGCTGCACATTTTAAAGAATTTATAAGTAACAACACAATTATTAGAAGTTGTGATAACCTTCCGGAAGCGAATTGCTCCCAACTGCTTCTTGCTTCTTTAAACAGAAGTAGTATATATGACCCAGAAGAATTACACTTGTTAGGATCCCTCCCTATTATGAACCAGTCTGGAGGTTGTAACAGTACATGTTTGTATTTTGGCAATAGAACCGATAGAAGTCTCATGGCCTTTTCCTTGAACGTTCTTAGGACAGAAGGTCTTGGTGCAGGGGGGTTACAAGGATTGACAGCGCAACTTGCTCAGCGGTTACAGGGAGTGGATGTGTCACCCTTGAATTTACATATATATAATTATAGTGATCATTGTGGCGCTGGAGGGATTTTAGGACTTGGGGCCAAGGATCCGGAAGTTATCACCAGTGATGGACGACCCAAAATTTTACCGAAGGGAGTGTTTTTGATTTGTGGGGATAGGGCTTGGCAAGGAATACCCAGGAGACCAGTGGGAGGCCCATGTTATTTAGGGTACCTCTCAATGATGGGCCCAACAATCAAACAACTAATAGCTGCTGTACACCAACGACAGAAACGATCTGTACATAACCTGCCTGCAAACTGTGATGATAATGTACAATTATGGTCTACAGCTTCTAACAACGCTGCCTCTTTGCTTTTTCCTCAATTGGCAGCTAAACAAGCCTTAAGAGCTCTTAGTCAACTTGCGTGTTGGTCATTAAAACAAAGCAATGTTACCACTGATGTGTTGCAAGAAATGCTAGTAGACCAGGGTAGTATGAGGCATGCAATTTTACAGAATAGAGCTGCCATAGATTTTCTATTATTGGCGCAGGGTCATGGTTGTGAAGATATAGAAGGAATGTGTTGCTTTAATTTATCGGATCACAGCCTTTCCATTCACAAACAGTTAACATGGTTACAGGAACACACCAAGAAAGTGCAAGTGGTAGAAAACGTTTTTGACAGATGGCTAAAAGGAGTTCTGGGCTCCTGGGCAGGATGGCTTGGACCTTTAGTGAAAGAAGGTTTACGATTTTTGTTAATCTTGTTTGTAGTGCTTTTGATTGCTAAATGTTTGTATAATTGTGTTATGAAACAGGTTAGTGATATTGTTAAAAAAGAAAGGGGAAATGCAGGGGTATTCGCTTTAGCAAATCAAGATTATCAGTTGATATAACAGCTTGCTTTGTATAACCTTTAGTTGACCTCTGGCTCAGTGAGCATAACAGGATATGCAACTGGGGTCTTGCAAGACGAATAACGCCTGACCAAGCACATTTGACCGCAAGAATGAGGAATGTGCGAACAGAATAAGTAACAAGGTCCTTAAAAGACGGAACTCTTAAAGGTCAACCAATGAACTGCTTAAAAACAAGTTAAGAGCCTATTAACAAAGGACAAGTAGCTTATAGCAACCCTGTAAGATTATATAAAGTGTGATTGTACAATAATAAAGTTGAATTAGACCGCTAGCTCCATGAGTGTTTGAGTCTGATTCCACTCACCAAAGAATGAACCACGGCACTCGACAAGTGATTTGAACAATTGGAGGGATGAGGCAAGGAATTTCAGGAGAAACCCTGAGGGAGTAGCGAAGAGGTTTGAATTAATGGCAAAGAATTTAGATATTGATTGGGAGGATATAGAAGTGATGCTGTCAGAGTTGACAGATACAGAAAGGGAACTCGTATTGGAAACAGGAAAACGACATGCTCAGGTATTATCAGGAAGACTAGAAGATAATTTTCCCAGTAGTAAACCAGAATGGGACCTGGGAAATCCAGAGCACTATCAACAGCTAGTGCAGTATAGAAAACTGATAGCGATGGTCTTGCGTAATGCGATCCCTAAGGCTATAAATTGGTCAATGCTATATGACGTCAGGCAGGGAAAGGATGAGACCCCATCAGAATTTTTGGATAGACTTAGGGTAGCGATGAGACAATACACACCCCTGGACCCAGCAACAGAAGAAGGGAAACAGCACTTGTTAGGGTTGATGATGGGACAGAGTAACCCAGACATTAGAAAGAAATTACAAAAACTTGAGCATCCAGCAAATAAAAGCCTAGAGACACTGCTGAATTGTTGCAAGAAGGGGCCGCTACAACGACCAATGTGATCAGCGGAATCCAACTTTATTGAGCATCAGACACATCTTATATACAGTTTGCTATCACTATGCCTACTTGGTAACATTATTGGTTATAGGTTACATGTCAATCCCACCTCCTGCAGTTTTAACATCCTGCTTTCCTGCCAGACGGGCAAACAGATATCTCCTGTTTCAAGTCCCCTACTTGTTTGCGACCCTCTTGATGATTCAGCTAGATCCATTGTTCTGTGGCATTCCTTATCTTGGCAGGGCACCAGGCAGTCCTGCAGGTATCCCTTATCTTATCAGAAGGCCAGATGGTCCTGCAGGCCTCTTTCCTTTGCCATCTTCCAACAATTCCCCTGTTTTCTTTAACAACTACAAAAGATTCAGTAAAATGATCAAACTGTTTCATTACACATCTAAATATTATTCGTGCAGCTATAATAATAATAATAACAATAAACAAAAAGCGCAATGCTTCCTTGGCCAACCCTTTCGCATTTTGATGAAAGGTCATATGTGCTTCTCGAGCCTTTACTGAGGCTGAGACTGGTACAGATAAGGATACCAACTTATCTGCTTGAGCGTTTCCTTCTCCCAGGCTAACAAACTTATGACTTCTAATATGCAAAATACAATATGATGCTGACCCACATCTTATGGCTTGTTGTAACCTCAACATCAACTCACATAATATCTTATTTGTTACATCTTTAATCAGGGCATCCTCTATCCATTGTACAACCCCTGTAACATACATGGAATCTGACACTATATTAAGAGGTTAGTTCCTCCAATGCTGTAATTCCCATAACACTGCCAACAATTCCAAAGTTTGAAGTGAGTCCTGTGGTTCTGCCTCTAACATCACATGTATCCACTGGCTAATACTCTTATCTTGCCAAGTCACTGCAGCTTTTCGGGAATGCTTCCCTGCGTCTGTAAATACTGTCAGAGCACCCACTATTGGTTGCTCCTTATATTTGGTATACCGATCCACGATTGCTGCGACATCCAACCTAGGATCTTATCTTGCAAAGGTGCAGTCTTAATGAGAGCACCTTCAAAAATTGTTTGAAAAATGGTATGTTGTGGTTGTAAGGATGGAAAGACCCATTCCAATACTCAGGTCTGTACACTCTCCTGACTCCTTTTCCCCCGTTTTCTTTAAAGCTTGAGTCAAGGACCCCGTAAGGTGTTTTGTTTCTGCTAAGGAAAGGTACTGGGTCCTATTGATGCTCACCGTTGGCCTAATGCTGTTTCTTTTTATTTCAAGTTTCTCCTAGCTAAAACTTCCATAATTCTTACATCCTCTCTAAGTTTTGTTAAATCATATTTAAAATCACATATAAAGTGGAAATTTGAGAACATAGTATGCTTTAACTATTCTTTCTTATAACATAATACCTGAATTCCCCTCTTTTGTTTTTATAACCTAACATTAAAATGTATTTTGTGCTATAATTGATTTTTACTTTTCCTGTAACTATTTAAAATTACAACAAACTGAGGAGTTAACATTTAAATCCATATAAACATTTTCTCTAATTATACAATCATTAAGCAATTATGATATACAGCCCTAAGTGTTAAACAATTCTTTAAACTAACCATTATTATCAATCTGCAAATGTGTTACTCTCTATTCCAGTTCTTGAACATGCTTATGCATTGAGACTAAGTGATAAAAAAGGAATTTAGATCTTAATAGTTTCGATCTTTGCATTTCACTCCTCTTAATAACAAAAAATACTTGATTATGCCTAGATACATTACAAAAATTAAAACATAAATACAATCCTTAACACTGTTTTACAATCTGCTTTAGGGGTATGTTGCATTTTTATTTTCTCTAGGATGGTCAAAAATCATAAATTGTTTAATAATAGCAAGATTTCTTTAATCTGTAAAGGTAGATCTGGCCAGGCTCTAGTTTCACAAACAGAAAACTTGCAGGCAAACAGCAAGAGCAAAAGAACTTCATTGCTTTGCCCAATAGCATTTTTGCTCATCCTAGTAATACTAATCTCTTATTGGTACCATTATATATATATAATCCTTAAAAGCTATTACAAATACAAAATAAGACCAAAAATCTCATTCCATAATATACCTATAACAAACCCTTAACTTATGCGAATACCAAAAATCCTTAAAACCTTGAAGAACTATGTTAAAATTAATCCAACAAATCAGTGTCTAAAAAGAAATAAAATTGTTACATTAACTAAAAAACACTTTCCAAAATTAAAAACCTGTTCATACATTCCTTAACTATATTACATGGAGCTCCTTTGAAAAAACCTATAGGCACACAATTAAAAAGGTTCGAACCAAAATAAAATCATACAATATAAACTCATTACAAAGTACTTACACCTTACTGCAATTACTATGTACCAAGTACCTGTAAATACCAAATGCTTACTTATTCATTATGCTTATTAGAAAAACTTGACAAAACTCTAAATAACAAATCTCTAAAAGACGTTACAATCAGAAATGACAAAATGAGTACTGTTGCTTTAAATCAGAGCAGAGTAGTGCAGCTAAAGCCGCTGCGGTGAAAAGGGGTGGGGGCTGCTGCCGTAACCGCTGCTCCGCTGCCGTCGTGGCCGCTGCTGGGCCGCTGCTGCTGTCGGTGCTGTCGGTGTCGGTGGTGCGTCAGCCAGTACCGCCTTGATCAGAGCCGTCGGTATCCGCGGGGGCTGGCAGGGCTCGCGGGAGGAGTGCGGTGGTAGGAACGCTGTAATCGCGAGCCTCCAAGCGCTCCATTTTTTCTAAGAGGGGCCGTAAAGCAAAGTCGGCGCTGTTTGAATTCCTCGCTGCCGGTGTTGTCTTCCGAATCCGAGCCGTCGCTGGCGATGTCAGAGGAAGGTGTTGATAAAAGGGGGTCGAACACACTGAGCTGCCTTTTTTCGGCTTTTTCCCGGCTGTGTGCAAACGGCAGTGGTGACGGCTGGTAAACGCGGTGTGGTCGCCGCAAGATGTATCGGGGGCGGCCCCGGTCAATCGGTCAATAGTTCTCAGACACATCTTTCAGTTGCAACTCAGATACACCTGGCGCTGCATTTCGTCCTGACAAAGTTGCTCTAATTGCAGCAGCCATTCGCTGTTTCAGTTCATAGGTTTTAACACAGTTCATGCATTCTCGCCACGACTTTTGCAGCTTTATAGCAGTTTTATCACCATCTATAACCAAGTCCCACAACTTGTTCCTGTATTCTCTCCAACAAGCTTCATCAAAATAACTATCTCTGCTAGGGAAATGCCCTAAAGAGGATCCATGGGACAAAAGTCCATGCATTACTTTAGACGATATCTCCGCCTTATGCTTTTCTAAAAAGCACTTAAATAAATCATACGCCGCTTGCCTCTCCATATTTACCGTCAGTGCACACTGTTTTGCAGTTTTTCCAGAGGTATCGGAGCGTATCTTGGCTGGATCACTTCTGTAAGTGCATCCAAGGTGCGGAGCCTTTCCTGCTTGCCGGCTGCCCTTTTGACCCACCGGCGCAGTATTCCTCTTCTTTCCTGCTTGCCGGCTGCCCTTTTGACCCACCGGCGCAGTGTTTCTCTAATTTTCTGCTTACCAGCTGCCTTTGCTCCTAACTCTTCTGCATAGCTTAACAACGGCACCAACTCCTTTTTAAAATTTAACTTACACTGTCGCTTTTCTAAAAGCACTTAAATACGCTGCCTACCTATCCATATCCGTATTTAAACTTTAATACCTGTGCGCACAGTCCTCGTTTAAGCAGTTCCCGGCTCTACAGCGTCTTCGGCTTCAAGGCTGTCTTCCCTTTGCTTGCAGCCTCTGGTACTGCTATCCTGGGCCGGCCTTCTTCTTGCCTCCAGGCTTACTCCGAATCTCCCAAGTCCCGAAGAACTTCTTAGACTCTAGCCTTTGTCTTCATTAGCATGCCCGCATTCTCCACCATTTGTTGCAAGAAGGGGCCGCTACAACGACCAATGTGATCAGCGGAATCCAACTTTATTGAGCATCAGACACATCTTATATACAGTTTGCTATCACTATGCCTACTTGGTAACATATTATTGGTTATAGGTTACATGTCAATCCCACCTCCTGCAGTTTTAACATCCTGCTTTCCTGCCAGACGGGCAAACAGATATCTCCTGTTTCAAGTCCCCTACTTGTTTGCGACCCTCTTGATGATTCAGCTAGATCCATTGTTCTGTGGCATTCCTTATCTTGGCAGGGCACCAGGCAGTCCTGCAGGTATCCCTTATCTTATCAGAAGGCCAGATGGTCCTGCAGGCCTCTTTCCTTTGCCATCTTCCAACACTGAATGAGGCATGGAAAGTATACAATAATAGAGAGATTGAGGAGAAGAAAAAGGAGGACAGGAGAATAGCTCGAGTAGTCACTGTAGCAGTGGCAGCTCAGAAGACAGGTTACTCGGAACCTGGAACCAGGGGAAGAGGCAGAGGCAACCCAGCAGGAAGGGGAGGGAGGCTCCAACCCCACCTAGCTAGAGTAGGGACAAATCAATGTGCATACTGCCTACAGATGGGCCACTGGAAGCGGGAATGCCCCCAACGAAGGGAAAGGCTAATGGCCACTACTACTACCACACATCAGAATAGTGAATGAGGAAGACCGGTGGGCCGTACCCTAGCAGACCCACTGGTTAAAATAAAGCTAGGGGAAGGTAAAAAGGAATTGGACTTTTTGATTGATACGGGAGCAACTTTTTCGGTTTTAAATCAGGAATTGGTACCTAAAAGTGATGAATTTGTACAAGTTGTGGGAGCAACAGGCCAACCAGAAAAAGCTTACTTTTTGAAACCCATTAAATACACAATTGGGAAACAAATGGGAATTCATCAGTTCCTGTACTTACCAAATTCACCTAAGCCCTTATTGGGAAGAGACCTATTGGAGAACTTGGGAGCCATAATAAAGTTCAACAAAGACAAATTGGAATTACAAGTGAATGAGGAACAACTGATTACAGCTCTAAGCCTGATGATCAGTTGTGTGGAACCTAAACCTGAGAATCACAATTTCGAGCGAATTCTGAATAAGACATACCCATTAGTGTGGGCTACTGATATACCTGGAAAATCAAAACAAGCAGTACCAATTGTTGTTGAACTTAAAGTTGGGGCAAAACCAGTGAGAAGAAAACAATACCCTCTGAGGATAGAGGACAGGAAGGGAATTGAGCCCATAATCAAAAGGTTTTTGGAACTGGGATTATTGGTAGAATGCGAATCAGATTTTAATACACCAATCCTGCCAGTAAAGAAACCTAATGGAGCGTATAGACTAGTTCAGGATCTGAGAGCAGTAAACGAAATAACCAAGACATTACATCCGGTAGTTGCTAATCCATATACACTTTTAACTAGACTGAAGGATAATTTGGCCTGGTTCACCGTATTAGATTTAAAAGATGCATTCTTCTGCCTTCCCTTAGCTCCCGAGAGTCAAAAGATTTTTGCCTTTGAGTGGGAATCTGTAGCTATAGGAAGAAAGACTCAACTTACCTGGACGGTATTGCCCCAAGGGTGGTGCAATTCCCCCACGATTTTTGGGAATCAGTTAGCCAAAGAATTAGAACAGTGGGAAAGGCCGCTGGGAGATGGTACCCTTCTGCAGTACGTAGACGACCTCCTAATAGCAACAGCGACAGAGGAAGAATGCATTGAATGGACTATTTCCTTGTTAAATTTCCTGGGTTTAAGTGGATATCGAGTTTCTCAACAGAAAGCACAGCTGGTGCAAAAAGAAGTGGTGTACCTGGGATACGAAGTCAAGAGGACAGCGATCCCTGGGAGCAGCTAGGAAAGAAGCCATCTGCCAGATACCCAAACCACAGATGGTGAGAGATCTGCGCACCTTTCTGGGGATGACAGGTTGGTGTCGGCTATGGATCTACCAGTACGGGATACTTGCTAAACCACTCTATGATTTGTTGAAGGAAACAAAGAACGTCCTGGTTTGGACTCCCGAGGCAGAAGGGGCCTTCAAGAAGTTGAAGCTGGAGCTAATGAGAGCACCGGCCTTGGGTCTCCCAGATGTATCAAAACCATTCTGGCTGTTCTCCCATGAGCGACAAACGATGGCCCTAGGAGTCCTAGCACAGCAATTGGGACCACACAAGAGAGCTGTGGCATACTTCTCCAAGCGATTGGATGAAGTAAGTAAAGGATGGCCAGGTTGTCTGAGGGCAGTGGCCGCAGTAATAATTAACATAGAAGAGGCCAGGAAGCTCACGTTGGGTCAAAAGATCACTGTGTTAGTATCTCACACTGTGTCAGCTGTGCTGGAACAGAAAGGCAACCATTGGCTGTCGCCTTCCAGATTCCTAAAATACCAGGCCATCCTGGCTGAATCAGATGACATAACCATTCAGGTAACTAACATTGTGAACCCAGCTTCATTTCTAGAAGGAAGAAACCCAGCAGAACCCATCGAACACGACTGCCTGGAAACAATTGAAGCAGTCTACTCCAGTCGCCCGGATCTCAAAGAAGAGTCGTTCGAAGATGCGGATAACTGGTTCTCAGACGGCAGCAGCTTGGTGAAGCAAGGAGTAAGAATGGCTGGCTATGCAGTCACTACTACAGAAAGGGTAATTGAGTCGAACCCCTTGCCTGCAGGGACCTCAGCTCAAAAGGCAGAGCTGATAGCTCTGACTCGAGCCCTGGAATTGGCAGAGAACATGCAAATTAATATATGGACAGACTCTAAATATGCTTTTTCCGTTGTACATGCTCATGGAGCCATTTGGAAAGAAAGAGGACTGTTGACTACTCAAGGAAAAACGGTCAAACATGCAGAGGAGGTTCTGCGATTGCTAGAGGCGGTTCAACTCCCAGCACAGGTGGCCATAATGCATTGTAAGGGACATTTGAAAGGTAACACTATTCCAGAAATAGGAAACAGGAAGGCAGATATAGAAGCTAAATTGGCTGCCACGAGGACTAGGGCAGTGGAAATAACGACTCTAATACCAGGAGAGCTGGATATCAACATCCAGCCAGATTACCAGGAATCAGATCATAGATGGATTCAAAGAAATAAGGGCAAAATATTAGAAAATGGTTGGGGTCAATTGGAAACAGGACAGTTAGTAATACCAGGAAACGTGATGTGGCAGTTTGTAAAGGCAGAACATGAGAAGGCCCATTGGGGTCTAGATTCGCTTTACCAATATTTACAAACCAGGATAGCAGGACCAAAATTATTTACTACTATAAAACACGTTACATCCCAGTGCGAACGGTGTCTGAAAAACAACCCGAATACGGGAACCAAGGTACACCAAGGAACCATAAATCGAGGTAAATTCCCAGGTGAATTATGGCAAATTGATTTTTCTGAACTCCCAAGAAAAGGGGGGTTTCGGCATTTGTTGGTATTAACTGATACATTTTCTGGGTGGCCTGAAGCATTCCCTTGCAGGACAAATAAGGAAAGAGAAGTAACTAAAGTAATGTTGAATGAAATTATTCCACGGTTTGGGGTACCGAGGAGCATTTCTTCTGATAGGGGTACACATATCTGTGCAAAAACAGTGAGAGCAATAAGCAAAGCATTACAAATCAAATGGCAATTACACACGCCATACCGCCCACAGGCCAGTGGGCAAGTGGAAAAGATGAATCATCTTATTAAACAGCAAATTGCCAAAATATGTCAGGAGACTAATTTGCAGTGGTATCAAGCTTTGCCTATTGCTCTACTGAGGCTGAGAGTCAAACCAAGATCAAAAGAAAAGTTAAGCCCATTTGAAATTTTGTATGGTAGACCTTATGCTATGCAAGTCGTAAATGGGGATGCAATGGGCCAAATCGGTGATCAGTACATTTATGATTATGTAATTACAGTGGGGAAATAATTCGACAGGAATGCTACAGTAGTAATAGAGCACCAACCTAAACAACCTGATTGCAAATTACATCAATTTAATCCCGGTGATTGGGTGTATGTTAAGAATCTTTTAGCAAAACCCCTACAAGAGAAGTGGGAAGGACCTTTCCAAGTGCTGCTGACTACCTTCACCGCGGTTCGGATTAAGGAGCGACCTACGTGGATCCATTATTCACGAGTCAAGAAAGCCCCGGAGAACAAACAAGAGGAGCAGACGTCATGATCCTGACTCCACCTCAAGCCATTACAACTCTGATCATTGGACTCTCGATAAGTATAGCTCTTCCCCAAGGCTCTGCCCCAATAGATCCATGGTCTCATGCACACCAGTGTATCCACCCAGAGAAGGGACAGAAGGGACCCTATTTCGAGGTTTATGCCTTACGTAACAATCAGCCATACATGAGTGAAGTATGGCATCAGCCCTCCATGGTAGCATACAAGGGAGACCAAATCCAAATTGGGTGTCGAGAACTAGACCCGGAGGGAGGGAAAACAAGACAGCTAGTATTAACAATCCGACCCTCGATGCCGGCTTCTAGACATAACTTAATTATTTTTAGTCCAGTGAAAATGGGCAAGCCCACCGGCTAGATCCAGCAAAAGGGCCCAATTTCATGCCAGTGGAGTGACTTCAGGGAAGATCCACCCGAATTACAACCCCAAAACATAACCCTTGACCTTCACCCTCTTCTCTTTCCTTTGGGAAAGATTGTAGCATCTAATGGTCCTGAGGAAGGGAAAGCACGGTGTAAGATGGCATTTAGATTGGATCAGTCAATGTCTTTCATATGCGAAAGATAGTTGAAAATGCCAGAGGGGGGTTTAGGCTTCCTTAGCCATGCTGTCCAATATAAGGTGTGGTCACCGGAAGACGTGATCCCGTTGTATCCAGATTTAGACTTGCCCCAAGAAACCACTCCACTGGTAGAATGTAGATTAATACATAACCTAACCTTTATAGGGCCACAGGTGATAAGAAGATCTAACGAACTAAAATTATTGTTAGACCCTACTTATTCCCTGAAGAAGGTGCAGATGAACATTCACGCCGACGTTACTCATTTGCAGAAAGATTGCCGACCATTTATACAGCAAAGCCTTAAGGGATGGGATGCATGGCTGGCAACTAGGTCTTATCACAGGCGGGTGCAAAGAGATATAAGTGGATGGGTCGGCACTGGATTTGGAATAGTAAATGCAATTGATCAAGAGGTATTGGTGAACAAATTGAGCACTGTCACCACCAACTTAGGAAAACTCAAAGTGCCCCTGAGTTCATCTGTGCTTACATTAACAGAAACACAATCGCTAGTAGTAAAATTACTAACCATGGTAGCAAACCATACTGCAGAAGATTTTGTGAAGCTCGCTGACTATACAGGGGAACGTAGTAGAGACATTGCACTCGCTATACAATGCTCTCAGACACAACAATGGGTACAATCGGTAGCGGCAGGAATAATGAGAGAGGGAATGTCAGGTACATTACCTCAAGAAATAAGGGAAACAATAATAAAAGACAATTATACTACACAATTTGAGAAGGACCACCAAGCCTGGTGGCAATTAGTAAATTTCACTTATGAGCCTCAACAAGATCACATTGAAGCCTATGTCCTCACCATCAGTGCGGCAGAGGAAAGAGCTATCTTTCCTATCCTCACTCTAGGGACAATACATCAAGATGTCATAGTCAGACCAATAGACCACAATGTCTGGGCCAGTTATGATTACACCAAAAATAAGTGCCAATCAGTTAGCACAGAGGCATGTATTCCTAGAGGACAATTAGGCTATGTTTTCGAGAACGCTGTAATAGATGCAGAAGATTTATGCTTAGATGTCGAAAACAGTGTATGTGCCTTTGAAATGCTTTCACATAATAGAACACAATCACAAGTCTACTATATAGGGAATGGGTGTGCTTGCGTGAGGACGGCTTGTGACAGCGTCACTATAGATAATTGCCAAGAGGAGACTAACAATACTAACTTCTGTGTGTGCAACTTCACCAAGATAGTGGGTTGTGATTTTCATTATACAGTCCCAATAACTACTCAACAGCTAATTAACACAGATTTAAACCTATATCAAGAAATACCGAAATTACAAATAGGGATGGACGTCAAAATTCTTAAAGCAATGCTAGCACATCCTAAATTGAAGGAATTGGTGCAAAAGGTGAATCAAACGACTAAACGAATGGTATGGCAGGTAGAACATAATTCAGAAGAAATAAAAGATGTCCTGACCGAGGTAGAACAAGTAGGCCAGCATCATTGGTGGGACATCTTTACAGGATACTCCCCAACAGCTACGCAGGTCTTCAACTATCTGATACACCCAATGCAAATAATAATTGTAGTTCTGTTACTATTAACTCTCACAAATATTTGTATGTGGTGGAGACTAAGAATCATAATAAAAAGGACCCAAATAGTTTGGGCTATGGTACGAGCGTATCAACGCCCTATAGGATTAGAATCTGACGAAAGAATTCGTCAGTTATAAGAAAAAGGGGGGAAATGAAGCCCCAGAACAGATAGCTTTCGAAAGCATGAACCAGATAAAGCAATAAATCGGTTGAGGCATGGGTCACTGTGACAGAAAAAGAAGATAAGGAATAAACACTGACAAGAACTGTTAGGGTAAGCATGATTCAGAGCCAACAGGGCCAAACTGACATTCAGAGCCAACAAGGCCAAACTAACACTCAGAGCATTGTCAGCGGAACCAAGCCAGGCACACCGGGAATTGACCAAATTAGGAAAGGAGTTCAAAAGTTTAAGGAGGAAGACTCATCAGGAAACCCCTGCCCATGATGAAGGCCACCGGAACGACCACCAAGAAGATCCTCAAAAGAGATGTCCCCGCCCACGCTCCGCCTACACCACGCCCCACATGAATATGTATGCAAAAATATGATTATGTATAAGATCTGATGCAATACTACATCCAAAGCTGTATAAAAGGCATGCTTTTCTTACGGGAAAGGCAGAAATCCATTTAGTGATTTCTCCAACGCGTTGCCAATAAAATACCTCCTGTCTATCTGACCTAAACTGAGTCTTTTAGGCAGTTATTCTTGCCTTTTGGGGCAAAATTCGGCATCAAGAGGAATGTGTTAGGGCTGAATTCAAATATTCATTTTCACTGTCTCCAGAAGTTAGATCAGATGGCAAACGCAATTTGGTTCTCGCCCTTTCCCTTTAGATTTACACCAACAATGTTTTCATTAGTTTCGATCACTCTCGAAATCAAGCATTTTACAGCAGTGTGGACCACCCTGTATCTCCGCAGAGGAAAGAGGTAGGGAAGAATTCTAAGGATCATTTTGACTGTCTCTAGAACTTAGATCTGATGGCAAATGCAATTTGGTGCTAGGCTTTTCCCTTTAGGTTTTACCCCAAGAATGTTTTGCTTCTATTCGAATTGTCTCAGAAGTGCTGTATGCAGCTGTAGGTTAATGCATGTATCTCAGCAGAGGAAAGTCTTAGGGCTGAATTCAAATACTCATTTTGACTGCCTCCAGAAGTTAGATCAGATGGCAAATGCAATTTGGTGCTAGGCTTTTCCCTTTAGGTTTTACCCCAAGAATGTTTTGCTTCTATTCGAATTGTCTCAGAAGTGCTGTATGCAGCTGTAGGTTAATGCATGTATCTCAGCAGAGGAAAGTGTTAGGGCTGAATTCAAATACTCATTTTGACTGCCTCCAGAAGTTAGATCAGATGGCAAATGCAATTTGGTGCTAGGTCTTTCCCTTTAGGTTTTACCCCACGAATGTTTTCATTAGTTTCGATCACTCTCGAAATCAAGCATTTTACAGAAGTGTGGACCACCCTGTATCTCAGCAGAGGAAAGTGTTAGGGCTGAATTCAAATACTCATTTTGACTGCCTCCAGAAGTTAGATCAGATGGCAAATGCAATTTGGTGCTAGACTTTTCCCTTTAGGTTTTACCCCAAGAATGTTTTGCTTCTATTCGAATTGTCTCAGAAGTGCTGTATGCAGCTGTAGATTAATGCGTGCATCACAGCAGAGGAAAGTGTTGTGGAAGAATGGTTAAGAGCAAAAGGAGTAGAAGACTGTATCTTGTTGGACAACAACCAAAAAGGCCTGCAGCAGTACCTTTGTGGGCTGTTGGATACCGGAGCCAATGTTATTGTCATTTTATCTTCGTATTGGCCATCTGCATGGACGGAAGTGAAATCATCAGCTGCAATAACCAGAGTAGGAGGCTTAAAGATCGCTCAATCTATGCCTCTGATTACCATGTCTCTGGATGGAAAAACAGGTTTTGCAGTCTTTTATTAATATCGGGATGTTGATTATTATTGATTGTTTTTATTATATTGTTAATTTTGTCGTGTTTGTTTTTATGTGTGTGAAGGATGTTAGGTTAGAATGATATAGTTTTGCTGTCTTTTGATTTTATTTGTTATAGAGTTAAACTTTGTAGAAAAGGATGAACTTTATTGTAACGTGTGTCAACAGTTAACAATGACCAGTGGTTGGCAGGAACTGTGGAAACAACTTATTTGCAGCAATTATTGGGATGGCAAAGAGTGGCAGTGACAAGGACAGGGAGAGCGGCGCAGATTGAGACATCGAACAGTGAATAAACTGGCACTCTAAGCCGCCTTCGACCAACCACCTCCACATCTAGACGCAGTGTGGTACGATGGGCGGTGCCAGCTTTCCTCCTGAGACAAGAAGATATCAATCATAAAAAAGGGAATGTTTTCGATTTTTTTGAATCACCCAGAGCCTTAACAGAACTAACCTCTTTGGTTGTTGTGGAGGGCTAACAATTGTTATTCTAGGCCTCTCTTCCCTGGTGGGTGACAGTGGCCTAACAGCCTAATAGTGAGAAAATATTTCAGTGTTATATTTAAATTAGGAAATATTGTTTGGGTTTTTATTAAAATATTGTAGAGAAACGTTATCATTGGTGGGCTGGCTGGCATCTCAGAAAGCTCTGGAAATGGATCTGGGGTGGTCTCGTCCTCTCTGGAGGTGGCCATCGCTTCCACCTCGACCGGTGACACCTCGTGAGTTGGGTGTGAGAATGCGCAAGTCCAGCCCTGCGCATGCGCCATAACCCTTATGGTTCAACCATGATGCTGTGACGCATGTTGAAATTAAGGCCATAACGAGCAAAAGGGTTTATGTTTTATATGATTGTTTTAATTGTGTTGTATGAATTTGTTAGATTATTTAGTTTTAATGTATAAGCATATTTAAGAACTGGAATAGAGAGTAACACATTTGTAGATTGATAATAATAGTTAGTTTAAAGAATTGTTTAACACTTAGGGCTGTATATCATAATTGTTTAATGATTGTATGATTAGAGAAATGTTTATATGGATTTAAATGTTAATTTATTTGTTTGTTGTAATTTTAAATAGTTATAGGAAAAGTCAAAATTAATTATAGTATAAAATATATTTTAATGTTAGTTTATAAAAACAAAAGAGGGGAATTTAGGTATTATGTTATAAGAAAGAATAGTTAAAGCATATTATGCTTTTAAATTTTTATTTTATATGTGATTTTAAATGTGATTTAACAAAACTTAGAGAGGATGTAAGAATTATGGAAGTTTTAGCTAAGAGAAACTTGAAATAAAAAGAAACAGCATTAGGCCAATGGTGAGCATCAATAGGATTTAGTACCTTTTTTTAGTAGAAACAAAACACCTTATGGGGGCCTTGACTTAAGTTTTAAAGAAAACGGGGGAAAAAGGGGTCAGGAGAGTGTATAGATCTGAGTGTTAGAATGGGTATTTTTACCATTATAATTAAAAACAACTATATAACAAAACATTTTAATTTTGGCAGATTTGATAAGAGGCCTAAATAAGACATTGACATGGGACCCACAAGAACTGTAATTATTAGGTTTAATGCAAATTAATAATTGAAGTAGTAATGGAACCTGTTTTTAATTTATAAATTTTGAGAATTGGATGAAAAATCATGGGGTTTTATTATTAATAAAAATTAATATAATTGGACATATTATTGTGGCAATCTGACAAAAGAGTCAGAAAGTGCCCTATGCCAATATAAAAAGCCCAGAGCATTGTTTGAAGGTATATTTTTAATTTGTGGAGATAGGGCCTGGTAAGGTATTTTTGTATCATCACGAGGAGGTCTATGTTATTTAGGTAAACTAACAATGTTGATGTCAAAATATTGGGATTGGTTGGCTATATTGAAGCCTATTAAACGACAGAAAAGAGCATTGACTGTTTTAGATATTGATAGTTGTAATGATAATGTATAGTTATGGTCAATTGTACCCAATGTATTTGTTTTAATTTTAGCACCAGGAGTAGTTGACGCTTATGGTTGTATCAGCTTACGGATCTGCCTCCAGCAATAATATATCTCCCCACGCAGCAATCATGGATTGGTATACCAAAATATAAGGAGCAACCAATTGTGGGTGCTCTGACAGTATTTATAGACGCAGGGAAGCGTTCCCGAAAAGCTGCAGTGACTTGGCAAGATAAGAGTATTAGCCAGTGGAGACATGTGATGTTAGAGGCAGAACCATATGACTCACTTTAAACTTTGGAATTGTTGGCAGTGTTGTGGGAATTATAGCATTGGATGAGCCAACCTCTTAATATAGTGTCAGATTTCATGTATGTTATGGGGGTTGTACAATGGATAGAGGATGTCTTGATTAAAGATGTAACAAATAAAAGATTATATGAGTTGATGTTGAGGTTACAACAAGCCATAAGATGTAGGTCAGCATCATATTGTATTTTGTATAGTAGAAGTCATAAGTTTGATGTTGGCCAGGGAGAAGGAAACGCTCAAGCATTAAGGCAAATAGAAAAACTTGTTTGTTGGTCACTTAAGCAGGCCAACAAAACTGATGAAGTTGTACAAGAGTTGTTAATGGATTAAAATAGCCTTAGACATGTTTTGTTGTAGAATCGTGCTGCCATAGACTTTTTATTATTAGCTCAAGGCCATGGATGTAACGATATTGAGGGTATGTGTTGTTTTAATCTTTTTGATCACAGTGAATTTATTCACGCCAAATTGAGCTGGCTTAAAAAAACATTCACAGCAAATTCAGAAAGATATTAGTGTTTTTGATTTTTGGTTACAATCAAGGTTTGGTGGATGGTCTAGTTGGATAGGGCCTTTGATTAAAGAATGTTTACACTTTTTGTTAGTTGGGCTTCTGATATTAATAGCAGCAAGAATTATTTTTCACTGTATTATGAAACAAGTTAACCGCACCATAGAAATATTTGTGGTTGTTAAAGAAAACGGGGGAATTGTGGAAGAATGCTTAAGAGCAAAAGGAGTAGAAGACTGTGCTGCATTTGCAGATAAAGATATAAAGCGACACAGGACCCAGTGGATATGACAAACATATGAACTCTTGCAATAAGCAAGGACGCTGAGCAAGGACTTTTGTCCCTGAAATAGTCTGGACTTGTTCAAAAACAGGATACATCTGTTGGCCTGTCTGGGTAAGGAACAAGGACCTGCAACCGCAGGAGGTGGGGTTGCCATCTAGCAAGTCTCCAATAAGCAAGTGATTAGTAGGCATAATTAACTAAAATTGTATATAAGTTTGTCTGATGTTCTAATAAAGAGGATTTCATTGATCACATTGATCAGTTTGTCGACCCCTTCTTGAGGCAAAGTGTTAGGGCTGAATTCAAATACTCATTTTGACTGCCGCCAGAAGTTAGATCAGATGGCAAATGCCATTTGGTGCTAGGCCTTTCCCTTTAGGTTTTACAATGTTTTGCTTCTATTGAATTGTCTCAGAAGTACTCATTTTGCAGCTGATTAAAGCATGTATCTCAGCAGAGGAAAGTGTTAGAATTCAAGATCATGGCAAATGCCATCAGATGGCAAATGCCATTTGGTGCTAGGCCTTTCCCTTTAGGTTTTACCCCAACAATGTTTTCATTAGTTTCGATCACTCTCGAAATCAAGCATTTTACAGCAGTGTGGACCAAACTGTATCTCAGCAGAGGAAAGTGTTAGTCCTGAATACAAATATTCATTTTGACTGCCTCCAGAAGTTAGATCAGATGGCAAATGCAATTTGGTGCTAGGCTTTTCCCTTTAGCTTTTACCCCAACAATATTTTACTTCTTTACGAATTGTCTCAGAAGTGCTGTATGCAGTTGTAGGTTAATGCATGAATCTCAGCAGAGGAAAGTGTTAGGGCTAAATTAAAATACACATTTTGACTGCCTCCAGAAGTTAGATCAGAGGGCATTTGCAATTTGGTGCTAGGCTTTTCCCTTTAGGTTTTACCCCAAGAATGTTTTCATTAGTTTCGATCACTCTCGAAATCAAGCATTTTACAGCAGTGTGGACCAACCTGTATCTCCGCAGAGGAAAGAGGTAGGACTGAATTCAAATACTCATTTTGACTGCCTCAAGAAGTTAGATCAGATGGCAAATGCAATTTGGTGCCAGGCTTTTCCCTTTAGGTTTTACCCCAAGAATGTTTTACTTCTATTCGAATTGTCTCAGAAGTGCTGTATGCAGACGTAGATTAAGGCATGTATCTCAGCAGAGCAAAGTGTTAGGGCTGAATTCAAATACTCATTTTCACTGCCTCCAGAAGTTAGATCAGAGGGCAAATGCGATTTGGTGCTAGGCTTTTCCCTTTAGGTTTTACCCCAACAATGTTCTCATTAGTTTTGATCACTCTCGAAATCAAGCAATTTAAAGCAGTTGTGGACCACCCTGTATCTCAGCAGAGGAAAGAGGTTGGGAAGAATTCTAAGTATTATTTTGATTGCCTCCAGAAGTTAGATCAGATGGCAAATGCAATTTCGTGCTAGGCCTTTCCCTTTAGGTTTTATCACAACAATGTTTTGCTTCTATTCGAATTGTCTCAGAAGTGCTGTATGCAGATGTAGATTAATGCATGTATCTCAGCAGAGGAAAGTGTTAGGGCAGAATACAAATACTCATTTTGACTGCCTCCAGAAGTTAGATCAGATGGCAAATGCAACTTGGTGCTAGGCCTTTCCCTTTAGGTTTTACCCCAAGAATGTTTTGATTCCATTCGAATTGTCTCAGAAGTGCTGTATGCAGCTGTAGATTAAAGCATGTATCTCAGCAGAGGAAAGTGTTAGGGCTGAATTCAAATACTCATTTTGACTGCCTCCAGAAGATAGATCAGATGGCAAATGCAATTTGGTATTAGGCCTTTCCCTTTAGGTTTTACCCCAAGAATATTTTCATTAGTTTCGATCACTCTCGAAATCAAGCATTTTACAGCATTGTGGACTACCCTGTATCTCAGCGGAGGAAAGTGTTAGGGCTGAATTCAAGAACTCATTTTGACTGCCTCCAGAAGTTAGATCAGATGGCAAATGCAATTTGGTGCTAGGCTTTTCCCTTTAGGTTTTACCCCAAGAATGTTTTGCTTCTATTCGCATTGTCTCAGAATTGCTGTATGCAGCTGTAGATTTAAGCATCTATCTCAGCAGAGGAAAGTGTTAGGGTTGAATTCAAATACTCATTTTGACTGCCTCCAGAAGTTAGATCAGATGGCAAATGCAATTTGGTGCTAGGCCTTTCCCTTTAGATTTTACCCCAACAATGTTTTCGTTAGCTTCGCTCACTCTCGAAATCAAGCATTTTGCAGCAGTGTGGACCACCCTGTATCTCCGCAGAGGCAAGAGGTAGGGGAGAATTCAAACACACATTTGGACTGCCTCCAGAAGTTAGATCAGATGGCAAATGCAACTTGGTGCTAGGCCTTTCCCTTTAGGTTTTACCCCAACAATGTTTTCATTAATTTCGATCACTCTCGAAATCAAGCATTTTACAGCAGTGTGGACCAAACTGTATCTCAGCAGAGGAAAGTGTTAGGCCTGAATACAAATACTCATTTAGACCGCCTCCAGAAGTTAGATCAGATGGCAAATGCAATTTGGTGCTAGGCTTTTCCCTTTAGCTTTTACCCCAACAATGTTTTACTTCTTTACGAATTGTCTCAGAAGTGCTGTATGCAGTTGTAGGTTAATGCATGAATCTCAGCAGAGGAAAGTGTTAGGGCTAAATTAAAATACACATTTTGACTGCCTCCAGAAGTTAGATCAGACGGCATTTGCAATTTGGTGCTAGGCTTTTCCCTTTAGGTTTTACCCCAAGAATGTTTTCATTAGTTTCGATAACTCCCGAAATCAATCATTTTACAGCAGTGTGGACCAACCTGTATCTCCGCAGAGGAAAGAGGTAGGGCTGAATTCAAATACTCATTTTGACTGCCTCAAGAAGTTAGATCAGATGGCAAATGCAATTTGGTGCCAGGCTTTTCCCTTTAGGTTTTACCCCAAGAATGTTTTGCCTCTATTCGAATTGTCTCAGAAGTGCTGTATGCAGCTGTAGATTAAGGCATGTATCTCAGCAGAGGAAAGTGTTAGGGCTGAATTCAAATACTCATTTTGACGGCCTCCAGAAGTTAGATCAGATTGCAAATGCAATTTGGTGCTAGGCTTTTCCCTTTAGGTTTTACCCCAAGAATGTTTTGATTCTATTCAAAATGTTTCAGAAGTGCTGTATTCAGCTGTAGATTAAAGCATGTATCTCAGCAGAGGAATGAGGTGTAACCGGTTGCCGGTGTCCATTTAAGAAAGGGAATATGGTGGACGGAAGTTGGTAAACGGAAGGAATAGTCTAAAGAATTTCATTGGACTAGTGGGAGGAAGCACCCTCTGAACTGGGAGTGAAAATGGGCATTTCCAGCACTTCTCGGTCAGTCTTGCTTCCGCCTTTCCTTTGGGTAACTATCTCTGTGCTGGGCTTTCTGCCAAGACTTCGGCCTTGAAGATAAGAAAAGCCAGGTCTGTATTAACTGCTTCCAATTAACACAAACTGCTTTTAACTTCTTTCTTTCTTCTTTCTCCCTCTTTTCCGAACTATTCTGGGGAAAAGGGGGAAGAGAGGGGATAGCGGAGGTGGGGAAACCCCTCGGCCGAGGGGGGTTACTCTCATTTCTGTGTTACTCTGTTGTATATCTTTGTATATATTGTAGATATTGTAAATTTGTAAATATTCCCCTGCAAAATCCTACACTGCTTTGTAAATATAGCTCCACTGCTTTGCTAATTCAGCTGGTGAGTTTTTTTTCCTTTCCCTTCAATTTTTCTTTTCCCTTTTACCTTACAAGGGGGAAGGGAGGAGGCTTCTTGGCTTTACCCTTCCACCCACCACATTTTTTTATTGGCGCCCAACGTGGGGCAGATAATTAGTTTAATTTATTACTTGATTGATTTAGTGTTTTCTAGCTGAATTAGCAAACATGAAGGTCTTGTGGTTTGTGGAGCGATTGTTCTTTTCAATTTTTGGGGCTCTGGTTTACAGATATTGTTTGGGTTTGATTTTGGATTACCTGGGTAAATATTTGGTGCGGACAATTTATATGTGGGTTATGTATAGAGTTAAATTATGGTATGGAAAATGTATTAATTTCCTATGGCCAGTGAGATACAGGAATGTTACCTCCACCACTCTCCCAATTGAGATAAAGGGTTTTAAGATTCCGCCTGAGGAGAGAGTAACTTTAGGTGATGCCTGGGATCCAAAGGTGATTTATTTCATGTGTATAATCCTGCTCTCAGTGATAATTAACGTGTATCTGCTGGTCTCTCTGTGGCGAGAGAGAAAGGTGTCCCGAGCTTGTTTTGTTATTAAAACTAGATCAAAAAGAAAACGCCGTAGCTCGAGATCAGTCCCAGAGTCATCTAGTGATGAGGACTGTGGAGAACCCGTGTCAGTTAAAAAGAAGGCTAAAAAGTTAATTGGTAAAGCAGCTCTAAATGACTTTGCTGATTCCAGCAAGCTGCCAAAGGCGGCAGCTGGTATCAACATGGCTCCTACTCCTTCTTCTTCTTCTTCTTCTCCATCGGCCATTAACGGAGCAACGTCACTTCCGCCCAATCCCTCGGTGGGACCGGAAGTCACTGCCCTAGCAGCTGATTTTTCTCAGGACCTGTCAGTTTCCATTAAGGTGGCTGTCAATTCAAACACAGCTCCAGTTAAGGTGGCTCCTTTAAAGACTAGAGGTGCAAAGGCCAAAGATGGAGAAGAAGAGGAGCTGGAGACTGATCCTGGTGAGGGGCCCTCTACTCTAAGAGATCCTGCTCAGGAGGAAGAGGTGGTTTGTTTTAAAGATCTAGCTAACCTAGTGAGATCAAAGCAGGATACAGATGAAGCTAGGAAAGCATCTGGCAAAGGTGGTTCTCAGCTTAAAGAGATCCTTAGGAGAATGACAGCAGGATTATATGGACAAAAAATTCAGGGAGACGAGGAGGAAGATGATATTTTGGAATGTTCTTCTCCACGGGAGGAATTGCGAAATGTCCGTAAAGATTTCACCAGGGCAGATAAGGAGCCAGTTCTAGCTTGGCTTAGTAGGTGTTATGATACAGGTGCTCCGGCTCTAACAGTTGGTGACAAGTCAGCAGCTCAGTTAGGAACTCTCTCAAGGGATAATGGAATAGATAGACATCTAGACAGACCTCTCGGTAAGGTTAATCTGTGGATACGCCTTTTAATGGCGGTTGCCCTGAGATACCCTTCCCGAGATGATCTCCCATGGAATCCTAAACTCTGGACGGCCATAGATGAGGGAATTAAGCGCTTGAGAGAATTTGCTGTTAGAGAGCTACTCTATGGTGAACATGAAACTCTGAATCCTGATGACATTCCTGTGGGTATTGGTCTTGCTAAAAAGATCATCAAACTTGCTCCTTCCAATTATGCAAACATTCTGGCAAGCAGAATTGTGTCAAGAAGTTATGGTGGAGCTTCTCCCACGGTTGGCCAATTCAGTGATCAAATGAGACAATTGGAGGATAGCATGACACGTGGTTCTTTGGTTTCAGCCATTAAAACTATGTCTGGTGATATACAGAATTGCATAAGAGAGTTAAAAGATGAATTTAGAAATTCCATATCCCAATTGGCACAAAGGGATAATTTCAATTCTCCCTCCAGGTGGATACAAGTTTCATCTGTGAGGAATACACGTCCTCCAAGGAGGTCATTCCAAAACAGGTCATTCCAAAACAGGTCAGTCCAAAACAGACCACCAAGGCAATCACGTAGAACTATTTGGATAACTCTGCGTGATCAGTTTGGTGAGAACATGAACCGCTGGGATGGCCAACCAACTTCTAATCTTTTCAGGAGACTGAGGGAATTGCAAAGTGGCAGAACCCAAGGTAGCAACACCGGAAGGGTAGCTGTTACTTCCACAGTTCCCCAGAACGACTCTTATGGCTCCAACAGTGGCTCCAGTTATAACATGCAAAGTTATAACCCTGCAAACTATGTGCAATGCACATGTGCGCATGTTCCCCATAACTAGGGGTGCCCTGCCTCCCGCCATGGGGAGGAGAGGGATAACAGAGATAATAGAATCTATTGGGATGTGTACATCCAGTGGCCTGGCACTTCACAATTTCGGAAGTACAGGGCCTTGGTTGACACAGGAGCTCAGTGCACCATAATACCATCAAATTATCAGGGATCAGAATCTATAACTATTCTGGGAGTCACTGGTGGATCTCAAGAGTTAAGTAAGGTAGAGGTTAATATAAGTTTAACTGGTAAACAATGGAGGAAGCATACAGTTGTGACCGGACCTGATGCACCTTGTATTTTGGGAATTGATTTTCTGAGAGAAGGGCGTTTCAAAGACCCTAGAGGTTACAAATGGGCTTTTGGAGTAGCTTCAATAGAAATTGATGGACAAAAATTGAAGCTGTCTGCTAGACCTGAACTTTCTGATGAATCTGCAGTTGTGGGACAACATAAGATACAGGACATTAACTTGCCGGTTGCTTCTCAGACTGTGCATCACAGACAATACAGAACCAACCGTGACTCTTTGTTGCCCATTCAGAATCTGATTCGTCAGTTGGAGAGTCAGAAAGTCGTCAGCAAAACTCATTCCCCTTTCAACAGTCCAGTGTGGCCTGTGCGGAAGCAGAATGGAGACTGGCGTCTGACAGTCGACTACCGAGCCCTGAATGAAGTGACACCACCTATGAGTGCAGCAGTACCAGACATGATGGAGCTACAGTATGAGCTGGAATCCAAAGAGGCCAAATGGTATGCTACCATAGACATTGCTAATGCATTTTTCTCTATTCCCATAGCAGAGGAATGCAGGCCTCAGTTTGCTTTCACCTGGAGAGGAATCCAGTGCACTTTCAACAGGCTGCCAATGGGCTGGATCCACAGCTCAAGCATCTGTCATGCAGTGATCCACGATGCTCTGGAGAAAGGCGGTGCTCCAGAACACATCCAGTTCATCGATGATATCATCGTCTGGGGTAAAACTGCTGAGGAAGTCTTTGAGAAAGGTAACAAAATCATTGACATTCTTCTGAATGCAGGTTTTGCCATCAAACGAGACAAGGTGAAAGGACCTACCACAGAAATTCAGTTTCTGGGAGTGCGATGGCAGGATGGACGCCGACACATTCCAGTGGATGTGGTAAATCGAGTCTCTACCATGGCAAGTCCCACAAACAAGCAAGAGACCCTACGTTTCTTGGGGATAGTGGGATTTTGGAGACTGCACATTCCTGGATACAGTCAGATTGTGAAACCTCTGTATGATGTGACTCGAAAGAGAAACCATTTCCACTGGGGACCTGAACAACAAGCAGCCTTTGACCAGATAAAGCAAGAGGTAGTTCAAGCAATGGGTCTGGGACCTGTCCGAGATGGTCCAGACATTAAGAACATTTTGTACACGGCTGCAAGTGACAATGGTCCAACCTGGTGCTTGTGGCAAAAAGCTCCAGGTGAAACACGTGGACGACCTCTTGGTTTCTGGAGTCGAGGTTACAGAGGTTCAGAGGCTAATTATACTCCAACAGAGAAAGAAATTCTAGCTGCCTATGAAGGAGTGAAAGCATCTTCTGAAGTGATTGGAACTGAATCACAACTTCTCTTAGCTCCCAGATTACCAGTTTTGAATTGGATGTTCAAAGGCAAAGGTTCCACACCACATCATGCCACAGACTCCACATGGTCTAAGTGGATGGCTCTGATAACACAGAGAGCTCGAATGGGAAATCTTGAAAGACCTGGTCTAGTGGAGGTGATCTCAAGTTGGCCTGAAGGTATCAACTGTGCTAAACCTCCAGAGGAGAAAGTAACTCGTGCTGAGGAAGCTCCTCCTTACAATGACCTTTCTGATGATGAAAAGAAATATGCTTTGTTCACAGACGGTTCCTGTCGTCTTGTCGGAAACAAGCGAAGGTGGAAGTCTGCAGTGTGGAGTCCAACACGCCGAGTTGCAGAGGCGAAAGATGGAGAAGGAGAATCCAGTCAGTTCGCAGAGGTAAAAGCTCTCCAGCTAGCTCTCCACGTGGCTGAACGTGAGAGATGGCCAAAGCTTTATCTCTACACCGACTCATGGATGGTAGCCAATGCTCTGTGGGGTTGGCTAAAGAACTGGAAGAAGAGTGGTTGGCAGAGAAAAGGAAAACCCATTTGGGCAGCCAACCTGTGGCAGGACATTGCTGATCGAATCGAGAGAATTCCAGTGAAAGTGAGACACATCGATGCTCACATTCCTAAGAGCAAAGCTACTGAGGAACAGCAACACAACCATCAGGCAGATCTAGCTGCAAGAGTTTCTCAAGTAGACATGGACTCTAATCTTGATCTCGACTGGAAACACCGAGGTGAGATATTCTTAGCTCGGTGGGCTCACGATTCGTCAGGACATCAAGGCAGAGATGCAACATACCAATGGGCTCGTGACAGATCCATAGACATTTCAATGGATGCTATCACACAAGTCATCCATGACTGTGACATTTGTGCTGCTATTAAGCAGGCAAAACGACTTAAGCCCTTGTGGTATGGTGACCGATGGTCCAAGTACAAGTATGGTGAAGCTTGGCAGATTGACTACATCACTCTACCACGTTCTCGTTCTGGTAAGCAATACGTGCTTACTATGGTAGAGGCAAACACTGGATGGTTGGAAACTTATGCAGTTCCACATGCAACTGCACGCAACACCATTCTCGGTCTGGAGAGACAAATCCTGCGGAGACACGGAACTCCAGAGAGGATTGAGTCAGACAACGGAACTCATTTTAAGAACAACCTTGTAAAGAACTGGGCCAAAGAGCACAGTATTGAGTGGATATTCCACATTCCCTACTATGCACCAGCTTCAGGGAAGATTGAACGCTACAACGGTTTGTTGAAGACCACTCTTAAAGCCATGGGGGGTGGATCTTTAAAAAACTGGGAAAAACATTTAGCACAAGCAACCTGGCTGGTAAATAGTAGAGGTTCAGTGAACCGAGCTGGACCTGCACATTCAGATTTGCTACAGAAAGTAGAAGGTGATAGAGTTCCTGTTGTTAGAGAGAAGAATCTGTTAGGTAAAACTGTTTGGGTATTTTCACCCTCAGGAGAGGCTAAACCTGTCCGAGGGGTGGTTTCAGCTGAAGGTCCGGGTCACACTTATTGGGTAATGCAAGAGAATGGTGAAATTCAGTGTATTCCACAAAGAAATTTAACTTTAGCAGAAAGAGGTTAATTTCAAACTGTTGTACAGCTACTCCGCGTCCAAAGGAAGAATCAACGAGGAGTCTACGGTGCACGAACCCTGAGATCCCTGAGAGCCCTGAGTCAACTAAGAGACCCTGAAATTTCCCTGTTTCCCTTTTCTTCGCTTCGTCGGTGAAGAAATGACCTGTTTTCCATTTTTCCCACTTTCTGATTTTCTTGAACTTTTGAATCATCTACATCTGAGCATAGCCGGAATGGACTATGAACTTTACTCACGAAATGTAAATATCATTTTAGATTGGATGGACAGTGTGAACTACCAATGGAATTGTTTAGAAGGGGTGGACTGTGGCCGGTTGACGGTGTCCCTTTAAGAAAGGGAATATGGTGGACGGAAGTTGGTAAACGGAAGGAATAGTCTAAACAATTTCATTGGTTAAGTGGGAGGAAGCACCCTCTGAACTGGGAGATATCCTGGGCACTCCGGGAACTTCTTGGTCAGTCTTGCTTCCGCCTTTCCTTTGGGTAGCAACTATCTCTGTGCTGGGCTTTCTGCCAAGATTTCGGCCTTGAAGATAAGATAACCAGGCCTCTATTAACTGCTTCCAATTAACACAAACTGCTTTTAACTTCTTTCTTTTCTCTTTCTCCCTCTTTTCCGAACTACTCTGGGGAAGGGGGGGAAGAGAGGGGAGAGCGGAGGTGGGGAATCCCCTTGGCCGCAGGGGGTTACTCTCATTTCTGTGTTACTCTGTTGTATATCTTTGTATATATTGTAGATATTGTAAATTTGTAAATATTCCCCTGCAAACCCTACACTGCTTTGTAAATATAGCTCCACTGCTTTGCTAATTCAGCTGGTGAGTTTTTTTTTCTTTCCCTTCAATTTTTCTTTCCCTTTTACCTTACAAGGGGGAAGGGAGGAGGCTTCTTGGCTTTACCCTTCCACCCAACACAAGAAGTTAGATCAGATGGCAAATGCAATTTGGTGCTAGGCTTTTCCCTTTAGTTTTTACCTAAAGAATGTTTTGATTCTATTCGAAATGTCTCAGAAGTGCTGTATGCAGTTGTAGATTAATGCATGTATCTCAACAGAGGAAAGTGTTAGGGCTGAATTCAAATACTCATTTTGACTGCCTCCAGAAGTTAGATCAGATGGCAAATGCAATTTGGTGCTAGGCCTTTCCCGTTAGGTTTTACCCCACGAATGTTTTGCTTCTATTCGAATTGGCTCAGAAATGCTATATGCAGCTGTAGGTTAAACCATATATCTCAGCAGAGGAAAGTCTTAGGGCTGAATTCAAATACTCACTTTGACTGCCTCCAGAAGTTAGATGAGATGGCAAATGCAATTTGGTGCTAGGCCTTTCCCTTTAGGAACGTTTTCATTAGTTTCGATCACTCTCGAAATCAAGCATTTTACAGCAGTGTGGACCACCCCGTATCTCAGCAGAGGAAAGTCTTAGGGCTGAATTCAAATACTCACTTTGACAGCCTCCAGAAGTTAGATCAGGTGGCAAATGCAATTTGGTGCTAGGCCTTTCCCTTTAGGTTTTACCCTAAGAATGTTTTGATTCTATTCGAATTGTCTCAGAAGTGCTGTATGCAGCTGTAGATTAATGCATGTATCCCAGCAGAGGAAAGTGTTAGGGCTGAATTCAAATACTCATTTTGACTGCCTCCAGAAGTTAGGTCAGATGGCAAATGCAATTTGGTGCTAGGGCTTTCCCTTTAGGTTTTCCCCAACGAATGTTTTGCTTCCATTTGAATTGTCTCTGAAGTGCCGTATGCAGTTGTAGATTAATGCATGTATCTCAGCAGAGGAAAGTGTTAGGGCTGAATTCAAATACTCATTTTGACTGCCTCCAGAAGTTAGATCAGATGGCAAATGGAATTTGGTGCTAGGCCTTTCCCTTTAGTTTTACCTCAACAATGTTTTCATTAGTTTCGATCACTGTCGAAATCAGGCATTTTACAGCTGTGTGGACCACCCTGTATCTCAGCAGAGGAAAGAGGCAGGGAAGAATTCTAAGGATCATTTTGACGGTCTCCAGTAGTTAGATCTGATGGCAAATGCAATTTTGTGCTAGGATTTTTCCTTTAGGTTTTACCCCAAGAATGTTTTGCTTCTATTCGAATTGTCTCAGAAGTGCTGTATGCAGCTGTAGATTAAAGCATGTATCTGAACAGTGGAAAGTGTTAGGGCTGAATTCAAATACTCATTTTGACTGCCTCCAGAAGTTAGATCAGATGGCAAATGCAATTTGGTGCTAGGCCTTTCCCGTTAGGTTTTACCCCACGAATGTTTTGCTTCTATTCGAATTGGCTCAGAAATGCTATATGCAGCTGTAGGTTAAACCATATATCTCAGCAGAGGAAAGTCTTAGGGCTGAATTCAAATACTCACTTTGACTGCCTCCAGAAGTTAGATGAGATGGCAAATGCAATTTGGTGCTAGGCCTTTCCCTTTAGGAACGTTTTCATTAGTTTCAATCACTCTCGAAATCAAGCATTTTACAGCAGTGTGGACCACCCTGTATCTCAGTAGAGGAAAGTCTTAGGGCTGAATTCAAATACTCATTTTGACTGCCTCCAGAAGTTAGATCAGATGGCAAATGCAATTTGGTGCTAGGCCTTTCCCGTTAGGTTTTACCCCACGGATGTTTTGCTTCTATTCGAATTGGCTCAGAAATGCTATATGCAGCTGTAGGTTAAACCATATATCTCAGCAGAGGAAAGTCTTACGGCTGAATTCAAATACTCACTTTGACTGCCTCCAGAAGTTAGATGAGATGGCAAATGCAATTTGGTGCTAGGCCTTTCCCTTTAGGAACGTTTTCATTAGTTTCAATCACTCTCGAAATCAAGCATTTTACAGCAGTGTGGACCACCCTGTATCTCAGTAGAGGAAAGTCTTAGGGCTGAATTCAAATACTCATTTTGACTGTCTGCAGAAGTTAGATCAGATGGCAAATGCAATTTGGTGCTAGGTCTTTCCCTTTAGGTTTTACCCCAAGAATGTTTTGCTTCTATTCGAATTGTCTCTGAAGTGCTGTATGCACCTGTAGGTTAAACCATATATATCAGCAGAGGAAATTGTTCGGGATGAATTCAAATACTCAATTTGACTGCCTCCAGAAATTAGGTGAGATGGCAAATGCAATTTGGTGCTAGGCCTTTCCCTTTAGGAATGTTTTCATTAGTTTCGATCACTCTCGAAATCAAGCATTTATCAGCAGTGTGGACCACTGTGGTGGGTGGAAGGGTAAAGCCAAGAAACCTCCTCCCTTCCCCTCGTAAGTAAAAGGGAAAAGAAAAATTTGAAAGGAAAGGAAAAAAAAACTCACCAGCTGAATTAGCAAAGCAGTGGAGCTATATTTACAAAGCAGTGTAGGGTTTGCAGGGAATATTTACAAATTTACAATATCTACAATATATGCAAAGATATACAACAGAGTAACACAGAAATGAGCGTAACCCCCTTGCCGAGGGGTTCCCCACCTCCGCTCCTCCTCTCTCCCCCTTTCCCCAGAGTAGTTCGGAAAAGAGGAGAAAAGAGAGAAAGAAAATGTTAGAAGCAGTTTGTGTTAATTGGAAAGGAGTTAATACAGGCCTGATATCAAGTCCTCAAGGCCGAGGCCTTGGCAGGAAGCCCAGCACAGCCAGAGAGTTGCTACACCGTGGATAAGTGGAAACAACAGTGACAGAGAATTGCTGGAAATGCCCATTTCACTCCAGTTCAGAAGGTGCTTCCTCCCATTCATCCAATGAAAATTAGTTTAGACTATTCCTTCCGTTTACCAACTTCCGTCCACCATATTCCCTTTCTTAAGGGGACACCGTCAACCGGTCACAACCACCCTGTATCTCAGCAGATGAAAGAGGTAGGGAAGAATTCTAAGGATCATTTTGACTGTCTCCAGAAATGAGATCAGATGGGAAATGCAGTTTGGTGCTAGGCTTTTCCCTTTAGGTTTTACCCCAAGAATGTTTTGCTTCTATTCGAATTGTCTCAGAAGTGCTGTATGCAGCTGTAGATTAATGCATGTATCTCAGCAGAGGAAAGTGTTAGGGCTGAATTCAAATACTCATATTGACTGCCTCCAGAAGTTAGATCAGCTGGCAAATGCAATTTGGTGGTAGGCCTTTCATTTAGATTTTACCCCAACAATGTTTTCATTAGTTTCGATCACTCTCGAAATCAAGCATTTTACAGCAGTGTGGACCACCCTGTATCTCAGCAGAGGAAAGTTTTAGGGCTGCATTCAAATACTCATTTTCACTGCCTCCAGAAGTTAGATCAGATGGCAAATGCAATTTGGTGCCAGGTTTTTCCCTTTAGGTTTTACCCCAACAATGTGTTGCTTCCATTCGACTTGTCTCAGAAGTGCTCTATGCAGCTGTGGATTAATGCATGTATCTCAGCAGAGGAAAGTGTTAGGGTTGAATTCAAATACTCATTTAGACTGCCTCCAGAAGTTAGATCAGATGGCAAATGCAATTTGGTGCTAGGCCTTTCCCTTTAGGAACGTTTTCATTAGTTTCGATCACTCTCGAAATCAAGTATTTTACAGCAGTGTGGACCACCCTGTATCTCAGCAGAGGAAAGTGTTAGGGTTGAATTCAAATAGTCATTTTGAGTGCCTCCAGAAGTTAGATCAGATGGCAAATGGAATTTGTTGCTAGGCCTTTCCCTTAGGTTTTACCCCAAGAATGTTTTCATTAGTTTCAATCACTCTCGAAATCAAGCCTTTTACAGCAGTGTGGACCACCCTGTATCTCAGCAGAGGAAAGTGTTAGGGCTGAATTGAAATACTCATTTAGACCGCCTCCAGAAGGTAGATCAGATGGCAAATACAATTTGGTGCTAGGCCTTTCCCTTAAGGTTTTACCCCAAGAATGTTTTCATTAGTTTCGATCACTCTCGAAATCAAGCATTTTACAGCAGTGTGGACCACCCTGTATCTCAGCAGAGGAAAGTGTTAGGGCTGAATTAAAAAACGCATTTTGACTGCCTCCAGAAGTTAGATCAGATGGCAAATGCAATTTGGTGCTAGGCCTTTCCCTTTAGGTTTTACGCCAACAATGTTTTCATTAGTTTCAATCACTCTCGAAATGAAGCATTTTACATCAGTGTGGACCACCCTGTATCTCAGCAGAGGAAAGAGACAGGGAAGAATTCTAAGGATCATTTTGACTGTCTCCAGAAGTTAGATCTGATGGCAAATGCAATTTGGTGGTACGCCTTTCCCTTTAGGTTTTACCCCAACATTGTTTTCATTAGTTTCGATCACTCTCGAACTCAAGCATTTTACAGCAGTGTGGATCACCCCGTATCTCAGCAGAGGAAAGTCTTAGGGCTGAATTCAAATACTCACTTTGACAGCCTCCAGAAGTTAGATCAGATGGCAAATGCAATTTGGTGCTAGGCCTTTCCCTTTAGGTTTTACCCTAAGAATGTTTTGATTCTATTCGAATTGTCTCAGAAGTGCTGTATGCAGCTGTAGATTAATGCATGTATCCCAGCAGAGGAAAGTGTTAGGGCTGAATTCAAATACTCATTTTGACTGCCTCCAGAAGTTAGATCAGATGGCAAATGCAATTTGGTGCTAGGGCTTTCCCTTTAGGTTTTCCCCAACGAATGTTTTGCTTCCATTTGAATTGTCTCTGAAGTGCCGTATGCAGTTGTAGATTAATGCATGTATCTCAGCAGAGGAAAGTGTTAGGGCTGAATTCAAATACTCATTTTGACTGCCTCCAGAAGTTAGATCAGATGGCAAATGGAATTTGGTGCTAGGCCTTTCCCTTTAGTTTTACCTCAACAATGTTTTCATTAGTTTCGATCACTGTCGAAATCAGGCATTTTACAGCTGTGTGGACCACCCTGTATCTCAGCAGAGGAAAGAGGCAGGGAAGAATTCTAAGGATCATTTTGACGGTCTCCAGTAGTTAGATCTGATGGCAAATGCAATTTTGTGCTAGGCTTTTTCCTTTAGGTTTTACCCCAAGAATGTTTTGCTTCTATTCGAATTGTCTCAGAAGTGCTGTATGCAGCTGTAGATTAAAGCATGTATCTGAACAGTGGAAAGTGTTAGGGCTGAATTCAAATACTCATTTTGACTGCCTCCAGAAGTTAGATCAGATGGCAAATGCAATTTGGTGCTAGGCCTTTCCCGTTAGGTTTTACCCCACGAATGTTTTGCTTCTATTCGAATTGGCTCAGAAATGCTATATGCAGCTGTAGATTAATGCATGTATCTCAGCAGAGGAAAGTGTTAGGGCTGAATTCAAATACTCACTTTGACTGCCTCCAGAAGTTAGATGAGATGGCAAATGCAATTTGGTGCTAGGCCTTTCCCTTTAGGAACGTTTTCATTAGTTTCAATCACTCTCGAAATCAAGCATTTTACAGCAGTGTGGACCACCCTGTATCTCAGTAGAGGAAAGTCTTAGGGCTGAATTCAAATACTCATTTTGACTGTCTGCAGAAGTTAGATCAGATGGCAAATGCAATTTGGTGCTAGGTCTTTCCCTTTAGGTTTTACCCCAAGAATGTTTTGCTTCTATTCGAATTGTCTCTGAAGTGCTGTATGCACCTGTAGGTTAAACCATATATATCAGCAGAGGAAATTGTTCGGGATGAATTCAAATACTCAATTTGACTGCCTCCAGAAATTAGGTGAGATGGCAAATGCAATTTGGTGCTAGGCCTTTCCCTTTAGGAATGTTTTCATTAGTTTCGATCACTCTCGAAATCAAGCATTTATCAGCAGTGTGGACCACTGTGGTGGGTGGAAGGGTAAAGCCAAGAAACCTCCTCCCTTCCCCCTCGTAAGTAAAAGGGAAAAGAAAAATTTGAAAGGAAAGGAAAAAAAAAACTCACCAGCTGAATTAGCAAAGCAGTGGAGCTATATTTACAAAGCAGTGTAGGGTTTGCAGGGGAATATTTACAAATTTACAATATCTACAATATATGCAAAGATATACAACAGAGTAACACAGAAATGAGCGTAACCCCCCTTGCCGAGGGGTTCCCCACCTCCGCTCCTCCTCTCTCCCCCCCTTTCCCCAGAGTAGTTCGGAAAAGAGGGAGAAAAGAGAGAAAGAAAAATGTTAGAAGCAGTTTGTGTTAATTGGAAAGGAGTTAATACAGGCCTGATATCAAGTCCTCAAGGCCGAGGCCTTGGCAGGAAGCCCAGCACAGCCAGAGAGTTGCTACACCGTGGATAAGTGGAAACAACAGTGACAGAGAATTGCTGGAAATGCCCATTTCACTCCAGTTCAGAAGGTGCTTCCTCCCATTCATCCAATGAAAATTAGTTTAGACTATTCCTTCCGTTTACCAACTTCCGTCCACCATATTCCCTTTCTTAAGGGGACACCGTCAACCGGTCACAACCACCCTGTATCTCAGCAGATGAAAGAGGTAGGGAAGAATTCTAAGGATCATTTTGACTGTCTCCAGAAATGAGATCAGATGGGAAATGCAGTTTGGTGCTAGGCTTTTCCCTTTAGGTTTTACCCCAAGAATGTTTTGCTTCTATTCGAATTGTCTCAGAAGTGCTGTATGCAGCTGTAGATTAATGCATGTATCTCAGCAGAGGAAAGTGTTAGGGCTGAATTCAAATACTCATATTGACTGCCTCCAGAAGTTAGATCAGCTGGCAAATGCAATTTGGTGGTAGGCCTTTCATTTAGATTTTACCCCAACAATGTTTTCATTAGTTTCGATCACTCTCGAAATCAAGCATTTTACAGCAGTGTGGACCACCCTGTATCTCAGCAGAGGAAAGTTTTAGGGCTGCATTCAAATACTCATTTTCACTGCCTCCAGAAGTTAGATCAGATGGCAAATGCAATTTGGTGCCAGGTTTTTCCCTTTAGGTTTTACCCCAACAATGTGTTGCTTCCATTCGAATTGTCTCAGAAGTGCTCTATGCAGCTGTGGATTAATGCATGTATCTCAGCAGAGGAAAGTGTTAGGTTGAATTCAAATACTCATTTAGACTGCCTCCAGAAGTTAGATCAGATGGCAAATGCAATTTGGTGCTAGGCCTTTCCCTTTAGGAACGTTTTCATTAGTTTCGATCACTCTCGAAATCAAGTATTTTACAGCAGTGTGGACCACCCTGTATCTCAGCAGAGGAAAGTGTTAGGGTTGAATTCAAATAGTCATTTTGAGTGCCTCCAGAAGTTAGATCAGATGGCAAATGGAATTTGTTGCTAGGCCTTTCCCTTAGGTTTTACCCCAAGAATGTTTTCATTAGTTTCAATCACTCTCGAAATCAAGCCTTTTACAGCAGTGTGGACCACCCTGTATCTCAGCAGAGGAAAGTGTTAGGGCTCAATTGAAATACTCATTTAGACCGCCTCCAGAAGGTAGATCAGATGGCAAATACAATTTGGTGCTAGGCCTTTCCCTTAAGGTTTTACCCCAAGAATGTTTTCATTAGTTTCGATCACTCTCGAAATCAAGCATTTTACAGCAGTGTGGACCACCCTGTATCTCAGCAGAGGAAAGTGTTACGGCTGTATTCAAATATTCATTTTGACTGCCTCCAGAAGTTAGATCAGATGGCAAATGCAATTTGGTGCTAGGCCTTTCCCTTTAGGTTTTACGCCAACAATGTTTTCATTAGTTTCAATCACTCTCGAAATGAAGCATTTTACATCAGTGTGGACCACCCTGTATCTCAGCAGAGGAAAGAGACAGGGAAGAATTCTAAGGATCATTTTGACTGTCTCCAGAAGTTAGATCTGATGGCAAATGCAATTTGGTGGTACGCCTTTCCCTTTAGGTTTTACCCCAACATTGTTTTCATTAGTTTCGATCACTCTCGAAATCAAGCATTTTACAGCAGTGTGGACCACCCCGTATCTCAGCAGAGGAAAGTCTTAGGGCTGAATTCAAATACTCATTTTGACAGCCTCCAGAAGTTAGATCAGATGGCAAATGCAATTTGGTGCTAGGCCTTTCCCTTTAGGTTTTACCCTAAGAATGTTTTGATTCTATTCGAATTGTCTCAGAAGTGCTGTATGCAGCTGTAGATTAATGCATGTATCCCAGCAGAGGAAAGTGTTAGGGCTGAATTCAAATACTCATTTTGACTGCCTCCAGAAGTTAGATCAGATGGCAAATGGAATTTGGTGCTAGGCCTTTCCCTTTAGTTTTACCTCAACAATGTTTTCATTAGTTTCGATCACTGTCGAAATCAGGCATTTTACAGCTGTGTGGACCACCCTGTATCTCAGCAGAGGAAAGAGGCAGGGAAGAATTCTAAGGATCATTTTGACGGTCTCCAGTAGTTAGATCTGATGGCAAATGCAATTTTGTGCTAGGCTTTTTCCTTTAGGTTTTACCCCAAGAATGTTTTGCTTCTATTCGAATTGTCTCAGAAGTGCTGTATGCAGCTGTAGATTAAAGCATGTATCTGAACAGTGGAAAGTGTTAGGGCTGAATTCAAATACTCATTTTGACTGCCTCCAGAAGTTAGATCAGATGGCAAATGCAATTTGGCGCTAGGCCTTTCCCTTTAGGTTTTACCCCAAGAATGTTTTGCTTCCATTCGAATTGTCTCAGAAGTGCTATATGGAGCTGTAGATTAATGCATGTATCTCAGCAGAGGAAAGTGTTAGGGCTGAATTCAAATACTCATTTTGCCGGCCTCCAGAAGATAGATGAGATAGCAAATGCAATTTGGTGCTTGGCGTTTCCCTTTAGGTTTTACCCCAACAATGTTTTCATTAGTTTTGATCACTGACGAAATTAAGCATTTTACAGCAGTGTGGACCACCCTGTATCTCAGCAGAGGAAAGAAGCAGGGAAGAATTGTAAGGATCATTTTGACTGTCTCCAGAAGTTAGATATGATGGCAAATGCAATTTGGTGCTAGGCTTTTCCCTTTAGGTTTTACCCCAATAATATTTTGCTTCTATTCGAATTGTCTCAGAAGTGCTGTATGCAGCTTTAGATTAAGGCATGTGTCTCAGCAGCGGAAAGTGTTAGGACTGAATTCAAATACACATTTTGAGTGCCTCCAGAAATTAGATCAGATGGCAAATGGAATTTGGTGCTAGGCGTTTCCCTTTAGGTTTTACCCCAAGAATATTTTCATTAGTTTCGATCACTCTCGAAATCAAGCATTTTACAGCAGTGTGGACCACCCTGTATCTCAGCAGAGGAAAGAGGCAGGGAAGAATTCTAAGGATCATTTTGACTGTCTCCAGAAGTTAGATCAGATGGCAAATGCAATTTGGTGCTAGGCCTTTCCCTTTAGGTTTTACCCCAACATTGTTTTCATTAGTTTCGATCACTCTTGAAATCAAGAATTTTACCGCAGTGTGGACCACCCTATATCTCAGCAGAGGAAAGTGTTAGGGCTGAATTCAAATACTCATTTTGACAGTCTCCAGAAGTTAGATCAGATGGCAAATGTAATTTGGTGCTAGGCCTTTCCCTTTAGGTTTTACCCTAAGAAAGTTTTGCTTCTATTCGAATTGTCTCAGAAGTGCTGTATGCAGCTGTAGATTAATGCATGTATCCCAGCAGAGGAAAGTGTTAGGACTGAATTCAAAAACTCATTTTGACTGCCTCCAGAAGTTAGATCAGATGGCAAATGCAATTTGGTGCTAGTCCTTTCCCTTTAGGTTTTACCCCAAGAATATTTTCATTAGTTTCGATCACTCTCGAAATCAAGCATTTTACATCAGTGTGGACCACCCTGTATCTCAGCAGAGGAAAGAGGCAGGGAAGAATTCTAAGGATCATTTTGACTGTCTCCAGAGGTTAGATCAGATGGCAAATGTAATTTGGTGCTAGGCTTTTCCCTTTAGGTTTTACCCCAACAATGTGTTGCTTCCATTCGAATTGTCTCAGAAGTGCTGTATGCAGCTGTGGATTAATGCATGTATCTCAGCAGAGGAAAGTGTTAGGGTTGAATTCAAATACTCATTTAGACTGCCTCCAGAAGTTGGATCAGATGGCAAATGCAATTTGGGCTAGGCCTTTCCCTTTAGGAACGTTTTCATTAGTTTCGATCACTCTCAAAATCAAGCATTTTACAGCAGTGTGGACCACCCTGTATCTCAGCAGAGGAAAGTGTTAGGGTTGAATTCAAATAGTCATTTTGAGTGCCTCCAGAAGTTAGATCAGATGGCAAGTGGAATATGTTGTTAGGCCTTTCCCTTAGGTTTTACCCCAAGAATGTTTTCATTAGTTTCGATCACTCTCGAAATCAAGTATTTTACAGCAGTGTGGACCACCCTGTATCTCAGCAGAGGAAAGTCTTAGGGCTAAATTAAAATACACATTTTGACTGCCTCCAGAAGTTAGATCAGATGGCAAATGCAATTTGGTGCTAGGCTTTTCCCTTTAGGTTTTACCCCAACAATGTGTTGCTTCCATTCGAATTGTCTCAGAAGTGATGCATGCAGCTGTAGATTAATGCATGTATCTCAGCAGAGGAAAGTGTTACGGCTGAATTCAAATATTCATTTTGACTGCCTCCAGAAGTTAGATCAGATGGCAAATGCAATTTGGTGCTAGGCGTTTCCCTTTAGGTTTTACCCCAACAATGTTTTCATTAGTTTCAATCACTCTCGAAATTAAGCATTTTACATCAGTGTGGACCACCCTGTATCTCAGCATAGGAAAGTCTTAGGGCTGAATTCAAATACTCATTTTGACAGCCTCCAGAAGTTATATCAGATGGCAAATGCAATTTGGTGCTAGGCCTTTCCCTTTAGGTTTTACCCTAAGAATGTTTTGTTTCTATTCGAATTGTCTCAGAAGTGCTGTATGCAGCTGTAGATTAATGCATGTATCCCAGCAGAGGAAAGTGTTAGGGCTGAATTCAAATACTCATTTTGACTGCCTCCAGAAGTTAGATCAGATGGCAAATGCAATTTGGTGCTAGGCCTTTCCCTTTAGGTTTTACCCTAAGAATGTTTTGCTTCTATTTGAATTGTCTCAGAAGTGCTGTATGCAGCTGTAGATTAATGCATGTATCCCAGCAGAGGAAAGTGTTAGGACTGAATTCAAAAACTCATTTTGACTGCCTCCAGAAGTTAGATCAGATGGCAAATGCAATTTGGTGCTAGGCTTTTCCCTTTAGGTTTTACCCCAGGAATGTTTTGTTTCTCTCCGATTTGTCTCAGAAGTGCTGTATGCAGCTGTAGATTAATGCATGTATCCCAGCAGAGGAAAGTGTAAGGGCTGAATTCAAATACTCATTTGGACTGCCTCCAGAAGTTAGATCACATGGCAAATGGAATTTGGTGCTAGGCCTTTCCATTTAGGTTTTACCCCAACATTGTATTCATTAGTTTCGATCACTGTCGAAATCAAGCATTTTACAGCGGTGTGGATCACCCTGTATCTCAGCAGAGGAAAGAGGCAGGGAAGAATTCTAAGGATCATTTTGACGGTCTCCAGAAGTTAGATCTGATGGCAAATGCAATTTGGTGCTAGGCTTTTTCCTTTAGGTTTTACCCCAAGAATGTTTTGCTTCTATTTGAATTATCTCAGTAGTGCTGTATGCAGCTGTAGATTAAAGCATGTATCTGAGCAGAGGAAAGTGTTAGGGCTGAATTCAAATACTCATTTTGACTGCCTCCAGAAGTTAGATCAGATGGCAAAAGCAATTTGGAGCTAGGCTTTTCCTTGAGGTTTTACCCCAAGAATGTTTTGCTTCTATTCGAATTGTCTCAGAAGTGCTGTATGCAGCTGTACATTAAAGTATGTATCTCAGCAGAGGAAAGTGTTAGGGCTGAATTCAAATACTCATTTTGACTGCCTCCAGAAGTTAGATCAGATGGCAAATGCAATTTGCTGCTAGGCCCTTCCCTTTAGGTTTTACCCCAAGAATGTTTTCATTAGTTTCGATCACTCTTGAAATCAAGCATTTTACAGCAGTGTGGACCACCCTGTATCTCAGCAGAGGAAAGTGTTAGGGCTAAATTCAAATACTCATTTTGACAGCCTCCAGAAGTTAGATCTGATGGCAAATGCAATTTCGTGCTAGGCCTTTCCCTTTAGGTTTTACCCTAAGAATGTTTTGCTTCTATTCGAATTGTCTCAGAAGTGCTGTATGCAGCTGTAGATTAATGCATGTATCCCAGCAGAGGAAAGTGTTAGGACTGAATTCAAAAACTCATTTTGACTGCCTCCAGAAGTTAGATCAGATGGCAAATGTAATTTGGTGCTAGGCTTTTCGCTTTAGGTTTTACCCCAAGAATGTTTTCCTTAGTTTCGATCACTCTCGAATTCAAGCATTTTACAGCAGTGTGGACCACCCTGTATCTCAGCAGAGGAAAGAGGTAGGGAAGAATTCAAATTATCATTTTGGCTGTCTCCAGAAGTTAGATCTGATAGTAAATGCAATTTGGTACTAGGCCTTTCCCTTTAGGTTTTACCCCAACATTGTTTTCATTAGTTTCGATCACTCTCAAAATCAAGCATTTTACAGCAGTGTGGAATACCCTGTATCTCAGCAGAGGAAAGTCTTGGGGCTGAATTCAAATACTCATTTTGACAGCCTCCAGAAGTTAGAACAGATGGCAAATGCAATTTGGTGCTAGGCCTTTCCCTTTAGGTTTTACCTCAACAATGTTTTCATTAGTTTCGATCACTGTCAAAATCAAGCATTTTGCAGCAGTGTGGACCACCCTGTATCTCAGCAGAGGAAAGAGGCAGGGAAGAATTCTAAGGATCATTTTGTCTGTCTCCAGAAGTTAGATCAGATGGCAAATGCAATTTGGTGCTAGGCCTTTCCCTTTAGGTTTTACCCCAGGAATGTTTTGTTTCTCTTCGAATTGTCTCAGAAGTGTTGTATGCAGCTGTAGATTAATGCATGTATCCCAGCAGAGGAAAGTGTAAGGGCTGAATTCAAATGCTCGTTTTGACTCCCTCCAGAAGTTAGATCAGATGGCAAATGCAATTTGGTGCTAGGCTTTTACCTTTAGGTTTTACCCCAACAATGATTTCGTTAGCTTCGATCACTCTCAAAATCAAGCATTTTACTGCAGTGTGGAGCACCCTGTATCTCAGCAGAGGAAAGAGATAGGGAAGAATTCTAAGGATCATTTTGACTGTCTCCTGAAGTTAGATCAGATGGCAAATGCAATTTGGTGCTAGGCCTTTCCCTTTAGGTTTTACCCAACAATGTTTTCATTAGTTTCGATCACTGACGAAATTAAGCATTTTACAACAGTGTGGACCACCCTGTATCTCAGCAGAGGAAAGAAGCAGGGAAGAATTGTAAGGATCATCTTGAGTGCCTCCAGAAGTTAGATCAGATGGCAAATGGAATTTGGTGCTAGGCCTTTCCTTTTAGGTTTTACCCCAAGAATATTTTCATTAGTTTCGATCACTGTCGAAATCAAGAATTTTACAGCAGTGTGGACCACCCTGTATCTCAGCAGAGGAAAGTGTTAGGGCTGAATTCAAATACTCATTTTGAGTGCCTCCAGAACTAAGATCAGATGGCAAATGCACTTTGGTGCTAGGCCTTTCCCTTTAGGTTTTACCCCAACAATGATTTCGTTAGTTTCGATCACTCTCAAAATCAAGCATTTAACTGCAGTGTGGACCACCCTGTATCTCAGGAGAGAAAAGAGATAGGGAAGAATTCTAAGGATCTTTTTTACTGTCTCCTGAAGTTAGATCAGATGGCAAATGCAATTTGGTGCTAGGCCTTTCCCTTTAGGTTTTACCCCAACAATGTTTTGTTTCTATTCGAATTGTCTCAGAAGTGCTGTATGCAGCTGTAGATTAATGCATGTATGTCAGCAGAGGAAAGTGTTAGGGTTGAATTCAAATACTCATTTTGACTGCCTCCAGTAGTTAGATCAGATGGCAAATGCAATTTGGTGCTAGGCCTTTCCCTTTAGGTTTTACCCCAACAATGTTTTCATTAGTTTCGATCACTCTCGAAATCAAGCATTTTACAGTAGTGTGGACCACCCTGTATCTCAGCAGAGGAAAGTCTTAGGGCTGAATTCAAATACTCATTTGGACTGCCTCCAGAAGTTAGATCTGATGGCAAATGCAATTTGGTGCTAGGCTTTTCCCTTTAGGTTTTACCCCGAGAATGTTTTGCTTCTATTCGAATTGTCTCAGAAGTGCTGTATGCAGCTGTGGATTAATGCATGTATCTCAGCAGAGGAAAGTGTTAGGGCTGAATTCAAATACTCATTTTGACTGCCTCCAGAAGTTAGATCTGATGGCAGATGCAATTTGGTGCTAGGCCCTTCCCTTTAGGTTTTACCCCAAGAATGTTTTCATTAGTTTCGATCACTCCTGCAATCAAGCATTTTACAGCAGGGTTGACCACCCTGTATCTCAGAAGAGGAAAGAGGTAGGGAAGAATTCAAATTATCATTTTGACTGCCTCCAGAAGTTAGATCAGATGGCAAATGGAATTTGGTGCTAGGCCTTTCCGTTTAGGTTTTACCTCTACAATGTTTTCATTAGTTTCGATCACTGTCGAAATCAAGCATTTTACAGCAGTGTGGACCACCCTGTATCTCAGCAGAGGAAAGAGGCAGGGAAGAATTCTAAGGATCATTTTGACGGTCTCCAGAAGTTAGATCTGAAGGCAAATACAATTTGGTGCTAGTCTTTTTCCTTTAGCTTTTACCCCATGTCGTATTTTGGGCTGGGTGCCCTCTGCTACAGGGGTGTTTCCTGTGTCCAGAAGTCCAGCCCAGTGGGTGGACACAGGAAATTAGGTTATTTCCTACCATGATCCCTTGCACCACTATAAGTTTCACGGCGGGGTCTGGCACTTCCTCTTTCCTTCCTCCTCGCCGCCTGGTAACTGGGGAGAAGATCTCCCGGCCATGGGCCTGGTTAGGCCCAAGGCCACGGGGGGATGGGCGGTCTCAGATCTGGCCAGCTGAGACTAGCCTAGCAGTGGGGGGGGGGAAGGAGGAGCCCTGAGGGTTTGGGTGTACCCTCAGGTGGGGGATGGGATTTCTCTGGGTCTGTTTTGGGTTCTCTCTCTTGTCACTGTGTTTCTAGTTTCTCTGCACGCACTCACTGTTCTATTTAAACTTTTTCATCACTTTTGCAATCCGTTTGTCTGAGTCGTCATTTGTGCGCGTGGTGGGGAGGGGGTCTGCCCCAACCCATTACACCCCAAGAATGTTTTGCTTCTATTCGAATTGTCTCAGAAGTGCTGTATGCAGCTGTAGATTAAAGCATGTATCTCAGCAGAGGAAAGTGTTAGTGCTGAATTCAAATACTCATTTTGACTGCCTCCAGAAGTTAGATGAGACGGCAAATGCAATTTGGTGCTAGGCGTTTCCCTTTAGGTTTTACCCCAACAATGTTTTCATTAGTTTCGATCACTGACGAAATTAAGCATTTTACAGCAGTGTGGACCACCCTGTATCTCAGCAGAGGAAAGAAGCAGGGAAGAATTGTAAGGATCATTTTGACTGTCTCCAGAAGTTAGATCTGATGACAAATGCAATTTGGTGCTAGGCCTTTCCCTTTAGGTTTTACGCCAACAATGATTTCGTTAGTTTCGATCACTCTCAAAATCAAGCATTTTACTGCAGTGTGGACCACCCGGTATCTCAGCAGAGAAAAGAGATAGGGAAGAATTCTAAGGATCATTTTGACTGTCTCCTGAAGTTAGATCAGATGGCAAATGCAATTTGGTGCTTGGCCTTTCCCTTTAGGTTTTACCCCAACAATGTTTTGCTTCTATTCGAATTGTCTCAGAAGTGGTGTATGCAGCTGTGGATTAATGCATGTATCTCAGCAGAGGAAAGTGTTAGGGCTGAATTCAAATACTCATTTTGACTGCCTCCAGAAGTTAGATGTGATGGCAAATGCAATTTGGTGCTACGCCCTTCCCTTTAGGTTTTACCCCAAGAATGTTTTCATTAGTTTCGATCACTCCCGCAATCAAGCATTTTACAGCAGGGTTGACCACCCTGTATCTCAGCAGAGGAAAGAGGTAGGGAAGAATTCAAATTATCATTTTGACTGTCTCCAGAAGTTAGATCAGATGGCAAATGCAATTTGGTGCTAGGCTTTTCCCTTTAGGTATTACCCCAGGAATGTTTTGTTTCTCTTCGAATTGTCTCACAAGTGTTTTATGCAGCTGTAGATTAATGCATGTATCCCAGCAGAGGAAAGTGTAAGGGCTGAATTCAAATGCTCGTTTTGACTCCCTCCAGAAGTTAGATCAGATGGCAAATGCAATTTGGTGCTAGGCCTTTCCCTTTAGGTTTTACCCCAAGAATGTTTTCATTAGTTTCGATCACTCTCGAATTCAAGCATTTTACAGCAGTGTGGACCACCCTGTATCTCAGCAGAGGAAAGTCTTAGGGCTGAATTCAAATACTCATTTTGACAGCCTCCAGAAGTTAGATCAGATGGCAAATGCAATTTGGTGCTAGGCCTTTCCCTTTAGGTTTTACCCTAAGAATGTTTTGCTTCTATTCGAATTGTCTCAGAAATGCTGTATGCAGCTGTAGATTAATGCATGTATCCCAGCAGAGGAAAGTGTTAGGGCTGAATTCAAATACTCATTTTGACTGCCTCCAGAAGTTAGATCAGATGGCAAATGCAATTTGGTGCTAGGCTTTTCCCTTTAGGTTTTACCCCAAGAATGTTTTGCTTCTATTCGAATTGTCTCAGAAGTGCTGTATGCAGCTGTAGATAAAAGCATGTATCTGAGCAGTGGAAAGTGTTAGGGCTGAATTCAAATACTCATTTTGACAGCCTCCAGAAGTTCGATCAGATGGCAAATGCAATTTGGTGCTAGGCCTTTCCCTTTAGGTTTTACCCTAAGAATGTTTTGCTGCTATTCGAATTGTCTCAGAAATGCTGTATGCAGCTGTAGATTAATGCATGTATCCCAGCAGAGGAAAGTGTTAGGGCTGAATTCAACTACTCATTTAGACTGCCTCCAGAAGTTAGATCAGATGGCAAATGCAATTTGGTGCTAGGCCTTTCCCTTTAGGTTTTACCCAACGAATGTTTTGCTTCCATTCGAATTGTCTCTGAAGTGCTGTATGCAGCTGTAGATAGATGCATGTATTTCAGCAGAGGAACGTGTTAGGGCTGAATTCAAATACTCATTTGGACTGCCTGCAGAAGTTAGATCAGATGGCAAATGCAATTTGGTGCTAGGCCTTTCCCTTTAGGTTTTACCCAACGAATCTTTTGCTTCCATTCGAATTGTCTCTGAAGTGCCGTATGCAGTTGTAGATTAATGCATGTATCTCAGCAGAGGAAAGTGTTAGGGCTGAATTCAAATACTCATTGGGACTGCCTCCAGAAGTTAGATCAGATGGCAAATGGAATTTGGTGCTAGGCCTTTCCCTTTAGGTTTTACCTCAACATTGTTTTCATTAGTTTCGATCACTGTCGAAATCAAGCATTTACAGCAGTGTGGACCACCCTGTATCTCAGCAGAGGAAAGAGGCAGGGAAGAATTCTAAGGATCATTTTGACGGTCTCCAGAAGTTAGATCTGATGACAAATGCAATTTGGTGCTAGGCTTTTCCCTTTAGGTTTTACCCCAAGAATGTTTTGCTTCTATTCGAATTGTCTCAGAAGTGCTGCATGCAGCTGTAGATAAAAGCAAGTATCTGAGCAGTGGAAAGTGTTAGGCTGAATTCAAATACTCATTTTGACAGCCTCCAGAAGTTAGATCAGATGGCAAATGCAATTTGGTGCTAGGCCTTTCCCTTTAGGTTTTACCCTAAGAATGTTTTGCTTCTATTCGAATTGTCTCAGAAATGCTGTATGCAGCTGTAGATTAATGCATGTATCCCAGCAGAGGAAAGTGTTAGGGCTGAATTCAACTACTCATTTTGACTGCCTCCAGAAGTTAGATCAGATGGCAAATGCAATTTGGAGCTAGGCCTTTCCCTTTAGGTTTTACCCAACGAATGTTTTGCTTCCATTCGAATTGTCTCCGAAGTGCTGTATGCAGCTGTAGATTGATGCATGTATCTCAGCAGAGGAAAGTGTTAGGGCTGAATTCAAATACTCATTTGGACTGACTCCAGAAGTTAGATCAGATGGCAAATGCAATTTGGTGCTAGGCCTTTCCCTTTAGGTTTTACCCAACGAATGTTTTGCTTCCATTCGAATTGTCTCAGAAGTTCTGTATGCAGTTGTAGATTAATGCATGTATCTCAGCAGAGGAAAGTGTTAGGGCTGAATTCAAATACTCTTTGGGACTGCCTCCAGAAGTTAGATCAGATGGCAAATGGAATTTGGTGCTAGGCCTTTCCCTTTAGGTTTTACCTCAACATTGTTTTCATGAGATTCGATCACTGTCGAAATCAAGCATTTTACAGCAGTGTGGACCACCCTGTATCTCAGCAGAGGAAAGAGGCAGGGAAGAATTCTAAGGATCATTTTGACGGTCTCCAGAATTTAGATCTGATGACAAATGCAATTTGGTGCTAGGCGTTTCCCTTTAGGTTTTACCCCAAGAATATTTTGCTTCTATTCGAATTGTCTCAGAAGTGCTGTATGCAGCTGTAGATAAAAGCATGTATCTGAGCAGTGGAAAGTGTTAGGCTGAATTCAAATACTCATTTTGACAGCCTCCAGAAGTTAGATCAGATGGCAAATGCAATTTGGTGCTAGGCCTTTCCCTTTAGGTTTTACCCCAAGAATGTTTTGCTTCTATTCGAATTGTCTCAGAAATGCTGTATGCAGCTGTAGATTAATGCATGTATCCCAGCAGAGGAAAGTGTTAGGGCTGAATTCAACTACTCATTTTGACTGCCTCCAGAAGTTAGATCAGATGGCAAATGCAATTTGGTGCTAGGCCTTTCCCTTTAGGTTTTACCCAACGAATGTTTTGCTTCCATTCGAATTGTCTCTGAAGTGCTGTATGCAGCTGTAGATAGATGCATGTATCTCAGCAGAGGAACGTGTTAGGGCTGAATTCAAATACTCATTTGGACTGCCTGCAGAAGTTAGATCAGATGGCAAATGCAATTTGGTGCTAGGCCTTTCCCTTTAGCTTTTACCCAACGAATGTTTTGCTTCCATTCGAATTGTCTCTGAAGTGCCGTATGCAGTAGTAGATTAATGCATGTATCTCAGCAGAGGAAAGTGTTAGGCTGAATTCAAATACTCATTGGGACTGCCTCCAGAAGTTAGATCAGATGGCAAATGGAATTTGGTGCTAGGCCTTTCCCTTTAGGTTTTACCTTTCAACATTGTTTTCATTAGTTTCGATCACTGTCGAAATCAAGCATTTTACAGCAGTGTGGACCACCCTGTATCTCAGCAGAGGAAAGAGGCAGGGAAGAATTCTAAGGATCATTTTGACGGTCTCCAGAAGTTAGATCTGATGACAAATGCAATTTGGTGCTAGGCTTTTCCCTTTAGGTTTAACCCCAAGAATGTTTTGCTTCTATTCGAATTGTCTCAGAAGTGCTGTATGCAGCTGTAGATAAAACATGTATCTGAGCAGTGGAAAGTGTTAGGGCTGAATTTAAATACTCATTTTGACTGCCTCCAGAAGTTAGATCAGATGGCAAATGCAATTTGGTGCTAGGCCTTTCCCTTTAGGTTTTACCTCAACATTGTTTTCATTAGTTTCGAACACTGTCGAAATCAAGCATTTTACAGCAGTGTGGACCACCCTGTATCTCAGCAGAGGAAAGAGGCAGGGAAGAATTCTAAGGATCATTTTGACGGTCTCCAGAAGTTAGATCTGACGGCAAATGGAATTTGGTGCTAGGCCTTTCCCTTTAGGTTTTACCCCAACATTGCTTTCATTAGTTTCGATCACACTCGAAATCGAGCATTTTACAGCAGTGTGGACCACCCTGTATCTCAGCAGAGGAAAGTCTTAGGGCTGAATTCAAATACTCATTTTGACAGCCTCCAGAAGTTAGATCAGATGGCAAATGCAATTTGGTGCTAGGCCTTTCCCTTTAGGTTTTACCCCAAGAATGTTTTGCTTCCATTCGAATTGTCTCAGAAGTGCTATATGGAGCTGTAGATTAATGCATGTATCTCAGCAGAGGAAAGTGTTCGGGCTGAATTCAAATACTCATTTTGCCTGCCTCCAGAAGTTATATGAGACAGCAAATGCAATTTGGTGCTAGGCCTTTCCCTTTAGGTTTTACCCCAAGAATGTTTTCATTAGTTTCGATCACTGACGAAATTAAGCATTTTACAGCAGTGTGGACCACCCTGTATCTCAGCAGAGGATAGAAGCAGGGAAAAATTGTAAGGATCATCTTGTCTGCCTCCAGAAGTTAGATCAGATGGCAAATGGAATTTGGTGCTAGGCCTTTCCCTTTAGGTTTTACCCCAAGGATATTTTCATTAGTTTCGATCACTCTCAAAATCAAGCATTTTACTGCAGTGTGGACCACCCTGTATCTCAGCACAGGAAAGAGGTAGGGAAGAATTCTAAGGATCATTTTGACTGTCTCCAGAAGTTAGATCAGATGGCAAATGCAATTTGGTGCTAGAGCTTTCCCTTTAGGTTTTACCCCAAGAATGTTTTGCTTCTATTCGAATTGTCTCAGAAGTGCTGTATGCAGCTGTGCATTAATGCATGTATCTCAGCAGAGGAAAGTATTAGGGCTGAATTCAAATACTCATTTTGACTGCCTCCAGAACTTAGATCAGATGGCAAATGCAATTTGGTTCTAGGCCTTTCCCTTTATGTTTTACCCAAAGAATGTTTTGCTTCCATTCGATTTGTCTCTGAAGTGCCGTATGCAGTTGTAGATTAATGCATGTATCTCAGCAGAGGAAAGTGTTAGGGCTGAATTCAAATACTCATTGGGACTGCCTCCAGAAGTTAGATCAGATGGCAAATGCAATTTGCTGCTAGGCCTTTCCCTTTAGGTTTTACCCCAACATTGTTTTCATTAGTTTCGATCACTCTCCAAATCAAGCATTTTACAGCAGTGTGGACCACCCTGTATCTCAGCAGAGGAAAGTCTTAGGGCTGAATTCGAATACTCATTTTGACAGTCTCCAGAAGGTAGATCAGATGTCAAATGCAATTTGGTGCTAGGCTTTTCCCTTTAGGTTTTACCCCAAGAATGTTTTGCTTCTATTCGAATTGTCTCGGAAGGGCTGTATGCAGCTGTAGATTAAAGTATGTATCTCAGCAGTGGAAAGTGTTAGGACTGAATTCAAATACTCATTTTGACTGCCTCCAGAAGTTTGATCAGATGGCAAATGCAATTTGGCGGTAGGCCTTTCCCTTTAGGTTTTACCCCAAGAATGTTTTGCTTCTATTCGAATTGTCTCAGAAGTACTGTATGCAGGTGTGGATTAATGCATGTATCTCAGCAGAGGAAAGTGTTAGGGCTGAATTCAAATACTCATTTTGACTGCCTCCAGAAGTTAGATCAGATGGCAAATTCAATTTGGTGCTAGGCCTTTCCCTTTAGGTTTTACTTCAACATTGTTTTCATTAGTTTCGATCACTGTCGAAATCAAGCATTTTACAGCAGTGTGGACCACCCTGTATCTCAGCAGAGGAAAGAGGCTGGGAAGAATTCTTAGGATCATTTTGACGGTCTCCAGAAGTTAGATCTGATGACAAATGCAATTTGGTGCTAGGCTTTTCCCTTTAGGTTTTACCCCAAGAACGTTTTGCCTCTATTCGAATTGTCTCAGAAGTGCTGTGGGCAGCTGTAGATAAAAGCATGTATCTGAGCAGTGGAAAGTGTTAGGGCTGAATTCAAATACTCATTTTGACTGCCTCCAGAAGTTAGATCAGATGGCAAATGCAATTTGGTGCTAGGCCTTTCCCTTTAGGTTTTACCCCAACATTGTTTTCATTAGTTTCGATCACTCTCGAAATCAAGCATTTTACAGCAGTGTGGACCACCCTGTATCTCAGCAGAGGAAAGTCCTAGGGCTGAATTCAAATACTCAATTTGACAGCCTCCAGAAGTTAGATCAGATGTCAAATGCAATTTGGTGCTAGGCTTTTCCCTTTAGGTTTTACCCCAAGAATGTTTTGCTTCTATTCGAATTGTCTCGGAAGGGCTGTATGCAGCTGTAGATTAATGCTTGTATCTCAGCAGAGGAAAGTGTTAGGACTGAATTCAAATACTCATTTTGACTGCCTCCAGAAGTTAGATCAGATGGCAAATGCAATTTGGCGCTAGGCCTTTCCCTTTAGGTTTTACCCAACGAATGTTTTGCTTCCATTCGAATTGTCTCTGAAGTGCCGTATACAGTTGTAGATTAATGCATGTATCTCAGCAGAGGAAAGTGTTAGGGCTGAATTCAAATACTCATTTGGACTGCCTCCAGAAGTTAGATCAGATGGCAAATGGAATTTGGTGCTAGGCCTTTCCCTTTAGGTTTTACTTCAACATTGTTTTCATTAGTTTCGATCACTGTCGAAATCAAGCATTTTACAGCAGTGTGGACCACCCTGTATCTCAGCAGAGGAAAGAGGCTGGGAAGAATTCTTAGGATCATTTTGACGGTCTCCAGAAGTTAGATCTGATGACAAATGCAATTTGGTGCTAGGCTTTTCCCTTTAGGTTTTACCCCAAGAACGTTTTGCCTCTATTCGAATTGTCTCAGAAGTGCTGTGGGCAGTTGTAGATAAAAGCATGTATCTGAGCAGTGGAAAGTGTTAGGGCTGAATTCAAATACTCATTTTGACTGCCTCCAGAAGTTAGATCAGATGGCAAATGCAATTTGGTGCTAGGCCTTTCCCTTTAGGTTTTACCCCAACATTGTTTTCATTAGTTTCGATCACTCTCGAAATCAAGCATTTTACAGCAGTGTGGACCACCCTGTATCTCAGCAGAGGAAAGTCTTAGGGCTGAATTCAAATACTCAATTTGACAGCCTCCAGAAGTTAGATCAGATGTCAAATGCAATTTGGTGCTAGGCTTTTCCCTTTAGGTTTTACCCCAAGAATGTTTTGCTTCTATTCGAATTGTCTCGGAAGGGCTGTATGCAGCTGTAGATTAATGCTTGTATCTCAGCAGAGGAAAGTGTTAGGACTGAATTCAAATACTCATTTTGACTGCCTCCAGAAGTTAGATCAGATGGCAAATGCAATTTGGCGCTAGGCCTTTCCCTTTAGGTTTTACCCCAAGAATGTTTTGCTTCTATTCGAATTGTCTCTGAAGTGCCGTATGCAGTTGTGGATTAATGCATGTATCTCAGCAGAGGAAAGTGTTAGGGCTGAATTCAAATACTCATTGGGACTGCCTCCAGAAGTTAGATCAGATGGCAAATGGAATTTGGTGCCAGGCCTTTCCCTTTAGGTTTTACCTCAACAATGTTTTCATTAGTTTCGATCACTGTCGAAATCAAGCATTTTACAGCAGTGTGGACCACCCTGTATCTCAGCAGAGGAAAGAGGCAGGGAAGAATTCTAAGGATCATTTTGACGGTCTCCAGAAGTTAGATCTGAGATGGCAAATGCAATTTGGTGCTAGGCTTTTCCCTTTAGGTTTTACCCCAATAATGTTTTGCTTCTATTCGAATTGTCTCAGAAGTGCTGTATGCAGCTGTGGATGAATGCATGTATCTCAGCAGAGGAAAGTGTTAGGGCTGAATTCAAATACTCATTTTGACTGCCTCCAGAAGTTAGATCAGATGGCAAATGCAATTTGGTGCTAGGCCCTTCCCTTTAGGTTTTACCCCAAGAATGTTTTCATTAGTTTCGATCACTCCCGCAATCAAGCATTTTACAGCAGGGTTGACCACCCTGTATCTCAGCAGAGGAAAGAGGCAGGGAAGAATTCTAAGGATCATTTTGGCTGCCTCCAGAAGTTAGATCAGATGGCAAATGCAATTTGGTGCTAGGCTTTTCCTTTAGGTTTTACCCCAAGAATTTTTTCTTCTATTCGAATTGTCTCAGAAGTGCTGTATTTTGCAGCTGTAGATTAAAGCATGTATCTCAGAGAGGAAAGTGTTAGGGCTGAATTAAAATACTCATTTTGCCTGCCTCCAGAAGTTAGATCAGCTGGCAAATGCAATTTGGTGCTATGCTTTTCCCTTTAGGTTTTACCCCAAGAATGTTTTCATTAGTTTCGATCACTCTCGAATTCAAGCATTTTACAGCAGTGTGGACCACCCTGTATCTCAGCAGAGGAAAGAGGTAGGGAAGAATTCAAATTATCATTTTGGCTGTCTCCAAAAGTTAGATCAGATAGTAAATGGAATTTGGTACTAGGCCTTTCCCTTTAGGTTTTACCCCAACATTGTTTTCATTAGTTTCGATCACTCTCGAAATCAAGCATTTTACAGCAGTGTGGACCACCCTGTATCTCAGCAGAGGAAAGTCTTAGGGCTGAATTCAAATACCCATTTTGACTGCCTCCAGAAGTTAGATCAGATGGCAAATGCAATTTGGTGCTAGGCCTTTCCCTTTAGGTTTTACCCCAAGAATGTTTTGCTTCTATTCGAATTGTCTCAGAAATGCTGTATGCAGCTGTAGATTAATGCTTGTATCTCAGCAGAGGAAAGTGTTAGGACTGAATTCAAATACTCATTTTGACTGCCTCCAGAAGTTAGATCAGATGGCAAATGCAATTTGGTGCTAGGCTTTTCCCTTTAGGTTTTACCCCAAGAATGTTTTGCTTCTATTCGAATTGTCTCAGAAGTGCTGTATGCAGCTGTAGATTGATGCATGTATCTCAGCAGAGGAAAGTGTTAGGGCTGAATTCAAATACTCATTTTGACTGCCTCCAGAAGTTAGATCAGATGGCAAATGCAATTTGGTGCTAGGCCTTTCCTTTAGGTTTTACCTCAACATTTTTTTCATTAATTTCGATCACTCTCAAATCAAGCATTTTACAGCTGTGGACCACCCTGTATCTCAGCAGAGGAAAGAGGCAGGGAAGAATTCAAGGATCATTTTGACTGCCTCCAGAAGTTAGATCTGATGGCAAATGGAATTTGGTGCTAGGCCTTTCCCTTTAGGTTTTACCCCAACATTGTTTTCTTAGTTTCGATCACACTCAGAAATCAGGCATTATATGCAGTGTGTTAAACCATATATCTCAGCAGAGGAAAGTCTTAGGGCTGAATTCAAATACTCATTTTGACTGCCTCCAGAAGTTAGATCAGATGGCAAATGCAATTTGGTGCTAGGCCTTTCCCTTTAGGTTTTACCCAAGAATGTTTTGCTTCTATTCAATTGTCTCAGAAGTGCTATATGGAGCTGTAGATTAATGCATGTATCTCAGCAGAGGAAAGTGTTAGGGCTGAATTCAAATACTCATTTTGCCTGCCTCCAGAAGTTAGATGAGATGGCAAATGCAATTTGGTGCTAGGCCTTTCCCTTTAGGTTTTACCCCAAGAATGTTTTCATTAGTTTCGATCACTGAAGAAATTAAGCATTTTATGCAGTGTGGACCAACCTGTATCTCAGCAGAGGAAAGAAGTCAGGGAAAATTCAAGGATCATCTTGACTGCCTCCAGAAGTTAGATCAGATGGCAAATGGATTTTGGTGCTAGGCCTTTCCCTTTAGGTTTTACCCCATGGATATTTTCATTAGTTTCAATCACTCTCAAAATCAAGCATTTTACTGCAGTGTGGACCACCCTGTATCTCAGCAGAGGAAAGTGTTCGGGCTGAATTCAAATACTCATTTTGCCTGCCTCCAGAAGTTAGATGAGATGGCAGAATGCAATTTGGTGATAGGCCTTTCCCTTTAGGTTTTACCCCAAGAATTTTATTAGTTTCGATCACTGTCGAAATTAAGTGCTTTTACAGCAGTAGGAAACCCTGTATCTCAGCAGAGGAAAGAAGCAGGGAAAAATTCAAAGGACTCATCTTGACTGCCTCCAGAAAGTTAGATCAGATGGCAAATGGAATTTGGTGCTAGGCCTTTCCCTTTAGGAATATTTTCATTAGTTCGATCACTCTCAAAATCAAGCATTTTCACAGTGCAGTGTGGAAACCTCCTCCCTTCCCCTGTATCTCAGCAGAGGAAAGTGTTCAAAGCTGAATTTCAAAGCAGTGTAGGGTTTGCAGGGAATATTGACTTTACAATATCTACAAGATCAGATGGCAAATGCAATTTGGTGTAACCCCCTTAGGCCTTTCCCTTTAGGTTTTCCCCCAAGAATGTTTTGAGAAAAGAGAGAAAGAAAAATGTTCAGATGTGCTATGGAATGGAGCTGTAGATTAATGCATGTATCTCAGCAGAGGAAAGTGTTAGGACTGAATTCAAACAGCATTTTGACTGCCTCCGTGGAGAAGTTTGACAGATGGCAAATGCCCATTTCAGGCCTTTCCAGGTTTTCAGAATGTTTTGCTTCCTCCCATTCATCCAATGAAAATTAGTTTAGACTATTCCTTCCGTTTGACCAACTTAGTCAGATGGCACAATATTCCCTTTCTTAAGGGGACAGGTGTGGTCACAACCACCCTGTATCTCAGCAGATGAAAGTGTTAGGGAAGAATTCAAATACTCATTTTGACTGTCTCCAGAAGTTAGATCAGATGGCAAATGCAATTTGGTGCTAGGCTTTTCCCTTTAGGTTTTACCCCAAGAATGTTTTGCTTCTATTCGAATTGTCTCAGAAGTGCTGTATGCAGCTGTAGATTAATGCATGTATCTCAGCAGAGGAAAGTGTTAGGGCTGAATTCAAATACTCATTTGACTGCCTCCAGAAGTTAGATCAGCTGGCAAATGCAATTTGGTGGTAGGCCTTTCCTTTAGGTTTTACCCCAACAATGTTTTCATTAGTTTCGATCACTCTCGAAATCAAGCATTTTACAGCAGTGTGGACCACCCTGTATCTCAGCAGAGGAAAGTTTTAGGGGCTGAATTCAAATACTCATTTTCACTGCCTCCAGAAGTTAGATCAGATGGCAAATGCAATTTGGTGCTAGGCCTTTCCCTTTAGGTTTTACCCCAACAATGTTTTGCTTCCATTCGAATTGTCTCAGAAGTGCTGTATACAGCTGTGGATTAATGCATGTATCTCAGCAGAGGAAAGTGTTAGGGCTGAATTCAAATACTCATTTGCCTGGCTCCAGAAGTTACATCAGATGGCAAATGCAATTTGGTGCTAGGCCTTTCCCTTTAGGTTTTTCCAAGAATGTTTTTTCTATTCGAATTGTCTCAGAAGTGCTGTATTTTACAGCAGTGTTAATGCATGTATCTCAGCAGAGGAAAGTGTTAGGGCTGAATTCAAATAGTCATTTTGAGTGCCTCCAGAAGTTAGATCAGATGGCAAATGCAATTTGGTGCTAGGCCTTTCCCTTTAGGTTTTACCCCAAGAATGTTTTTTCATTAGTTTCAATCTCTGAAATGCCTTTTGCAGCAGTGTGGATTAATGTATCTCAGCAGAGGAAAGTGTTAGGGCTCAATTGAAATACTCATTTAGACTGCCTCCAGAACTTAGATCAGATGGCAAATGCAATTTGGTGCTAGGCCTTTCCCTTTAGGTTTTACCCAAAGAATGTTTTCATTAGTTTGATCACTCTGAAATCAAGCATTTTACAGCAGTGTGGACCACCCTGTATCTCAGCAGAGGAAAGTGTTAGGGCTGAATTCAAAAAATCATTTTGACTGCCTCCAGAAGTTAGATCAGATGGCAAATGCAATTTGGTGCTAGGCCTTTCCCTTTAGGTTTTACCCAACATTGTTTTCATTAGTTTCAATCACTCTCGAAATCAAGCATTTTACAGCAGTGTGGACCACCCTGTATCTCAGCAGAGGAAAGAGTCTTAGGGAAGAATTCAAATTATCATTTTGACTGTCTCCAGAAGTTAGATCAGATGGCAAATGCAATTTGGTGCTAGGCCTTTCCTTTAGGTTTTACCCCAACATTGTTTTCATTAGTTATCCCAGCAGAGGAAAGTGTTAGGGATCACTCTCATTTTGAAATCAAGCATTTTACAGCAGTAGGTGGACCACCCAGAAGTGGTGTATGCAGCTGTAGATTGATGCATGTATCTCAGCAGAGGAAAGTCTTAGGGCTGAATTCAAATACTCATTTTGACTGCCTCCAGAAGTTAGATCAGATGGCAAATGCAATTTGGTGCTAGGCCTTTCCCTTTAGGTTTTACCCTAAGAATGTTTTGATTCTATTCGATCATTGTCTCAGAAGTGCTGTATGCAGCTGTAGATTAACCCATGTATCTCAGCAGAGGAAAGTGTTAGGGCTGAATTCAAATACTCATTTTGACTGCCTCCAGAAGTTAGGTCAGATGGCAAATGCAATTTGGTGCTAGGCTTTCCCTTTAGGTTTTACCCAAAGAATGTTTTGCTTCCATTTGAATTGTCTCTGAAGTGCCGTATGCAGTTGTAGATTAATGCATGTATCTCAGCAGAGGAAAGTGTTAGGGCTGAATTCAAATACTCATTTGACTGCCTCCAGAAGTTAGATCAGATGGCCAATGCAATTTGGTGCTAGGCCTTTCCCTTTAGGTTTTACCCCAACATTGTTTTCATTAGTTTCGATCACTCTCCAAATCAAGCATTTTACAGCAGTGTGGACCACCCTGTATCTCAGCAGAGGAAAAGAAGACAGGAATGAATTGTCAAATAAGGATCATTTTGACTGTCTCCAGAAGTTAGATATGATGGCAAATGCAATTTGGTGCTATGGGCTTTTCCCTTTAGGTTTTACCCCAAGAATGTTTTGCTTCTATTCGAATTGTCTCAGAAGTGCTGTATGCAGCTTTAGATTAATGCATGTATCTCAGCAGAGGAAAGTGTTAGGACTGAATTCAAATACACATTTGAGTGCCTCCAGAAATTAGATCAGATGGCAAATGGAATTTGGTGCTAGGCCTTTCCCTTTAGGTTTTACCCCAAGAATATTTTCATTAGTTTCGATCACTCTCGAAATCAAGCATTTTACAGCAGTGTGGACCACCCTGTATCTCAGCAGAGGAAAGAGGCAGGGAAGAATTCTAAGGATCATTTTGACTGTCTCCAGAAGTTAGATCAGATGGCAAATGCAATTTGGTGCTAGGCCTTTCCCTTTAGGTTTTACCCCAACATTGTTTTCATTAGTTTGATCACTCTTGAAATCAAGCATTTTACAGCAGTGTGGACCACCCTATATCTCAGCAGAGGAAAGTGTTAGGCTGAATTCAAATACTCATTTTGACAGTCTCCAGAAGTTAGATCAGATGGCAAATGTAATTTGGTGCTAGGCCTTTCCCTTTAGGTTTTACCCCAAGAATGTTTTGCTTCTATTGAATTGTCTCAGAAGTGCTGTATGCAGCTGTAGATTAATGCATGTATCCCAGCAGAGGAAAGTGTTAGGACTGAATTCAAAAACTCATTTTGACTGCCTCCAGAAGTTAGATCAGATGGCAAATGCAATTTGGTGCTAGGCCTTTTCCTTTAGGTTTTACCCCAAGAATGTTTTCATTAGTTTCAATCGCTCTCAGAAATCAAGCATTTTACATCAGTGTGGACCACCCTGTATCTCAGCAGAGGAAAGAGGCAGGGAAGAATTCTAAGGATCATTTTGACTGTCTCCAGAGGTTAGATCAGATGGCAAATGTAATTTGGTGCTAGGCTTTTCCCTTTAGGTTTTACCCCAACAATGTGTTGCTTCCATTCGAATTGTCTCAGAAGTGCTGTATGCAGCTGTGGATTAATGCATGTATCTCAGCAGAGGAAAGTGTTAGGGTTGAATTCAAATACTCATTTAGACTGCCTCCAGAAGTTGGATCAGATGGCAAATGCAATTTGGTGCTAGGCCTTTCCCTTTAGGAACGTTTTCATTAGTTTCGATCACTCTCAAAATCAAGCATTTTACAGCAGTGTGGACCACCCTGTATCTCAGCAGAGGAAAGTGTTAGGGTTGAATTCAAATACTCATTTTGACTGTCTCCAGAAGTTAGATCAGATGGCAAGTGGAATATGTTGTTAGGCCTTTCCCTTTAGGTTTTACCCCAAGAATGTTTTCATTAGTTTCGATCACTCTCGAAATCAAGCATTTACAGCAGTGTGGACCACCCTGTATCTCAGCAGAGGAAAGTCTTAGGGAAAATTAAAATACACATTTTGACTGCCTCCAGAAGTTAGATCAGATGGCAAATGCAATTTGGTGCTAGGCTTTTCCTTTAGGTTTTACCCCAACAATGTTTTGCATTCCATTCGATCACTCTCAAAATCAAGCATTTTATGCAGCTGTAGACCACCCATGTATCTCAGCAGAGGAAAGTGTTAGGGCTGAATTCAAATATTCATTTTGACTGCCTCCAGAAGTTAGATCAGATGGCAAATGCAATTTGGTGCTAGGCCTTTCCCTTTAGGTTTTACCCCAACAATGTTTTATCTAGTTTCAATCACTCAGAAATTAAGCATTTTACATCAGTGTGGACCACCCTGTATCTCAGCAGAGGAAAGTCTTAGGGCTGAATTCAAATACTCATTTTGACAGCCTCCAGAAGTTAGATCAGATGGCAAATGCAATTTGGTGCTAGGCCTTTCCCTTTAGGTTTTACCCTAAGAATGTTTTGTTTCTATTCGAATTGTCTCAGAAGAGCTGTATGCAGCTGTGGGTTAATGCATGTATCCCAGCAGAGGAAAGTGTTAGGGCTGAATTCAAATACTCATTTTGACTGCCTCCAGAAGTTAGATCAGATGGCAAATGGAATTTGGTGCTAGGCCTTTCCCTTTAGTTTTACCTCAACATTGTTTTCATTAGTTTCAATCACTGTCGAAATTAAGCATTTTACAGCAGTGTGGACCACCCTGTATCTCAGCAGAGGAAGAGGCAGGGAAGAATTCAAAAGGATCATTTTGACAGCCTCCAGAATGTTAGATCAGATGTCAAATGCAATTTGGTGCTAGGCCTTTCCCTTTAGGTTTTACCCTAAGAATGTTTTGTTTCTATTCGAATTGTCTCAGAAGGGCTGTATGCTGCTGTAGATTAATGCATGTATCTCAGCAGAGGAAAGTGTTAGTGCTGAATTCAAATACTCATTTTGACTGCCTCCAGAAGTTAGATCAGATGGCAAATGCAATTTGGCGCTAGGCCTTTCCCTTTAGGTTTTACCCCAAGAATGTTTTGCTTCCATTCGAATTGTCTCAGAAGTGCTATATGGAGCTGTAGATTAATGCATGTATCTCAGCAGAGGAAAGTGTTAGGTCTGAATTCAAATACTCATTTTGCCTGCCTCCAGAAGTTAGATCAGATGGCAAATGCAATTTGGTGCTAGGCCTTTCCCTTTAGGTTTTACCCCAACAATGTTTTCATTAGTTTCGATCACTGAAGAAATTAAGCATTTTACAGCAGTGTGGACCACCCTGTATCTCAGCAGAGGAAAGAGGCAGGGAAGAATTCAAGGATCATTTTGGCTGTCTCCAGAAGTTAGATATGATGGCAAATGCAATTTGGTGCTAGGCTTTTACCTTTAGGTTTTACCCCAAGAATGTTTTGCTTCTATTCGAATTGTCTCAGAAGTGCTGTATGCAGCTGTAGATTAAAGGCATGTATCTCAGCAGCGGAAAGTGTTAGGGCTGAATTCAAATACTCATTTTGACTGCCTCCAGAAGTTAGATCAGATGGCAAATGCAATTTGGTGCTAGGCCTTTCCCTTTAGGTTTTACCCCAAGAATATTTTCATTAGTTTCGATCACTCTCGAAATCAAGCATTTTACAGCAGTGTGGACCACCCTGTATCTCAGCAGAGGAAAGTCTTAGGAAGAATTCAAGGATCATTTTGACTGTCTCCTGAAGTTAGATCAGATGGCAAATGCAATTTGGTGCTAGGCCTTTCCTTTAGGTTTTACCCCAAGAATGTTTTGTTTCTATTCGAATTGTCTCAGAAGTGCTGTATGCAGCTGTAGATTAATGCATGTATCTCAGCAGAGGAAAGTGTTAGGGCTGAATTCAAATATTCATTTTGACTGCCTCCAGAAGTTAGATGAGATGGCAAATGCAATTTGGTGCTAGGCCTTTCCCTTTACGTTTTACCCCAACAATGTTTTCATTAGTTTGATCACTGACGAAATTAAGCATTTTACAGCAGTGTGGACCACCCTGTATCTCAGCAGAGGAAAGAAGCAGGGAAGGGCTAAGGATCATTTTGACTGTCTCCAGAAGGTAATGATGGCAAATGCAATTTGGTGCTAGACTTTTCCCTTTAGGTTTTACCCCAAGAATGTTTTGCTTCTATTCGAATTGTCTCAAGTGTTGTATGCAGCTGTAGATTAATGCATGTATCCCAGCAGAGGAAAGTGTAAGGGCTGAATTCAAATGCTCGTTTTGACTGCCTCCAGAAGTTAGATCAGATGGCAAATGAATTTGGTGCTAGGCCTTTCCCTTTAGGTTTTACCCCAACATTGTTTTCATTAGTTTGATCACTCTGAAATCAAGCATTTTACAGCAGTGTGGACCACCCTGTATCTCAGCAGAGGAAAGTGTTAGGGCTGAATTCAAATACTCATTTTGACAGCCTCCAGAAGTTAGATCAGATGGCAAATGCAATTTGGTGCTAGGCCTTTCCCTTTAGGTTTTACCCAAGAATGTTTTGCTTCTATTTGAATTGTCTCAGAAGTGCTGTATGCAGCTGTAGATTAATGCATGTATCCCAGCAGAGGAAAGTGTTAGGACTGAATTCAAAACTCATTTTGACTGCCTCCAGAAGTTAGATCAGATGGCAAATGCAATTTGGTGCTAGGCTTTTCCTTTAGGTTTTACCCCAGGAATGTTTTGTTTCTCCGATTTGTCTCAGAAGTGCTGTATGCAGCTGTAGATTAATGCATGTATCCCAGCAGAGGAAAGTGTTAGGGCTGAATTCAAATACTCATTTGACTGCCTCCAGAAGTTAGATCACATGGCAAATGGAATTTGGTGCTAGGCCTTTCCATTTAGGTTTTACCCCAACAATGTTTTCATTAGTTTCGATCACTGTCGAAATCAAGCATTTTACAGCGGTGTGGATCACCCTGTATCTCAGCAGAGGAAAGAGGCAGGGAAGAATTCTAAGGATCATTTTGACGGTCTCCAGAAGTTAGATCTGATGGCAAATGCAATTTGGTGCTAGGCTTTTTCCTTTAGGTTTTACCCCAAGAATGTTTTGCTTCTATTTGAATTGTCTCAGTAGTGCTGTATGCAGCTGTAGATTAAAGCATGTATCTGAGCAGAGGAAAGTGTTAGGGCTGAATTCAAATACTCATTTTGACTGCCTCCAGAAGTTAGATCAGATGGCAAAAGCAATTTGGAGCTAGGCTTTTCCCTTGAGGTTTTACCCCAAGAATGTTTTGCTTCTATTCGAATTGTCTCAGAAGTGCTGTATGCAGCTGTACATTAAAGTATGTATCTCAGCAGAGGAAAGTGTTAGGGCTGAATTCAAATACTCATTTTGACTGCCTCCAGAAGTTAGATCAGATGGCAAATGCAATTTGCTGCTAGGCCCTTCCTTTAGGTTTTACCCCAAGAATGTTTTCATTAGTTTCGATCACTCTTGAAATCAAGCATTTTACAGCAGTGTGGACCACCCTGTATCTCAGCAGAGGAAAGTGTTAGGGCTAAATTCAAATACTCATTTTGACAGCCTCCAGAAGTTAGATCTGATGGCAAATGCAATTTCGTGCTAGGCCTTTCCCTTTAGGTTTTACCCTAAGAATGTTTTGCTTCTATTCGAATTGTCTCAGAAGTGCTGTATGCAGCTGTAGATTAATGCATGTATCCCAGCAGAGGAAAGTGTTAGGACTGAATTCAAAAACTCATTTTGACTGCCTCAGAAGTTAGATCAGATGGCAAATGTAATTTGGTGCTAGGCTTTTCGCTTTAGGTTTTACCCCAAGAATGTTTTCCTTAGTTTCGATCACTCTCGAATTCAAGCATTTTACAGCAGTGTGGACCACCCTGTATCTCAGCAGAGGAAAGAGGTAGGGAAGAATTCAAATTATCATTTTGGCTGTCTCCAGAAGTTAGATCTGATAGTAAATGCAATTTGGTACTAGGCCTTTCCCTTTAGGTTTTACCCCAACATTGTTTTCATTAGTTTCGATCACTCTCAAAATCAAGCATTTTACAGCAGTGTGGAATACCCTGTATCTCAGCAGAGGAAAGTCTTGGGGAAGAATTCAAATACTCATTTTGACAGCCTCCAGAAGTTAGAACAGATGGCAAATGCAATTTGGTGCTAGGCCTTTCCTTTAGGTTTTACCTCAACAATGTTTTCATTAGTTTCGATCACTGTCAAAATCAAGCATTTTGCAGCAGTGTGGACCACCCTGTATCTCAGCAGAGGAAAGAGTCTTAGGGAAGAATTCTAAGGATCATTTTGTCTGTCTCCAGAAGTTAGATCAGATGGCAAATGCAATTTGGTGCTAGGCCTTTCCCTTTAGGTTTTACCCCAGGAATATTTTGTTTCTCTTCGAATTGTCTCAGAAGTGTTGTATGCAGCTGTAGATTAATGCATGTATCCCAGCAGAGGAAAGTGTAAGGGCTGAATTCAAATGCTCATTTTGACTCCTCCAGAAGTTAGATCAGATGGCAAATGCAATTTGGTGCTAGGCTTTTACCTTTAGGTTTTACCCCAACAATGTTTTGTTATTTCGAATCACTCTCAAAATGCATTTTACTGCAGTGTGGAGCACCCTGTATCTCAGCAGAGGAAAGAGATAGGGAAGAATTCTAAGGATCATTTTGACTGTCTCCTGAAGTTAGATCAGATGGCAAATGGAATTTGGTGCTAGGCCTTTCCCTTTAGTTTTACCCCAACAATGTTTTCATTAGTTTTGATCACTGACGAAATTAAGCATTTTACAGCAGTGTGGACCACCCTGTATCTCAGCAGAGGAAAGAAGCAGGGAAGAATTGTAAGGATCATTTTGACTGTCTCCAGAAGTTAGATATGATGGCAAATGCAATTTGGTGCTAGGCTTTTCCCTTTAGGTTTTACCCCAATAATATTTTGCTTCTATTCGAATTGTCTCAGAAGTGCTGTATGCAGCTTTAGATTAAGGCATGTGTCTCAGCAGCGGAAAGTGTTAGGACTGAATTCAAATACACATTTTGAGTGCCTCCAGAAATTAGATCAGATGGCAAATGGAATTTGGTGCTAGGCGTTTCCCTTTAGGTTTTACCCAAGAATATTTTCATTAGTTTCGATCACTCTCGAAATCAAGCATTTTACAGCAGTGTGGACCACCCTGTATCTCAGCAGAGGAAAGAGGCAGGGAAGAATTCTAAGGATCATTTTGACTGTCTCCAGAGGTTAGATCAGATGGCAAATGCAATTTGGTGCTAGGCCTTTCCCTTTAGGTTTTACCCCAACATTGTTTTCATTAGTTTCGATCACTCTTGAAATCAAGAATTTTACCGCAGTGTGGACCACCCTATATCTCAGCAGAGGAAAGTGTTAGGGCTGAATTCAAATACTCATTTTGACGGTCTCCAGAAGTTAGATCAGATGGCAAATGTAATTTGGTGCTAGGCCTTTCCCTTTAGGTTTTACCCTAAGAAAGTTTTGCTTCTATTCGAATTGTCTCAGAAGTGCTGTATGCAGCTGTAGATTAATGCATGTATCCCAGCAGAGGAAAGTGTTAGGACTGAATTCAAAAACTCATTTTGACTGCCTCCAGAAGTTAGATCAGATGGCAAATGCAATTTGGTGCTAGTCCTTTCCCTTTAGGTTTTACCCCAACAATGTTTTCATTAGTTTCAATCGCTCTCGAAATCAAGCATTTTACATCAGTGTGGACCACCCTGTATCTCAGCAGAGGAAAGAGGCAGGGAAGAATTCTAAGGATCATTTTGACTGTCTCCAGAGGTTAGATCAGATGGCAAATGTAATTTGGTGCTAGGCTTTTCCCTTTAGGTTTTACCCCAACAATGTGTTGCTTCCATTCGAATTGTCTCAGAAGTGCTGTATGCAGCTGTGGATTAATGCATGTATCTCAGCAGAGGAAAGTGTTAGGGTTGAATTCAAATACTCATTTAGACTGCCTCCAGAAGTTGGATCAGATGGCAAATGCAATTTGGTGCTAGGCCTTTCCCTTTAGGAACGTTTTCATTAGTTTCGATCACTCTCAAAATCAAGCATTTTACAGCAGTGTGGACCACCCTGTATCTCAGCAGAGGAAAGTGTTAGGGTTGAATTCAAATAGTCATTTTGAGTGCCTCCAGAAGTTAGATCAGATGGCAAGTGGAATATGTTGTTAGGCCTTTCCCTTAGGTTTTACCCCAAGAATGTTTTCATTAGTTTCGATCACTCTCGAAATCAAGTATTTTACAGCAGTGTGGACCACCCTGTATCTCAGCAGAGGAAAGTCTTAGGGCTAAATTAAAATACACATTTTGACTGCCTCCAGAAGTTAGATCAGATGGCAAATGCAATTTGGTGCTAGGCTTTTCCCTTTAGGTTTTACCCCAACAATGTTTTGCTTCCATTCGAATTGTCTCAGAAGTGATGCATGCAGCTGTAGATTAATGCATGTATCTCAGCAGAGGAAAGTGTTACGGCTGAATTCAAATATTCATTTTGACTGCCTCCAGAAGTTAGATCAGATGGCAAATGCAATTTGGTGCTAGGCCTTTCCCTTTAGGTTTTACCCCAACAATGTTTTCATTAGTTTCAATCACTCTCGAAATTAAGCATTTTACATCAGTGTGGACCACCCTGTATCTCAGCAGAGGAAAGTCTTAGGGCTGAATTCAAATACTCATTTTGACAGCCTCCAGAAGTTAGATCAGATGGCAAATGCAATTTGGTGCTAGGCCTTTCCCTTTAGGTTTTACCCTAAGAATGTTTTGTTTCTATTCGAATTGTCTCAGAAGTGCTGTATGCAGCTGTAGATTAATGCATGTATCCCAGCAGAGGAAAGTGTTAGGGCTGAATTCAAATACTCATTTTGACTGCCTCCAGAAGTTAGATCAGATGGCAAATGGAATTTGGTGCTAGGCCTTTCCCTTTAGTTTTACCTCAACATTGTTTTCATTAGTTTCAATCACTGTCGAAATTAAGCATTTTACAGCAGTGTGGACCACCCTGTATCTCAGCAGAGGAAAGAGGCAGGGAAGAATTCTAAGGATCATTTTGACGGTCTCCAGTAGTTAGATCTGATGGCAAATGCAATTTTGTGCTAGGATTTTTCCTTTAGGTTTTACCCCAAGAATGTTTTGCTTCTATTCGAATTGTCTCAGAAGTGCTGTATGCAGCTGTAGATTAAAGCATGTATCTGAACAGTGGAAAGTGTTAGGGCTGAATTCAAATACTCATTTTGACTGCCTCCAGAAGTTAGATCAGATGGCAAATGCAATTTGGTGCTAGGCCTTTCCCGTTAGGTTTTACCCCACGAATGTTTTGCTTCTATTCGAATTGGCTCAGAAATGCTATATGCAGCTGTAGGTTAAACCATATATCTCAGCAGAGGAAAGTCTTAGGGCTGAATTCAAATACTCACTTTGACTGCCTCCAGAAGTTAGATGAGATGGCAAATGCAATTTGGTGCTAGGCCTTTCCCTTTAGGAACGTTTTCATTAGTTTCAATCACTCTCGAAATCAAGCATTTTACAGCGGTGTGGACCACCCTGTATCTCAGTAGAGGAAAGTCTTAGGGCTGAATTCAAATACTCATTTTGACTGCCTCCAGAAGTTAGATGAGATGGCAAATGCAATTTGGTGCTAGGCCTTTCCCGTTAGGTTTTACCCCACGGATGTTTTGCTTCTATTCGAATTGGCTCAGAAATGCTATATGCAGCTGTAGGTTAAACCATATATCTCAGCAGAGGAAAGTCTTACGGCTGAATTCAAATACTCACTTTGACTGCCTCCAGAAGTTAGATGAGATGGCAAATGCAATTTGGTGCTAGGCCTTTCCCTTTAGGAACGTTTTCATTAGTTTCAATCACTCTCGAAATCAAGCATTTTACAGCAGTGTGGACCACCCTGTATCTCAGTAGAGGAAAGTCTTAGGCTGAATTCAAATACTCATTTTGACTGTCTGCAGAAGTTAGATCAGATGGCAAATGCAATTTGGTGCTAGGTCTTTCCCTTTAGGTTTTACCCCAAGAATGTTTTGCTTCTATTCGAATTGTCTCTGAAGTGCTGTATGCACCTGTAGGTTAAACCATATATATCAGCAGAGGAAATTGTTAGGGATGAATTCAAATACTCAATTTGACTGCCTCCAGAAATTAGGTGAGATGGCAAATGCAATTTGGTGCTAGGCCTTTCCCTTTAGGAATGTTTTCATTAGTTTCGATCACTCTCGAAATCAAGCATTTATCAGCAGTGTGGACCACTGTGGTGGGTGGAAGGTAAAGCCAAGAAACCTCCTCCCTTCCCCCTCGTAAGTAAAAGGAAAAGAAAAATTTGAAAGGAAAGGAAAAAAAAAAACTCACCAGCTGAATTAGCAAAGCAGTGGAGCTATATTTACAAAGCAGTGTAGGGTTTGCAGGGGAATATTTACAAATTTACAATATCTACAATATATGCAAAGATATACAACAGAGTAACACAGAAATGAGCGTAACCCCCTTGCCGAGGGTTCCCCACCTCCGCTCCTCCTCTCTCCCCCCTTTCCCCAGAGTAGTTCGGAAAAGAGGGAGAAAAGAGAGAAAGAAAATGTTAGAAGCAGTTTGTGTTAATTGGAAAGGAGTTAATACAGGCCTGATATCAAGTCCTCAAGGCCGAGGCCTTGGCAGGAAGCCCAGCACAGCCAGAGAGTTGCTACACCGTGGATAAGTGGAAACAACAGTGACAGAGAATTGCTGAAATGCCCATTTCACTCCAGTTCAGAAGGTGCTTCCTCCCATTCATCCAATGAAAATTAGTTTAGACTATTCCTTCCGTTTACCAACTTCCGTCCACCATATTCCCTTTCTTAAGGGGACACCGTCAACCGGTCACAACCACCCTGTATCTCAGCAGATGAAAGAGGTAGGGAAGAATTCTAAGGATCATTTTGACTGTCTCCAGAAATGAGATCAGATGGGAAATGCAGTTTGGTGCTAGGCTTTTCCCTTTAGGTTTTACCCCAAGAATGTTTTGCTTCTATTCGAATTGTCTCAGAAGTGCTGTATGCAGCTGTAGATTAATGCATGTATCTCAGCAGAGGAAAGTGTTAGGGCTGAATTCAAATACTCATATTGACTGCCTCCAGAAGTTAGATCAGCTGGCAAATGCAATTTGGTGGTAGGCCTTTCATTTAGATTTTACCCCAACAATGTTTTCATTAGTTTCGATCACTCTCGAAATCAAGCATTTTACAGCAGTGTGGACCACCCTGTATCTCAGCAGAGGAAAGTTTTAGGGCTGCATTCAAATACTCATTTTCACTGCCTCCAGAAGTTAGATCAGATGGCAAATGCAATTTGGTGCCAGGTTTTTCCCTTTAGGTTTTACCCCAACAATGTGTTGCTTCCATTCGAATTGTCTCAGAAGTGCTCTATGCAGCTGTGGATTAATGCATGTATCTCAGCAGAGGAAAGTGTTAGGGTTGAATTCAAATACTCATTTAGACTGCCTCCAGAAGTTAGATCAGATGGCAAATGCAATTTGGTGCTAGGCCTTTCCCTTTAGGAACGTTTTCATTAGTTTCGATCACTCTCGAAATCAAGTATTTTACAGCAGTGTGGACCACCCTGTATCTCAGCAGAGGAAAGTGTTAGGGTTGAATTCAAATAGTCATTTTGAGTGCCTCCAGAAGTTAGATCAGATGGCAAATGGAATTTGTTGCTAGGCCTTTCCTTAGGTTTTACCCCAAGAATGTTTTCATTAGTTTCAATCACTCTCGAAATCAAGCCTTTTACAGCAGTGTGGACCACCCTGTATCTCAGCAGAGGAAAGTGTTAGGGCTCAATTGAAATACTCATTTAGACCGCCTCCAGAAGGTAGATCAGATGGCAAATACAATTTGGTGCTAGGCCTTTCCCTTAAGGTTTTACCCCAAGAATGTTTTCATTAGTTTCGATCACTCTCGAAATCAAGCATTTTACAGCAGTGTGGACCACCCTGTATCTCAGCAGAGGAAAGTGTTAGGGCTGAATTAAAAAACGCATTTTGACTGCCTCCAGAAGTTAGATCAGATGGCAAATGCAATTTGGTGCTAGGCCTTTCCCTTTAGGTTTTACGCCAACAATGTTTTCATTAGTTTCAATCACTCTCGAAATGAAGCATTTTACATCAGTGTGGACCACCCTGTATCTCAGCAGAGGAAAGAGACAGGGAAGAATTCTAAGGATCATTTTGACTGTCTCCAGAAGTTAGATCTGATGGCAAATGCAATTTGGTGGTACGCCTTTCCCTTTAGGTTTTACCCCAACATTGTTTTCATTAGTTTCGATCACTCTCGAAATCAAGCATTTTACAGCAGTGTGGACCACCCCGTATCTCAGCAGAGGAAAGTCTTAGGGCTGAATTCAAATACTCATTTTGACAGCCTCCAGAAGTTAGATCAGATGGCAAATGCAATTTGGTGCTAGGCCTTTCCCTTTAGGTTTTACCCTAAGAATGTTTTGATTCTATTCGAATTGTCTCAGAAGTGCTGTATGCAGCTGTAGATTAATGCATGTATCCCAGCAGAGGAAAGTGTTAGGGCTGAATTCAAATACTCATTTTGACTGCCTCCAGAAGTTAGGTCAGATGGCAAATGCAATTTGGTGCTAGGGCTTTCCCTTTAGGTTTTCCCCAACGAATGTTTTGCTTCCATTTGAATTGTCTCTGAAGTGCCGTATGCAGTTGTAGATTAATGCATGTATCTCAGCAGAGGAAAGTGTTAGGGCTGAATTCAAATACTCATTTTGACTGCCTCCAGAAGTTAGATCAGATGGCAAATGGAATTTGGTGCTAGGCCTTTCCCTTTAGTTTTACCCCAACAATGTTTTCATTAGTTTTGATCACTGACGAAATTAAGCATTTTACAGCAGTGTGGACCACCCTGTATCTCAGCAGAGGAAAGAAGCAGGGAAGAATTGTAAGGATCATTTTGACTGTCTCCAGAAGTTAGATATGATGGCAAATGCAATTTGGTGCTAGGCTTTTCCCTTTAGGTTTTACCCCAATAATATTTTGCTTCTATTCGAATTGTCTCAGAAGTGCTGTATGCAGCTTTAGATTAAGGCATGTGTCTCAGCAGCGGAAAGTGTTAGGACTGAATTCAAATACACATTTTGAGTGCCTCCAGAAATTAGATCAGATGGCAAATGGAATTTGGTGCTAGGCGTTTCCCTTTAGGTTTTACCCCAAGAATATTTTCATTAGTTTCGATCACTCTCGAAATCAAGCATTTTACAGCAGTGTGGACCACCCTGTATCTCAGCAGAGGAAAGAGGCAGGAAGAATTCTAAGGATCATTTTGACTGTCTCCAGAAGTTAGATCAGATGGCAAATGCAATTTGGTGCTAGGCCTTTCCTTTAGGTTTTACCCCAACATTGTTTTCATTAGTTTCGATCACTCTTGAAATCAAGAATTTTACCGCAGTGTGGACCACCCTATATCTCAGCAGAGGAAAGTGTTAGGGCTGAATTCAAATACTCATTTTGACGGTCTCCAGAAGTTAGATCAGATGGCAAATGTAATTTGGTGCTAGGCCTTTCCCTTTAGGTTTTACCCTAAGAAAGTTTTGCTTCTATTCGAATTGTCTCAGAAGTGCTGTATGCAGCTGTAGATTAATGCATGTATCCCAGCAGAGGAAAGTGTTAGGACTGAATTCAAAAACTCATTTTGACTGCCTCCAGAAGTTAGATCAGATGGCAAATGCAATTTGGTGCTAGTCCTTTCCCTTTAGGTTTTACCCCAACAATGTTTTCATTAGTTTCAATCGCTCTCGAAATCAAGCATTTTACATCAGTGTGGACCACCCTGTATCTCAGCAGAGGAAAGAGGCAGGGAAGAATTCTAAGGATCATTTTGACTGTCTCCAGAGGTTAGATCAGATGGCAAATGTAATTTGGTGCTAGGCTTTTCCCTTTAGGTTTTACCCCAACAATGTGTTGCTTCCATTCGAATTGTCTCAGAAGTGCTGTATGCAGCTGTGGATTAATGCATGTATCTCAGCAGAGGAAAGTGTTAGGGTTGAATTCAAATACTCATTTAGACTGCCTCCAGAAGTTGGATCAGATGGCAAATGCAATTTGGTGCTAGGCCTTTCCCTTTAGGAACGTTTTCATTAGTTTCGATCACTCTCAAAATCAAGCATTTTACAGCAGTGTGGACCACCCTGTATCTCAGCAGAGGAAAGTGTTAGGGTTGAATTCAAATACTCATTTTGACTGTCTCCAGAAGTTAGATCAGATGGCAAGTGGAATATGTTGTTAGGCCTTTCCCTTAGGTTTTACCCCAAGAATGTTTTCATTAGTTTCGATCACTCTCGAAATCAAGTATTTTACAGCAGTGTGGACCACCCTGTATCTCAGCAGAGGAAAGTCTTAGGGCTAAATTAAAATACACATTTTGACTGCCTCCAGAAGTTAGATCAGATGGCAAATGCAATTTGGTGCTAGGCTTTTCCCTTTAGGTTTTACCCCAACAATGTTTTGCTTCCATTCGAATTGTCTCAGAAGTGATGCATGCAGCTGTAGATTAATGCATGTATCTCAGCAGAGGAAAGTGTTACGGCTGAATTCAAATATTCATTTTGACTGCCTCCAGAAGTTAGATCAGATGGCAAATGCAATTTGGTGCTAGGCCTTTCCCTTTAGGTTTTACCCCAACAATGTTTTCATTAGTTTCAATCACTCTCGAAATTAAGCATTTTACATCAGTGTGGACCACCCTGTATCTCAGCAGAGGAAAGTCTTAGGGCTGAATTCAAATACTCATTTTGACAGCCTCCAGAAGTTAGATCAGATGGCAAATGCAATTTGGTGCTAGGCCTTTCCTTTAGGTTTTACCTAAGAATGTTTTGTTTCTATTCGAATTGTCTCAGAAGAGCTGTATGCAGCTGTAGATTAATGCATGTATCCCAGCAGAGGAAAGTGTTAGGGCTGAATTCAAATACTCATTTTGACTGCCTCCAGAAGTTAGATCAGATGGCAAATGGAATTTGGTGCTAGGCCTTTCCCTTTAGTTTTACCTCAACATTGTTTTCATTAGTTTCAATCACTGTCGAAATTAAGCATTTTACAGCAGTGTGGACCACCCTGTATCTCAGCAGAGGAAAGAGGCAGGGAAGAATTCTAAGGATCATTTTGACGGTCTCCAGAAGTTAGATCAGATGGCAAATGCTATTTGGTGATAGGCCTTTCCCTTTAGGTTTTACCCTAAGAATGTTTTGTTTCTATTCGAATTGTCTCAGAAGTGCTGTATGCTGCTGTAGATTAATGCATGTATCCCAGCAGAGGAAAGTGTTAGTGCTGAATTCAAATACTCATTTTGACTGCCTCCAGAAGTTAGATCAGATGGCAAATGCAATTTGGCGCTAGGCCTTTCCCTTTAGGTTTTACCCCAAGAATGTTTTGCTTCCATTCGAATTGTCTCAGAAGTGCTATATGGAGCTGTAGATTAATGCATGTATCTCAGCAGAGGAAAGTGTTAGGTCTGAATTCAAATACTCATTTTGCCTGCCTCCAGAAGTTAGATGAGACGGCAAATGCAATTTGGTGCTTGGCGTTTCCCTTTAGGTTTTACCCCAACAATGTTTTCATTAGTTTCGATCACTGAAGAAATTAAGCATTTTACAGCAGTGTGGACCACCCTGTATCTCAGCAGAGGAAAGAAGCAGGGAAGAATTGTAAGGATCATTTTGGCTGTCTCCAGAAGTTAGATATGATGGCAAATGCAATTTGGTGCTAGGCTTTTACCTTTAGGTTTTACCCCAATAATGTTTTGCTTCTATTCGAATTGTCTCAGAAGTGCTGTATGTAGCTTTAGATTAAGGCATGTGTCTCAGCAGCGGAAAGTGTTAGGACTGAATTCAAATACTCATTTTGACTGCCTCCAGAAGTTAGATCAGATGGCAAATGCAATTTGGTGCTAGGCCTTTCCCTTTAGGTTTTACCCCAAGAATATTTTCATTAGTTTCGATCACTCTCGAAATCAAGCATTTTACAGCAGTGTGGACCACCCTGTATCTCAGCAGAGGAAAGAGGCAGGGAAGAATTCTAAGGATCATTTTGGCTGTCTCCTGAAGTTAGATCAGATGGCAAATGCAATTTGGTGCTCGGCCTTTCCCTTTAGGTTTTACCCCAACAATGTTTTGTTTCTATTCGAATTGTCTCAGAAGTGCTGTATGCAGCTGTAGATTAATGCATGTATCTCAGCAGAGGAAAGTGTTAGGGCTGAATTCAAATATTCATTTTGCCTGCCTCCAGAAGTTAGATGAGACGGCAAATGCAATTTGGTGCTAGGCGTTTCCCTTTACGTTTTACCCCAACAATGTTTTCATTAGTTTCGATCACTGACGAAATTAAGCATTTTACAGCAGTGTGGACCACCCTGTATCTCAGCAGAGGAAAGAAGCAGGGAAGAATTGTAAGGATCATTTTGACTGTCTCCAGAAGGTAGATATGATGGCAAATGCAATTTGGTGCTAGACTTTTCCCTTTAGGTTTTACCCCAAGAATGTTTTGCTTCTATTCGAATTGTCTCAGAAGTGTTGTATGCAGCTGTAGATTAATGCATGTATCCCAGCAGAGGAAAGTGTAAGGGCTGAATTCAAATGCTCGTTTTGACTGCCTCCAGAAGTTAGATCAGATGGCAAATGCAATTTGGTGCTAGGCCTTTCCCTTTAGGTTTTACCCCAACATTGTTTTCATTAGTTTCGATCACTCTCGAAATCAAGCATTTTACAGCAGTGTGGACCACCCTGTATCTCAGCAGAGGAAAGTGTTACGGCTGAATTCAAATACTCATTTTGACAGCCTCCAGAAGTTAGATCAGATGGCAAATGCAATTTGGTGCTAGGCCTTTCCCTTTAGGTTTTACCCTAAGAATGTTTTGCTTCTATTTGAATTGTCTCAGAAGTGCTGTATGCAGCTGTAGATTAATGCATGTATCCCAGCAGAGGAAAGTGTTAGGACTGAATTCAAAAACTCATTTTGACTGCCTCCAGAAGTTAGATCAGATGGCAAATGCAATTTGGTGCTAGGCTTTTCCCTTTAGGTTTTACCCCAGGAATGTTTTGTTTCTCTCCGATTTGTCTCAGAAGTGCTGTATGCAGCTGTAGATTAATGCATGTATCCCAGCAGAGGAAAGTGTAAGGGCTGAATTCAAATACTCATTTGGACTGCCTCCAGAAGTTAGATCACATGGCAAATGGAATTTGGTGCTAGGCCTTTCCATTTAGGTTTTACCCCAACATTGTATTCATTAGTTTCGATCACTGTCGAAATCAAGCATTTTACAGCGGTGTGGATCACCCTGTATCTCAGCAGAGGAAAGAGGCAGGGAAGAATTCTAAGGATCATTTTGACGGTCTCCAGAAGTTAGATCTGATGGCAAATGCAATTTGGTGCTAGGCTTTTTCCTTTAGGTTTTACCCCAAGAATGTTTTGCTTCTATTCGAATTGTCTCAGTAGTGCTGTATGCAGCTGTAGATTAAAGCATGTATCTGAGCAGAGGAAAGTGTTAGGGCTGAATTCAAATACTCATTTTGACTGCCTCCAGAAGTTAGATCAGATGGCAAAAGCAATTTGGAGCTAGGCTTTTCCCTTGAGGTTTTACCCCAAGAATGTTTTGCTTCTATTCGAATTGTCTCAGAAGTGCTGTATGCAGCTGTACATTAAAGTATGTATCTCAGCAGAGGAAAGTGTTAGGGCTGAATTCAAATACTCATTTTGACTGCCTCCAGAAGTTAGATCAGATGGCAAATGCAATTTGCTGCTAGGCCCTTCCCTTTAGGTTTTACCCCAAGAATGTTTTCATTAGTTTCGATCACTCTTGAAATCAAGCATTTTACAGCAGTGTGGACCACCCTGTATCTCAGCAGAGGAAAGTGTTAGGGCTAAATTCAAATACTCATTTTGACAGCCTCCAGAAGTTAGATCTGATGGCAAATGCAATTTCGTGCTAGGCCTTTCCCTTTAGGTTTTACCCCTAAGAATGTTTTGCTTCTATTCAATTGTCTCAGAAGTGCTGTATGCAGCTGTAGATTAATGCATGTATCCCAGCAGAGGAAAGTGTTAGGACTGAATTCAAAAACTCATTTTGACTGCCTCAGAAGTTAGATCAGATGGCAAATGTAATTTGGTGCTAGGCTTTTCGCTTTAGGTTTTACCCCAAGAATGTTTTCCTTAGTTTCGATCACTCTGAATTCAAGCATTTTACAGCAGTGTGGACCACCCTGTATCTCAGCAGAGGAAAGAGGTAGGGAAGAATTCAAATTATCATTTTGGCTGTCTCCAGAAGTTAGATCTGATAGTAAATGCAATTTGGTACTAGGCCTTTCCTTTAGGTTTTACCCCAACATTGTTTTCATTAGTTTGATCACTCTCAAAATCAAGCATTTTACAGCAGTGTGGAATACCCTGTATCTCAGCAGAGGAAAGTCTTGGGGCTGAATTCAAATACTCATTTTGACAGCCTCCAGAAGTTAGAACAGATGGCAAATGCAATTTGGTGCTAGGCCTTTCCCTTTAGGTTTTACCTCAACAATGTTTTCATTAGTTTCGATCACTGTCAAAATCAAGCATTTTGCAGCAGTGTGGACCACCCTGTATCTCAGCAGAGGAAAGAGGCAGGGAAGAATTCTAAGGATCATTTTGTCTGTCTCCAGAAGTTAGATCAGATGGCAAATGCAATTTGGTGCTAGGCCTTTCCCTTTAGGTTTTACCCCAGGAATATTTTGTTTCTCTTCGAATTGTCTCAGAAGTGTTGTATGCAGCTGTAGATTAATGCATGTATCCCAGCAGAGGAAAGTGTAAGGGCTGAATTCAAATGCTCGTTTTGACTCCCTCCAGAAGTTAGATCAGATGGCAAATGCAATTTGGTGCTAGGCTTTTACCTTTAGGTTTTACCCCAACAATGATTTCGTTAGCTTCGATCACTCTCAAAATCAAGCATTTTACTGCAGTGTGGAGCACCCTGTATCTCAGCAGAGGAAAGAGATAGGGAAGAATTCTAAGGATCATTTTGACTGTCTCCTGAAGTTAGATCAGATGGCAAATGCAATTTGGTGCTAGGCCTTTCCCTTTAGGTTTTACCCCAACAATGTTTTCATTAGTTTCGATCACTGACGAAATTAAGCATTTTACAACAGTGTGGACCACCCTGTATCTCAGCAGAGGAAAGAAGCAGGGAAGAATTGTAAGGATCATCTTGAGTGCCTCCAGAAGTTAGATCAGATGGCAAATGGAATTTGGTGCTAGGCCTTTCCTTTTAGGTTTTACCCCAAGAATATTTTCATTAGTTTCGATCACTCTCAAATCAAGAATTTTACAGCAGTGTGGACCACCCTGTATCTCAGCAGAGGAAAGTGTTAGGGCTGAATTCAAATACTCATTTTGAGTGCCTCCAGAACTAAGATCAGATGGCAAATGCACTTTGGTGCTAGGCCTTTCCCTTTAGGTTTTACCCCAACAATGATTTCGTTAGTTTCGATCACTCTCAAAATCAAGCATTTAACTGCAGTGTGGACCACCCTGTATCTCAGAGAGAAAAGAGATAGGGAAGAATTCTAAGGATCTTTTTTACTGTCTCCTGAAGTTAGATCAGATGGCAAATGCAATTTGGTGCTAGGCCTTTCCCTTTAGGTTTTACCCCAACAATGTTTTGCTTCTATTCGAATTGTCTCAGAAGTGCTGTATGCAGCTGTAGATAAAAGCATGTATCTGAGCAGTGGAAAGTGTTAGGGCTGAATTCAAATACTCATTTTGACAGCCTCCAGAAGTTCGATCAGATGGCAAATGCAATTTGGTGCTAGGCCTTTCCCTTTAGGTTTTACCCTAAGAATGTTTTGCTGCTATTCGAATTGTCTCAGAAATGCTGTATGCAGCTGTAGATTAATGCATGTATCCCAGCAGAGGAAAGTGTTAGGGCTGAATTCAACTACTCATTTAGACTGCCTCCAGAAGTTAGATCAGATGGCAAATGCAATTTGGTGCTAGGCCTTTCCTTTAGGTTTTACCCAACGAATGTTTTGCTTCCATTCGAATTGTCTCTGAAGTGCTGTATGCAGCTGTAGATAGATGCATGTATTTCAGCAGAGGAACGTGTTAGGGCTGAATTCAAATACTCATTTTGACTGCCTGCAGAAGTTAGATCAGATGGCAAATGCAATTTGGTGCTAGGCCTTTCCCTTTAGGTTTTACCCAACGAATCTTTTGCTTCCATTCGAATTGTCTCTGAAGTGCCGTATGCAGTTGTAGATTAATGCATGTATCTCAGCAGAGGAAAGTGTTAGGGCTGAATTCAAATACTCATTGGGACTGCCTCCAGAAGTTAGATCAGATGGCAAATGGAATTTGGTGCTAGGCCTTTCCCTTTAGGTTTTACCTCAACATTGTTTTCATTAGTTTCGATCACTGTCGAAATCAAGCATTTTACAGCAGTGTGGACCACCCTGTATCTCAGCAGAGGAAAGAGGCAGGGAAGAATTCTAAGGATCATTTTGACGGTCTCCAGAAGTTAGATCTGATGACAAATGCAATTTGGTGCTAGGCTTTTCCCTTTAGGTTTTACCCCAAGAATGTTTTGCTTCTATTCGAATTGTCTCAGAAGTGCTGCATGCAGCTGTAGATAAAAGCAAGTATCTGAGCAGTGGAAAGTGTTAGGGCTGAATTCAAATACTCATTTTGACAGCCTCCAGAAGTTAGATCAGATGGCAAATGCAATTTGGTGCTAGGCCTTTCCCTTTAGGTTTTACCCTAAGAATGTTTTGCTTCTATTCGAATTGTCTCAGAAATGCTGTATGCAGCTGTAGATTAATGCATGTATCCCAGCAGAGGAAAGTGTTAGGGCTGAATTCAACTACTCATTTTGACTGCCTCCAGAAGTTAGATCAGATGGCAAATGCAATTTGGAGCTAGGCCTTTCCTTTAGGTTTTACCCAACGAATGTTTTGCTTCCATTCGAATTGTCTCCGAAGTGCTGTATGCAGCTGTAGATTGATGCATGTATCTCAGCAGAGGAAAGTGTTAGGGCTGAATTCAAATACTCATTTGGACTGACTCCAGAAGTTAGATCAGATGGCAAATGCAATTTGGTGCTAGGCCTTTCCCTTTAGGTTTTACCCAACGAATGTTTTGCTTCCATTCGAATTGTCTCAGAAGTTCTGTATGCAGTTGTAGATTAATGCATGTATCTCAGCAGAGGAAAGTGTTAGGGCTGAATTCAAATACTCTTTGGGACTGCCTCCAGAAGTTAGATCAGATGGCAAATGGAATTTGGTGCTAGGCCTTTCCCTTTAGGTTTTACCTCAACATTGTTTTCATGAGATTCGATCACTGTCGAAATCAAGCATTTTACAGCAGTGTGGACCACCCTGTATCTCAGCAGAGGAAAGAGGCAGGGAAGAATTCTAAGGATCATTTTGACGGTCTCCAGAATTTAGATCTGATGACAAATGCAATTTGGTGCTAGGCTTTTCCCTTTAGGTTTTACCCCAAGAATGTTTTGCTTCTATTCGAATTGTCTCAGAAGTGCTGTATGCAGCTGTAGATAAAAGCATGTATCTGAGCAGTGGAAAGTGTTAGGGCTGAATTCAAATACTCATTTTGACAGCCTCCAGAAGTTAGATCAGATGGCAAATGCAATTTGGTGCTAGGCCTTTCCCTTTAGGTTTTACCCCAAGAATGTTTTGCTTCTATTCGAATTGTCTCAGAAATGCTGTATGCAGCTGTAGATTAATGCATGTATCCCAGCAGAGGAAAGTGTTAGGGCTGAATTCAACTACTCATTTTGACTGCCTCCAGAAGTTAGATCAGATGGCAAATGCAATTTGGTGCTAGGCCTTTCCCTTTAGGTTTTACCCAACGAATGTTTTGCTTCCATTCGAATTGTCTCTGAAGTGCTGTATGCAGCTGTAGATAGATGCATGTATCTCAGCAGAGGAACGTGTTAGGGCTGAATTCAAATACTCATTTGGACTGCCTGCAGAAGTTAGATCAGATGGCAAATGCAATTTGGTGCTAGGCCTTTCCCTTTAGCTTTTACCCAACGAATGTTTTGCTTCCATTCGAATTGTCTCTGAAGTGCCGTATGCAGTAGTAGATTAATGCATGTATCTCAGCAGAGGAAAGTGTTAGGGCTGAATTCAAATACTCATTGGGACTGCCTCCAGAAGTTAGATCAGATGGCAAATGGAATTTGGTGCTAGGCCTTTCCCTTTAGGTTTTACCTCAACATTGTTTTCATTAGTTTCGATCACTGTCGAAATCAAGCATTTTACAGCAGTGTGGACCACCCTGTATCTCAGCAGAGGAAAGAGGCAGGGAAGAATTCTAAGGATCATTTTGACGGTCTCCAGAAGTTAGATCTGATGACAAATGCAATTTGGTGCTAGGCTTTTCCCTTTAGGTTTAACCCCAAGAATGTTTTGCTTCTATTCGAATTGTCTCAGAAGTGCTGTATGCAGCTGTAGATAAAACATGTATCTGAGCAGTGGAAAGTGTTAGGGCTGAATTTAAATACTCATTTTGACTGCCTCCAGAAGTTAGATCAGATGGCAAATGCAATTTGGTGCTAGGCCTTTCCCTTTAGGTTTTACCTCAACATTGTTTTCATTAGTTTCGAACACTGTCGAAATCAAGCATTTTACAGCAGTGTGGACCACCCTGTATCTCAGCAGAGGAAAGAGGCAGGGAAGAATTCTAAGGATCATTTTGACGGTCTCCAGAAGTTAGATCTGACGGCAAATGGAATTTGGTGCTAGGCCTTTCCCTTTAGGTTTTACCCCAAGAATGTTTTGCTTCCATTCGAATTGTCTCAGAAGTGCTATATGGAGCTGTAGATTAATGCATGTATCTCAGCAGAGGAAAGTGTTCGGGCTGAATTCAAATACTCATTTTGCCTGCCTCCAGAAGTTATATGAGACAGCAAATGCAATTTGGTGCTAGGCCTTTCCCTTTAGGTTTTACCCCAAGAATGTTTTCATTAGTTTCGATCACTGACGAAATTAAGCATTTTACAGCAGTGTGGACCACCCTGTATCTCAGCAGAGGATAGAAGCAGGGAAAAATTGTAAGGATCATCTTGACTGCCTCCAGAAGTTAGATCAGATGGCAAATGGAATTTGGTGCTAGGCCTTTCCCTTTAGGTTTTACCCCAAGGATATTTTCATTAGTTTCGATCACTCTCAAAATCAAGCATTTTAATGCAGTGTGGACCACCCTGTATCTCAGAAGAGGAAAGTGTTCGGGCTGAATTCAAATACTCATTTTGACTGCCTCCAGAAGTTAGATCTGATGGCAAATGCTATTTGGTGCTATGCCTTTCCCTTTAGGTTTTACCCCAAGGATATTTTCATTAGTTTCGATCACTCTCAAAATCAAGCATTTTACTGCAGTGTGGACCACCCTGTATCTCAGCACAGGAAAGAGGTAGGGAAGAATTCTAAGGATCATTTTGACTGTCTCCAGAAGTTAGATCAGATGGCAAATGCAATTTGGTGCTAGAGCTTTCCCTTTAGGTTTTACCCCAAGAATGTTTTGCTTCTATTCGAATTGTCTCAGAAGTGCTGTATGCAGCTGTGCATTAATGCATGTATCTCAGCAGAGGAAAGTGTTAGGGCTGAATTCAAATACTCATTTTGACTGCCTCCAGAACTTAGATCAGATGGCAAATGCAATTTGGTGCTAGGCCTTTCCCTTTATGTTTTACCCAAAGAATGTTTTGCTTCCATTCGATTTGTCTCTGAAGTGCCGTATGCAGTTGTAGATTAATGCATGTATCTCAGCAGAGGAAAGTGTTAGGGCTGAATTCAAATACTCATTGGGACTGCCTCCAGAAGTTAGATCAGATGGCAAATGCAATTTGCTGCTAGGCCTTTCCCTTTAGGTTTTACCCCAACATTGTTTTCATTAGTTTCGATCACTCTCCAAATCAAGCATTTTACAGCAGTGTGGACCACCCTGTATCTCAGCAGAGGAAAGTCTTAGGGCTGAATTCGAATACTCATTTTGACAGTCTCCAGAAGGTAGATCAGATGTCAAATGCAATTTGGTGCTAGGCTTTTCCCTTTAGGTTTTACCCAAGAATGTTTTGCTTCTATTCAATTGTCTCGGAAGGGCTGTATGCAGCTGTAGATTAAAGTATGTATCTCAGCAGTGGAAAGTGTTAGGACTGAATTCAAATACTCATTTTGACTGCCTCCAGAAGTTTGATCAGATGGCAAATGCAATTCGGCGCTAGGCCTTTCCCTTTAGGTTTTACCCCAAGAATGTTTTGCTTCTATTCGAATTGTCTCAGAAGTACTGTATGCAGGTGTGGATTAATGCATGTATCTCAGCAGAGGAAAGTGTTAGGGCTGAATTCAAATACTCATTTTGACTGCCTCCAGAAGTTAGATCAGATGGCAAATTCAATTTGGTGCTAGGCCTTTCCCTTTAGGTTTTACCCAACGAATGTTTTGCTTCCATTCGAATTGTCTCTGAAGTGCCGTATACAGTTGTAGATTAATGCATGTATCTCAGCAGAGGAAAGTGTTAGGGCTGAATTCAAATACTCATTTGGACTGCCTCCAGAAGTTAGATCAGATGGCAAATGGAATTTGGTGCTAGGCCTTTCCCTTTAGGTTTTACTTCAACATTGTTTTCATTAGTTTCGATCACTGTCGAAATCAAGCATTTTACAGCAGTGTGGACCACCCTGTATCTCAGCAGAGGAAAGAGGCTGGGAAGAATTCTTAGGATCATTTTGACGGTCTCCAGAAGTTAGATCTGATGACAAATGCAATTTGGTGCTAGGCTTTTCCCTTTAGGTTTTACCCCAAGAACGTTTTGCCTCTATTCGAATTGTCTCAGAAGTGCTGTGGGCAGTTGTAGATAAAAGCATGTATCTGAGCAGTGGAAAGTGTTAGGGCTGAATTCAAATACTCATTTTGACTGCCTCCAGAAGTTAGATCAGATGGCAAATGCAATTTGGTGCTAGGCCTTTCCCTTTAGGTTTTACCCCAACATTGTTTTCATTAGTTTCGATCACTCTCGAAATCAAGCATTTTACAGCAGTGTGGACCACCCTGTATCTCAGCAGAGGAAAGTCTTAGGGCTGAATTCAAATACTCAATTTGACAGCCTCCAGAAGTTAGATCAGATGTCAAATGCAATTTGGTGCTAGGCTTTTCCCTTTAGGTTTTACCCCAAGAATGTTTTGCTTCTATTCGAATTGTCTCGGAAGGGCTGTATGCAGCTGTAGATTAATGCTTGTATCTCAGCAGAGGAAAGTGTTAGGACTGAATTCAAATACTCATTTTGACTGCCTCCAGAAGTTAGATCAGATGGCAAATGCAATTTGGCGCTAGGCCTTTCCCTTTAGGTTTTACCCCTAGAATGTTTTGCTTCTATTCGAATTGTCTCAGAAGTGCCGTATGCAGTTGTGGATTAATGCATGTATCTCAGCAGAGGAAAGTGTTAGGGCTGAATTCAAATACTCATTGGGACTGCCTCCAGAAGTTAGATCAGATGGCAAATGGAATTTGGTGCCAGGCCTTTCCCTTTAGGTTTTACCTCAACAATGTTTTCATTAGTTTCGATCACTGTCGAAATCAAGCATTTTACAGCAGTGTGGACCACCCTGTATCTCAGCAGAGGAAAGAGGCAGGGAAGAATTCTAAGGATCATTTTGACGGTCTCCAGAAGTTAGATCTGACGGCAAATGCAATTTGGTGCTAGGCTTTTCCCTTTAGGTTTTACCCCAATAATGTTTTGCTTCTATTCGAATTGTCTCAGAAGTGCTGTATGCAGCTGTGGATGAATGCATGTATCTCAGCAGAGGAAAGTGTTAGGGCTGAATTCAAATACTCATTTTGACTGCCTCCAGAAGTTAGATCAGATGGCAAATGCAATTTGGTGCTAGGCCCTTCCCTTTAGGTTTTACCCCAAGAATGTTTTCATTAGTTTCGATCACTCCCGCAATCAAGCATTTTACAGCAGGGTTGACCACCCTGTATCTCAGCAGAGGAAAGAGGCAGGGAAGAATTCTAAGGATCATTTTGGCTGCCTCCAGAAGTTAGATCAGATGGCAAATGCAATTTGGTGCTAGGCTTTTCCCTTTAGGTTTTACCCCAAGAATTTTTTGCTTCTATTCGAATTGTCTCAGAAGTGCTGTATGCAGCTGTAGATTAAAGCATGTATCTCAGGAGAGGAAAGTGTTAGGGCTGAATTCAAATACTCATTTTGCCTGCCTCCAGAAGTTAGATCAGCTGGCAAATGCAATTTGGTGCTATGCTTTTCCCTTTAGGTTTTACCCCAACATTGCTTTCATTAGTTTCGATCACACTCGAAATCAGGCATTTTACAGCAGTGTGGACCACCCTGTATCTCAGCAGAGGAAAGTCTTAGGGCTGAATTCAAATACTCATTTTGACTGCCTCCAGAAGTTAGATCAGATGGCAAATGCAATTTGGTGCTAGGCCTTTCCCTTTAGGTTTTACCCCAAGAATGTTTTGCTTCTATTCGAATTGTCTCAGAAGTGCTATATGGAGCTGTAGATTAATGCATGTATCTCAGCAGAGGAAAGTGTTAGGGCTGAATTCAAATACTCATTTTGCCTGCCTCCAGAAGTTAGATCAGACGGCAAATGCAATTTGGTGCTAGGCCTTTCCCTTTAGGTTTTACCCCAAGAATGTTTTCATTAGTTTCGATCACTGACGAAATTAAGCATTTTACAGCAGTGTGGACCACCCTGTATCTCAGCAGAGGAAAGAAGCAGGGAAAAATTGTAAGGATCATCTTGACTGCCTCCAGAAGTTAGATCAGATGGCAAATGGATTTTGGTGCTAGGCCTTTCCCTTTAGGTTTTACCCCATGGATATTTTCATTAGTTTCGATCACTCTCAAAATCAAGCATTTTACTGCAGTGTGGACCACCCTGTATCTCAGCAGAGGAAAGTGTTCTGGCTGAATTCAAATACTCATTTTGCCTGCCTCCAGAAGTTAGATGAGACGGCAGAAGCAATTTGGTGATAGGCCTTTCCCTTTAGGTTTTACCCCAAGAATGTTTTTATTAGTTTCGATCACTGACGAAATTAAGCATTTTACAGCAGTGTGGACCACCCTGTATCTCAGCAGAGGAAAGAAGCAGGGAAAAATTTTAAGGATCATCTTGACTGCCTCCAGAAGTTAGATCAGATGGCAAATGGAATTTGGTGCTAGGCCTTTCCCTTTAGGTTTTACCCCAAGGATATTTTCATTAGTTTCGATCACTCTCAAAATCAAGCATTTTACTGCAGTGTGGACCACCCTGTATCTCAGCAGAGGAAAGTGTTCGGGCTGAATTCAAATACTCATTTTGACTGCCTCCAGAAGTTAGATCAGATGGCAAATGCAATTTGGAGCTAGGCCTTTCCCTTTAGGTTTTACCCCAAGAATGTTTTGCTTCCATTCGAATTGTCTCAGATGTGCTATATGGAGCTGTAGATTAATGCATGTGTCTCAGCAGAGGAAAGTGTTAGGACTGAATTCAAATACTCATTTTGACTGCCTCCAGAAGTTTGATCAGATGGCAAATGCAATTTGGCGCTAGGCCTTTCCCTTTAGGTTTTACCCCAAGAATGTTTTGCTTCTATTCGAATTGTCTCAGAAGTGCTGTATGCAGGTGTGGATTAATGCATGTATCTCAGCAGAGGAAAGTGTTAGGGCTGAATTCAAATACTCATTTTGACTGCCTCCAGAAGTTAGATCAGATGGCAAATGCAATTTGGTGCTAGGCCTTTCCCTTTAGGTTTTACCCAACGAATGTTTTGCTTCCATTCGAATTGTCTCTGAAGTGCCGTATGCAGTTGTAGATAAATGCATGTATCTCAGCAGAGGAAAGTCTTAGGGCTGAATTCAAATACTCATTTGGACTGCCTCCAGAAGTTAGATCAGATGGCAAATGCAATTTGGTGCTAGGCCTTTCCCTTTAGGTTTTACCCCAAGAATGTTTTGCTTCCATTCGAATTGTCTCAGAAGTGCTATATGGAGCTGTAGATTAATGCATGTGTCTCAGCAGAGGAAAGTGTTAGGGCTGAATTCAAATACTCATTTTGCCTGGCTCCAGAAGTTACATCAGCTGGCAAATGCAATTTGGTGCTAAGCCTTTCCCTTTGGGTTTTACCCCAAGAATGTTTTCATTAGTTTCGATCCCTCTCGAATTCAAGCATTTTACAGCAGTGTGGACCACCCTGTATCTCAGCAGAGGAAAGAGGTAGGGAAGAATTCAAATTATCATTTTGGCTGTCTCCAAAAGTTAGATCAGATAGTAAATGGAATTTGGTACTAGGCCTTTCCCTTTAGGTTTTACCCCAACATTGTTTTCATTAGTTTCGATCACTCTCGAAATCAAGCATTTTACAGCAGTGTGGACCACCCTGTATCTCAGCAGAGGAAAGTCTTAGGGCTGAATTCAAATACCCATTTTGACTGCCTCCAGAAGTTAGATCAGATGGCAAATGCAATTTGGTGCTAGGCCTTTCCCTTTAGGTTTTACCCTAGGAATGTTTTGCTTCTATTCGAATTGTCTCAGAAATGCTGTATGAGGCTGTAGATTAATGCATGTATCCCAGCAGAGGAAAGTGTTAGGGCTGAATTCAACTACTCATTTTGACTGCCTCCAGAAGTTAGATCAGATGGCAAATGCAATTTGGTGCTAGGCTTTTCCCTTTAGGTTTTACCCCAAGAATGGTTTGCTTCTATTCGAATTGCCTCAGAAGTGGTGTATGCAGCTGTAGATTGATGCATGTATCTCAGCAGAGGAAAGTGTAAGGGCTGAATTCAAATACGCATTTTGACTGCCTCCAGAAGTTAGATCAGATGGCAAATGCAATTTGGTGCTAGGCCTTTCCCTTTAGGTTTTACCTCAACATTGTTTTCATTAGTTTCGATCACTGTCGAAATCAAGCATTTTACAGCAGTGTGGACCACCCTGTATCTCAGCAGAGGAAAGAGGCAGGGAAGAATTCTAAGGATTATTTTGACGGTCTCCAGAAGTTAGGTCTGACGGCAAATGGAATTTGGTGCTAGGCCTTTCCCTTTAGGTTTTACCCCAACATTGCTTTCATTAGTTTCGATCACACTCGAAATCAGGCATTTTACAGCAGTGTGGACCACCCTGTATCTCAGCAGAGGAAAGTCTTAGGGCTGAATTCAAATACTCATTTTGACAGCCTCCAGAAGTTAGATCAGATGGCAAATGCAATTTGGTGCTAGGCCTTTCCCTTTAGGTTTTACCCCAAGAATGTTTTGATTCCATTCGAATTGTCTCAGAAGTGCTATATGGAGCTGTAGAGTAATGCATGTATCTCCGCAGAGGAAAGTGTTAGGGCTGAATTCAAATACTCATTTTGCCTGCCTCCAGAAGTTAGATGAGACGGCAAATGCAATTTGGTGCTAGGCCTTTCCCTTTAGGTTTTACCCCAAGAATGTTTTCATTAGTTTCGATCACTGACGAAATTAAGCATTTTACAGCAGTGTGGACCACCCTGTATCTCAGCAGAGGAAAGAAGCAGGGAAAAATTGTAAGGATCATCTTGACTGCCTCCAGAAGTTAGATCAGATGGCAAATGGATTTTGGTGCTAGGCCTTTCCCTTTAGGTTTTACCCCAAGGATATTTTCATTAGTTTCGATCACTCTCAAAATCAAGCATTTTACTGCAGTGTGGACCACCCTGTATCTCAGCAGAGGAAAGTGTTAGGGCTGAATTCAAATACTCATTTTGCCTGCCTCCAGAAGTTATATGAGACAGCAAATGCAATTTGGTGCTAGGCCTTTCCTTTAGGTTTTACCCCAAGAATGTTTTCATTAGTTTCGATCACTGACGAAATTAAGCATTTTACAGCAGCGTGGACCACCCTGTATCTCAGCAGAGGATAGAAGCAGGGAAAAATTGTAAGGATCATCTTGACTGCCTCCAGAAGTTAGATCAGATGGCAAATGGAATTTGGTGCTATGCCTTTCCCTTTAGGTTTTACCCCAACAATGTTTTCATTAGTTTCGATCACTCTCAAAATCAAGCATTTTACTGCAGTGTGGACCACCCTGTATCTCAGCAGAGGAAAGAGGTAGGGAAGAATTCTAAGGATCATTTTGACTGTCTCCAGAAGTTAGATCAGATGGCAAATGCAATTTGGTGCTAGAGCTTTCCCTTTAGGTTTTACCCCAACAATGTTTTGTATCTATTCGAATTGTCTCAGAAGTGCTGTATGCAGCTGTAGATTAATGCATGTATCTCAGCAGAGGAAAGTCTTAGGGCTGAATTCAAATACTCATTTTGACTGCCTCCAGAAGTTAGATCAGATGGCAAATGCAATTTGGTGCTAGTCTTTTCCCTTTAGGTTTTACCCCAAGAATGTTTTGCTTCTATTCGAATTGTCTCAGAAGTGCTGTATACAGCTGTGGGTTAATGCATGTATCTCAGCAGAGGAAAGTGTTAGGGCTGAATTCAAATACTCATTTTGACTGCCTCCAGAACTTAGATCAGATGGCAAATGCAATTTGGTGCTAGGCCTTTCCCTTTATGTTTTACCCAAAGAATGTTTTGCTTCCATTCGATTTGTCTCTGAAGTGCCGTATGCAGTTGTAGATTAATGCATGTATCTCAGCAGAGGAAAGTGTTAGGGCTGAATTCAAATACTCATTGGGACTGCCTCCAGAAGGTAGATCAGATGGCAAATGCAATTTGGTGCTAGGCCTTTCCCTTTAGGTTTTACCCCAACATTGTTTTCATTAGTTTCGATCACTCTCGAAATCAAGCATTTTACAGCAGTGTGGACCACCCTGTATCTCAGCAGAGGAAAGTCTTAGGGCTGAATTCAAATACCCATTTTGACTGCCTCCAGAAGTTAGATCAGATGGCAAATGCAATTTGGTGCTAGGCCTTTCCCTTTAGGTTTTACCCTAGGAATGTTTTGCTTCTATTCGAATTGTCTCAGAAATGCTGTATGAGGCTGTAGATTAATGCATGTATCCCAGCAGAGGAAAGTGTTAGGGCTGAATTCAACTACTCATTTTGACTGCCTCCAGAAGTTAGATCAGATGGCAAATGCAATTTGGTGCTAGGCTTTTCCCTTTAGGTTTTACCCCAAGAATGTTTTGCTTCTATTCGAATTGCCTCAGAAGTGGTGTATGCAGCTGTATATTGATGCATGTATCTCAGCAGAGGAAAGTGTAAGGGCTGAATTCAAATACTCATTTGGACTGCCTCCAGAAGTTAGATCAGATGGCAAATGGAATTTGGTGCTAGGCCTTTCCCTTTAGGTTTTACTTCAACATTGTTTTCATTAGTTTCGATCACTGTCGAAATCAAGCATTTTACAGCAGTGTGGACCACCCTGTATCTCAGCAGAGGAAAGAGGCAGGGAAGAATTCTAAGGATCATTTTGACGGTCTCCAGAAGTTAGGTCTGACGGCAAATGGAATTTGGTGCTAGGCCTTTCCCTTTAGGTTTTACCCCAACATTGCTTTCATTAGTTTCGATCACACTCGAAATCAGGCATTTTACAGCAGTGTGGACCACCCTGTATCTCAGCAGAGGAAAGTCTTAGGGCTGAATTCAAATACTCATTTTGACAGCCTCCAGAAGTTAGATCAGATGGCAAATGCAATTTGGTGCTAGGCCTTTCCCTTTAGGTTTTACCCCAAGAATGTTTTGCTTCCATTCGAATTGTCTCAGAAGTGCTATATGGAGCTGTAGAGTAATGCATGTATCTCCGCAGAGGAAAGTGTTAGGGCTGAATTCAAATACTCATTTTGCCTGCCTCCAGAAGTTAGATGAGACGGCAAATGCAATTTGGTGCTAGGCCTTTCCCTTTAGGTTTTACCCCAAGAATGTTTTCATTAGTTTCGATCACTGACGAAATTAAGCATTTTACAGCAGTGTGGACCACCCTGTATCTCAGCAGAGGAAAGAAGCAGGGAAAAATTGTAAGGATCATCTTGACTGCCTCCAGAAGTTAGATCAGATGGCAAATGGATTTTGGTGCTAGGCCTTTCCCTTTAGGTTTTACCCCAAGGATATTTTCATTAGTTTCGATCACTCTCAAAATCAAGCATTTTACTGCAGTGTGGACCACCCTGTATCTCAGCAGAGGAAAGTGTTCGGGCTGAATTCAAATACTCATTTTGCCTGCCTCCAGAAGTTATATGAGACAGCAAATGCAATTTGGTGCTAGGCCTTTCCCTTTAGGTTTTACCCCAAGAATGTTTTCATTAGTTTCGATCACAGACGAAATTAAGCATTTTACAGCAGCGTGGACCACCCTGTATCTCAGCAGAGGATAGAAGCAGGGAAAAATTGTAAGGATCATCTTGACTGCCTCCAGAAGTTAGATCAGATGGCAAATGGAATTTGGTGCTATGCCTTTCCCTTTAGGTTTTACCCCAACAATGTTTTCATTAGTTTCGATCACTCTCAAAATCAAGCATTTTACTGCAGTGTGGACCACCCTGTATCTCAGCAGAGGAAAGAGGTAGGGAAGAATTCTAAGGATCATTTTGACTGTCTCCAGAAGTTAGATCAGATGGCAAATGCAATTTGGTGCTAGAGCTTTCCCTTTAGGTTTTACCCCAACAATGTTTTGTATCTATTCGAATTGTCTCAGAAGTGCTGTATGCAGCTGTAGATTAATGCATGTATCTCAGCAGAGGAAAGTCTTAGGGCTGAATTCAAATACTCATTTTGACTGCCTCCAGAAGTTAGATCAGATGGCAAATGCAATTTGGTGCTAGGCTTTTCCCTTTAGGTTTTACCCCAAGAATGTTTTGCTTCTATTCGAATTGTCTCAGAAGTGCTGTATACAGCTGTGGGTTAATGCATGTATCTCAGCAGAGGAAAGTGTTAGGGCTGAATTCAAATACTCATTTTGACTGCCTCCAGAACTTAGATCAGATGGCAAATGCAATTTGGTGCTAGGCCTTTCCCTTTAGGTTTTACCCCAACATTGTTTTCATTAGTTTCGATCACTCTCCAAATCAAGCATTTTACAGCAGTGTGGACCACCCTGTATCTCAGCAGAGGAAAGTCTTAGGGCTGAATTCAAATACTCATTTTGACAGCCTCCAGAATGTAGATCAGATGTCAAATGCAATTTGGTGCTAGGCTTTTCCCTTTAGGTTTTACCCCAAGAATGTTTTGCTTCTATTCGAATTGTCTCGGAAGGGCTGTATGCAGCTGTAGATTAAAGCATGTATCTCAGCAGTGGAAAGAGTTAGGACTGAATTCAAAAACTCATTTTGACTGCCTCCAGAAGTTAGATCAGATGGCAAATGCAATTTGGCGCTAGGCCTTTCCCTTTAGGTTTTACCCCAAGAATGTTTTGCTTCTATTCGAATTGTCTCAGAAGTGCTGTATGCAGGTGTGGATTAATGCATGTATCTCAGCAGAGGAAAGTGTTAGGGCTGAATTCAAATACTCATTTGGACTGCCTCCAGAAGTTAGATCAGATGGCAAATGGAATTTGGTGCTAGGCCTTTCCCTTTAGGTTTTACTTCAACATTGTTTTCATTAGTTTCGATCACTGTCGAAATCAAGCATTTTACAGCAGCGTGGACCACCCTGTATCTCAGCAGAGGATAGAAGCAGGGAAAAATTGTAAGGATCATCTTGACTGCCTCCAGAAGTTAGATCAGATGGCAAATGGAATTTGGTGCTATGCCTTTCCCTTTAGGTTTTACCCCAACAATGTTTTCATTATTTTCGATCACTCTCAAAATCAAGCATTTTACTGCAGTGTGGACCACCCTGTATCTCAGCAGAGGAAAGAGGTAGGGGAGAATTCTAAGGATCATTTTGACTGTCTCCAGAAGTTAGATCAGATGGCAAATGCAATTTGGTGCTAGAGCTTTCCCTTTAGGTTTTACCCCAACAATGTTTTGTATCTATTCGAATTGTCTCAGAAGTGCTGTATGCAGCTGTAGATTAATGCATGTATCTCAGCAGAGGAAAGTCTTAGGGCTGAATTCAAATACTCATTTTGACTGCCTCCAGAAGTTAGATCAGATGGCAAATGCAATTTGGTGCTAGGCTTTTCCCTTTAGGTTTTACCCCAAGAATGTTTTGCTTCTATTCGAATTGTCTCAGAAGTGCTGTATACAGCTGTGGGTTAATGCATGTATCTCAGCAGAGGAAAGTGTTAGGGCTGAATTCAAATACTCATTTTGACTGCCTCCAGAAGTTAGATCAGATGGCAAATGCAATTTGGTGCTAGGCCTTTCCCTTTAGGTTTTACCCCAACATTGTTTTCATTAGTTTCGATCACTCTCAAAATCAAGCATTTTACAGCAGTGTGGACCACCCTGTATCTCAGCAGAGGAAAGTCTTAGGGCTGAATTCAAATACTCATTTTGACAGCCTCCAGAATGTAGATCAGATGTCAAATGCAATTTGGTGCTAGGCTTTTCCCTTTAGGTTTTACCCCAAGAATGTTTTGCTTCTATTCGAATTGTCTCGGAAGGGCTGTATGCAGCTGTAGATTAAAGCATGTATCTCAGCAGTGGAAAGAGTTAGGACTGAATTCAAATACTCATTTTGACTGCCTCCAGAAGTTAGATCAGATGGCAAATGCAATTTGGCGCTAGGCCTTTCCCTTTAGGTTTTACCCCAAGAATGTTTTGCTTCTATTCGAATTGTCTCAGAAGTGCTGTATGCAGGTGTGGATTAATGCATGTATCTCAGCAGAGGAAAGTGTTAGGGCTGAATTCAAATACTCATTTGGACTGCCTCCAGAAGTTAGATCAGATGGCAAATGGAATTTGGTGCTAGGCCTTTCCCTTTAGGTTTTACTTCAACATTGTTTTCATTAGTTTCGATCACTGTCGAAATCAAGCATTTTACAGCAGTGTGGACCACCCTGTATCTCAGCAGAGGAAAGAGGCAGGGAAGAATTCTTAGGATCATTTTGACGGTCTCCAGAAGTTAGATCTGATGACAAATGCAATTTGGTGCTAGGCTTTTCCCTTTAGGTTTTACCCCAAGAATGTTTTGCCTCGATTCGAATTGTCTCAGAAGTGCTGTAGGCAGCTGTAGATAAAAGCATGTATCTGAGCAGTGGAAAGTGTTAGGGCTGAATTCAAATACTCATTTTGACTGCCTCCAGAAGTTAGATCAGATGGCAAATGCAATTTGGTGCTAGGCCTTTCCCTTTAGGTTTTACCCCAACATTGTTTTCATTAGTTTCGATCACTCTCGAAATCAAGCATTTTACAGCAGTGTGGACCACCCTGTATCTCAGCAGAGGAAAGTCTTAGGGCTGAATTCAAATACTCAATTTAACAGCCTCCAGAAGTTAGATCAGATGTCAAATGCAATTTGGTGCTAGGCTTTTCCCTTTAGGTTTTACCCCAAGAATGTTTTGCTTCTATTCGAATTGTCTCGGAAGGGCTGTATGCAGGTGTAGATTAATGCTTGTATCTCAGCAGAGGAAAGTGTTAGGACTGAATTCAAATACTCATTTTGACTGCCTCCAGAAGTTAGATCAGATGGCAAATGCAATTTGGCGCTAGGCCTTTCCCTTTAGGTTTTACCCCAAGAATGTTTTGCTTCTATTCGAATTGTCTCAGAAGTGGTTTATGCAGCTGTGGATTAATGCATGTATCTCAGCAGAGGAAAGTGTTAGGGCTGAATTCAAATACTCATTTTGACTGCCTCCAGAAGTTAGATCAGATGGCAAATGCAATTTGGTGCTAGGCCTTTCCCTTTAGGTTTTACCCAACGAATGTTTTGCTTCCATTCGAATTGTCTCTGAAGTGCTGTATGCAGCTGTAGATTGATGCATGTATCTCAGCAGAGGAAAGTGTTAGGGCTGAATTCAAAAACTCATTTGGACTGCCTCCAGAAGTTAGATCAGATGGCAAATGCAATTTGGTGCTAGGCCTTTCCCTTTAGGTTTTACCCAACGAATGTTTTGCTTCCATTCGAATTGTCTCAGAAGTGCCGTATGCAGTTGTAGATTAATGCATGTATCTCAGCAGAGGAAAGTGTTAGGGCTGAATTCAAATACTCATTGGACTGCCTCCAGAAGTTAGATCAGATGGCAAATGGAATTTGGTGCCAGGCCTTTCCCTTTAGGTTTTACCTCAACAATGTTTTCATTAGTTTCGATCACTGTTGAAATCAAGCATTTTACAGCAGTGTGGACCACCCTGTATCTCAGCAGAGGAAAGAGGCAGGGAAGAATTCTAAGGATCATTTTGACGGTCTCCAGAAGTTAGATCTGACGGCAAATGCAATTTGGTGCTAGGCTTTTCCCTTTAGGTTTTACCCCAAGAATGTTTTGCTTCTATTCGAATTGTCTCAGAAGTGCTGTATGCAGCTGTAGATTAAAGCATGTATCTGAGCAGTGGAAAGTGTTAGGGCTGAATTCAAATACTCATTTTGACAGCCTCCAGAAGTTAGATCAGATGGCAAATGCTATTTGGTGCTAGGCCTTTCCCTTTAGGTTTTACCCCAAGAATGTTTTCATTAGTTTCGATCACACTCGAAATCAGGCATTTTACAGCAGTGTGGACACCCTGTATCTCAGCAGAGGAAAGTCTTAGGGCTGAATTCAAATACTCATTTTGCGTGCCTCCAGAAGTTAGATGAGACGGCAAATGCAATTTGGTGCTAGGCCTTTCCCTTTAGGTTTTACCCCAAGGATATTTTCATTAGTTTCGATCACTCTCAAAATCAAGCATTTTACTGCAGTGTGGACCACCCTGTATCTCAGCAGAGGAAAGTGTTCGGGCTGAATTCAAATACTCATTTTGACTGCCTCCAGAAGTTAGATCTGATGGCAAATGCAATTTGGTTCCAGGCCTTTCCCTTTAGGTTTTACCTCAACAATGTTTTCATTAGTTTCGATCACTCTCAAAATCAAGCATTTTACAGCAGGTTTGACCACCCTGTATCTCAGCAGAGGAAAGAGGCAGGGAAGAATTCTAAGGATCATTTTGGCTGCCTCCAGAAGTTAGATCAGATGGCAAATGCAATTTGGTGCTAGGCTTTTCCCTTTAGGTTTTACCCCAAGAAATTTTTGCTTCTATTCGAATTGTCTCAGAAGTGCTGTATGCAGCTGTAGATTAAAGCATGTATCTCAGGAGAGGAAAGTGTTAGGGCTGAATTCAAATACTCATTTTGCCTGCCTCCAGAAGTTAGATCAGCTGGCAAATGCAATTTGGTGCTATGCTTTTCCCTTTAGGTTTTACCCCAAGAATGTTTTCATTAGTTTCGATCACTCTCGAATTCAAGCATTTTACAGCAGTGTGGACCACCCTGTATCTCAGCAGAGGAAAGAGGTAGGGAAGAATTCAAATTATCATTTTGGCTGTCTCCAAAAGTTAGGTCAGATAGTAAATGGAATTTGGTACTAGGCCTTTCCCTTTAGGTTTTACCCCATCATTGTTTTCATTAGTTTCGATCACTGTCGAAATCAAGCATTTTACAGCAGTGTGGACCACCCTGTATCTCAGCAGAGGAAAGAGGCAGGGAAGAATTCTAAGGATCATTTTGACGGTGTCCAGAAGTTAGATCTGACGGCAAATGGAATTTGGTGCTAGGCCTTTCCCTTTAGGTTTTACCCCAACATTGCTTTCATTAGTTTCGATCACACTCGAAATCAGGCATTTTACTGCAGTGTGGACCACCCTGTATCTCAGCAGAGGAAAGTCTTAGGGCTGAATTCAAATACTCATTTTGACTGCCTCCGGAAGTTAGATCTGATGGCAAATGCAATTTGGTGCTAGAGCTTTCCCTTTAGGTTTTACCCCAACAATGTTTTGTTTCTATTCGAATTGTCTCAGAAGTGCTGTATGCAGCTGTAGATTAATGCATGTATCTCAGCAGAGGAAAGTCTTAGGGCTGAATTCAAATACTCATTTTGACAGCCTCCAGAAGTTAGATCAGATGGCAAATGCAATTTGGTGCTAGGCTTTTCCCTTTAGGTTTTACCCCAAGAATGTTTTGCTTCTATTCGAATTGTCTCAGAAGTGCTGTATGCAGCTGTAGATTAAAGCATGTATCTCAGCAGTGGAAAGTGTTAGGACTGAATTCAAATACTCATTTTGACTGCCTCCAGAAGTTTGATCAGATGGCAAATGCAATTTGGCTCTAGGCCTTTCCCTTTAGGTTTTACCCCAAGAATGTTTTGCTTCTATTCGAATTCTCTCAGAAGTGCTGTATGCAGGTGTGGATTAATGCATGTATCTCAGCAGAGGAAAGTGTTAGGGCTGAATTCAAATACTCATTTTGACTGCCTCCAGAAGTTAGATCAGATGGCAAATGCAATTTGGTGCTAGGCCTTTCCCTTTAGGTTTTACCCAACGAATGTTTTGCTTCCATTCGAATTGTCTCTGAAGTGCCGTATGCAGTTGTAGATTAATGCATGTATCTCAGCAGAGGAAAGTGTTAGGGCTGAATTCAAATACTCATTTGGACTGCCTCCAGAAGTTAGATCAGATGGCAAATGTAATTTGGTGCCAGGCCTTTTCCTTTAGGTTTTACTTCAACATTGTTTTCATTAGTTTGATCACTGTCGAAATCAAGCATTTACAGCAGTGTGGACCACCCTGTATCTCAGCAGAGGAAAGAGGCAGGAAGAATTCTTAGGATCATTTTGACGGTCTCCAGAAGTTAGATCTGATGGCAAATGCAATTTGGTGCTAGGCCTTTCCCTTTAGGTTTTACCCCAACATTGCTTTCATTAGTTTCGATCACACTCGAAATCAGGCATTTACAGCAGTGTGGACCACCCTGTATCTCAGCAGAGGAAAGTCTTAGGGTTGAATTCAAATACTCATTTTGACAGCCTCCAGAAGTTAGATCAGATGGCAAATGCAATTTGGAGCTAGGCTTTTCCCTTTAGGTTTTACCCCAAGAATGTTTTGCTTCTATTCGAATTGTCTCGGAAGTGCTGTATGCAGCTGTAGATTAAAGCATGTATCTCAGCAGTGGAAAGTGTTAGGACTGAATTCAAATACTCATTTTGACTGCCTCTAGAAGTTAGATCAGATGGCAAATGCAATTTGGCGCTACGCCTTTCCCTTTAGGTTTTACCCCAAGAATGTTTTGCTTCTATTCGAATTGTCTCAGAAGTGGTGTATGCAGCTGTGGATTTATGCATGTATCTCAGCAGAGGAAAGTGTTAGGGCTGAATTCACATACTCATTTTGACTGCCTCCAGAAGTTAGATCAGATGGCAAATGCAATTTTGTGCTAGGCCCTTCCCTTTAGGTTTTACCCCAAGAATGTTTTCATTAGTTTCGATCACTCCCGCAATCAAGCATTTTACAGCAGGGTTGACCACCCTGTATCTCAGCAGAGGAAAGTCTTAGGGCTGAATTCAAATACCCATTTTGACTGCCTCCAGAAGTTAGATCAGATGGCAAATGCAATTTGGTGCTAGGCCTTTCCCTTTAGGTTTTACCCAACGAATGTTTCGCTTCCATTCGAATTGTCTCTGAAGTGCCGTATGCAGTTGTAGATTAATGCATGTATCTCAGGAGAGGAAAGTGTTAGGGCTGAATTCATATACTCATTTGGAATGCCTCCAGAAGTTAGATCAGATGGCAAATGGAATTTGGTGCTAGGCCTTTCCCTTTAGGTTTTACCACAACATTGTTTTCATTAGTTTCGATCACTGTCGAAATCAAGCATTTTACAGCAGTGTGGACCACCCTGTATCTCAGCAGAGGAAAGAGGCAGGGAAGAATTCTAAGGATCATTTTGACGGTCTCCAGAAGTTAGATCTGATGACAAATGCAATTTGGTGCTAGGCTTTTCCCTTTAGGTTTTACCCCAAGAATGTTTTGCTTCTAGTCGAATTGTCTCAGAAGTCCTGTATGCAGCTGTAGACTAAAGCATGTATCTGAGCAGTGGAAAGTGTTAGGGCTGAATTCAAATACTCATTTTGACTGCCTCCAGAAGTTAGATCAGATGGCAAATGCAATTTGGTGCTAGGCTTTTCCCTTTAGGTTTTACCCCGAGAGCGTTTTGCTTCTATTCGAATTGTCTCAGAAGTGCTGTATGCAGCTGTACATTAAAGCATATATCTGAGCAGTGGAAAGTGTTAGGGCTGAATTCAAATACTCATTTTGACTGCCTCCAGAAGTTAGATGAGACAGCAAGTGCAATTTGGTGCTAGGCCTTTCCCTTTAGGTTTTACCCCAACAATGTTTTCATTACTTTCGATCACTGACGAAATTAAGCATTTTACAGCAGTGTGGACCACCCTGTATCTCAGCAGAGGAAAGAAGCAGGGAAGAATTGTAAGGATCATTTTGAGTGCCTACAGAAGTTAGATTAGATGGCAAATGCAATTTGGTGCTAGGCCTTTCCCTTTAGGTTTTACCCCAACATTGTTTTCATTAGTTTCGATCACTCTCGAAATCAAGCATTTTACAGCAGTGTGGACCACCCTGTATCTCAGCAGAGGAAAGTCTTAGGGCTGAATTCAAATACTCATTTTGACAGCCTCCAGAAGTTAGATCAGATGGCAAATGCAATTTGGTGCTAGGCTTTTCCCTTTAGGTTTTACCCCAAGAATGTTTTGCTTCTATACGAATTGTCTCGGAAGGGCTGTATGCAGCTGTAGATTAAAGCATGTATCTCAGCAGTGGAAAGTGTTAGGACTGAATTCAAATACTCATTTTGACTGTCTCCAGAAGTTAGATCAGATGGCAAATGCAATTAGGCGCTAGGCCTTTCCCTTTAGGTTTTACCCCAAGAATGTTTTCATTAGTTTCGATCACTCCCGCAATCAAGCATTTTACAGCAGGGTTGACCACCCTGTATCTCAGCAGAGGAAAGAGGTAGGGAAGAATTCAAATACTCATTTTGACTGCCTCCAGAAGTTAGGTCAGATGGCAAATGCAATTTGGTGCTAGGCTTTTCCCTTTAGGTTTTACCCCACGAATGTTTTGCTTCCATTCGAATTGTCTCTGAAGTGCCGTATGCAGTTGTAGATTAATGCATGCAGCTCAGCAGAGGAAATTGTTAGGGCTGAATTCATATACTCATTTGGACTGCCTCCAGAAGTTAGATCAGATGGCAAATGGAATTTGGTGCTAGGCCTTTCCCTTTAGGTTTTACCACAACATTGTTTTCATTAGTTTCGATCACTGTCGAAATCAAGCATTTTACAGCAGTGTGGACCACCCTGTATCTCAGCAGAGGAAAGAGGCAGGGAAGAATTCTAAGGATCATTTTGACGGTCTCCAGAAGTTAGATCTGATGACAAATGCAATTTGGTGCTAGGCTTTTCCCTTTAGGTTTTACCCCAAGAATGTTTTGCTTCTATTCGAATTGTCTCAGAAGTGCTGTATGCAGCTGTAGATTAAAGCATGTATCTGAGCAGTGGAAAGTGTTAGGGCTGAATTCAAATACTCATTTTGACTGCCTCCAGATGTTAGATCAGATGGCAAATGCAATTTGGTGCTAGGCTTTTCCCTTTAGGTTTTACCCCGAGAGCGTTTTGCTTCTATTCGAATTGTCTCAGAAGTGCTGTATGCAGCTGTACATTAAAGCATATATCTGTGCAGTGGAAAGTGTTAGGGCTGAATTCAAATACTCATTTTGACTGCCTCCAGAAGTTAGATGAGACGGCAAGTGCAATTTGGTGCTAGGCCTTTCCCTTTAGGTTTTACCCCAACAATGTTTTCATTAGTTTCGATCACTGACGAAATTAAGCATTTTACAGCAGTGTGGACCACCCTGTATCTCAGCAGACGAAAGAAGCACGGAAGAATTGTAAGGATCATTTTGAGTGCCTCCAGAAGTTAGATTAGATGGCAAATGGAATTTGGTGCCAGGCCTTTCCCTTTAGGTTTTACCCCAAGAATATTTTCATTAGTTTCGATCACTCTCGAAATCAAGCATTTTACTGCAGTGTGGAGCACCCTGTATCTCAGCAGAGGAAAGTCTTAGAGCTGAATTCAAATACTCATTTTGACTGCCTCCAGAAGTTAGGTCAGATGGGAAATGCAATTTGGTGCTAGGCTTTTCCCTTTAGGTTTTACCCAACGAATGTTTTGCTTCCATTCGAATTGTCTCAGAAGTGCTGTATGCAGCTGTAGATTAAAGCATGTATCTGAGCAGTGGAAAGTGTTAGGACTGAATTCAAATACTCATTTTGACTGCCTCCAGAAGGTAGATCAGATGGCAAATGCAATTTGGTGCTAGGCCTTTCCCTTTAGGTTTTACCCCAACATTGTTTTCATCAGTTTCGATCACTCTCGAAATCAAGCATTTTACAGCAGTGTGGACCACCCTGTATCTCAGCAGAGGAAAGTCTTAGGGCTGAATTCAAATACTCATTTTGACAGCCTCCAGAAGTTAGATCAGATGGCAAATGCAATTTGGTGCCAGGCCTTTCCCTTTAGGTTTTACCCTAAGAATGTTTCGCTTCTATTCGAAATGTCTCAGAAATGCTGTATGCAGCTGTAGATTAATGCATGTATCCCAGCAGAGGAAAGTGTTAGGGCTGAATTCAAATACTCATTTTGACTGCCTCCAGAAGTTAGATCAGATGGCAAATGCAATTTGGTGCCAGGCCTTTCCCTTTAGGTTTTACCCTAAGAATGTTTCGCTTCTATTCGAAATGTCTCAGAAATGCTGTATGCAGCTGTAGATTAATGCATGTATCCCAGCAGAGGAAAGTGTTAGGGCTGAATTCAAATACTCATTTTGACTGCCTCCAGAAGTTAGATCAGATGGCAAATGCAATTTGGTGCTAGGCTTTTCCCTTTAGGTTTTACCCCAAGAACATTTTGCTTCTATTCGAATTGTCTCAGAAGTGCTGTATGCAGCTGTAGATTAAAGCATGTATCGGAGCAGTGGAAAGTGTTAGGGCTGAATTCAAATACTCATTTTGACTGTCTCCAGAAGTTAGATGAGATGGCAAATTCAATTTGGCTCTAGGCCTTTCCCTTTAGGTTTTACCCCAAGAATGGTTTGCTTCCATTCGAATTGTCTCAGAAGTGCTATATGGAGCTGTAGATTAATGCATGTATCTCAGTAGAGGAAAGTGTTAGGGCTGAATTCAAATACTCATTTTGACTGCCTCCAGAAGTTAGATCAGATGGCAAATGCAATTTGGTGCTAGGTCTTTCCCTTTAGGTTTTACCCCAACAATGTTTTCATTAGTTTCGATCACTGACGAAATTAAGCATTTTACAGCAGTGTGGACCACCCTGTATCTCAGCAGAGGAAAGAAGCAGGGAAGAATTGTAAGGATCATTTTGAGTGCCTCCTGAAGTTAGATCAGATGGCAAATGCAATTTGGTGCTAGGCCTTTCCCTTTAGGTTTTACCCCAACATTGCTTTCATTAGTTTCGATCACACTCGAAATCAGGCATTTTACAGCAGTGTGGACACCCTGTATCTCAGCAGAGGAAAGTCTTAGGGCTGAATTCAAATACTCATTTTGCGTGCCTCCAGAAGTTAGATGAGACGGCAAATGCAATTTGGTGCTAGGCCTTTCCCTTTAGGTTTTACCCCAAGGATATTTTCATTAGTTTCGATCACTCTCAAAATCAAGCATTTTACTGCAGTGTGGACCACCCTGTATCTCAGCAGAGGAAAGTGTTCGGGCTGAATTCAAATACTCATTTTGACTGCCTCCAGAAGTTAGATCTGATGGCAAATGCAATTTGGTTCCAGGCCTTTCCCTTTAGGTTTTACCTCAACAATGTTTTCATTAGTTTCGATCACTCTCAAAATCAAGCATTTTACAGCAGGTTTGACCACCCTGTATCTCAGCAGAGGAAAGAGGCAGGGAAGAATTCTAAGGATCATTTTGGCTGCCTCCAGAAGTTAGATCAGATGGCAAATGCAATTTGGTGCTAGGCTTTTCCCTTTAGGTTTTACCCCAAGAAATTTTTGCTTCTATTCGAATTGTCTCAGAAGTGCTGTATGCAGCTGTAGATTAAAGCATGTATCTCAGGAGAGGAAAGTGTTAGGGCTGAATTCAAATACTCATTTTGCCTGCCTCCAGAAGTTAGATCAGCTGGCAAATGCAATTTGGTGCTATGCTTTTCCCTTTAGGTTTTACCCCAAGAATGTTTTCATTAGTTTCGATCACTCTCGAATTCAAGCATTTTACAGCAGTGTGGACCACCCTGTATCTCAGCAGAGGAAAGAGGTAGGGAAGAATTCAAATTATCATTTTGGCTGTCTCCAAAAGTTAGGTCAGATAGTAAATGGAATTTGGTACTAGGCCTTTCCCTTTAGGTTTTACCCCATCATTGTTTTCATTAGTTTCGATCACTGTCGAAATCAAGCATTTTACAGCAGTGTGGACCACCCTGTATCTCAGCAGAGGAAAGAGGCAGGGAAGAATTCTAAGGATCATTTTGACGGTGTCCAGAAGTTAGATCTGACGGCAAATGGAATTTGGTGCTAGGCCTTTCCCTTTAGGTTTTACCCCAACATTGCTTTCATTAGTTTCGATCACACTCGAAATCAGGCATTTTACTGCAGTGTGGACCACCCTGTATCTCAGCAGAGGAAAGTCTTAGGGCTGAATTCAAATACTCATTTTGACTGCCTCCGGAAGTTAGATCTGATGGCAAATGCAATTTGGTGCTAGAGCTTTCCCTTTAGGTTTTACCCCAACAATGTTTTCTTTCTATTCGAATTGTCTCAGAAGTGCTGTATGCAGCTGTAGATTAATGCATGTATCTCAGCAGAGGAAAGTCTTAGGGCTGAATTCAAATACTCATTTTGACAGCCTCCAGAAGTTAGATCAGATGGCAAATGCAATTTGGTGCTAGGCTTTTCCCTTTAGGTTTTACCCCAAGAATGTTTTGCTTCTATTCGAATTGTCTCAGAAGTGCTGTATGCAGCTGTAGATTAAAGCATGTATCTCAGCAGTGGAAAGTGTTAGGACTGAATTCAAATACTCATTTTGACTGCCTCCAGAAGTTTGATCAGATGGCAAATGCAATTTGGCTCTAGGCCTTTCCCTTTAGGTTTTACCCCAAGAATGTTTTGCTTCTATTCGAATTGTCTCAGAAGTGCTGTATGCAGGTGTGGATTAATGCATGTATCTCAGCAGAGGAAAGTGTTAGGGCTGAATTCAAATACTCATTTTGACTGCCTCCAGAAGTTAGATCAGATGGCAAATGCAATTTGGTGCTAGGCCTTTCCCTTTAGGTTTTACCCAACGAATGTTTTGCTTCCATTCGAATTGTCTCTGAAGTGCCGTATGCAGTTGTAGATTAATGCATGTATCTCAGCAGAGGAAAGTGTTAGGGCTGAATTCAAATACTCATTTGGACTGCCTCCAGAAGTTAGATCAGATGGCAAATGTAATTTGGTGCCAGGCCTTTCCCTTTAGGTTTTACTTCAACATTGTTTTCATTAGTTTCGATCACTGTCGAAATCAAGCATTTTACAGCAGTGTGGACCACCCTGTATCTCAGCAGAGGAAAGAGGCAGGGAAGAATTCTTAGGATCATTTTGACGGTCTCCAGAAGTTAGATCAGATGGCAAATGCAATTTGGTGCTAGGCCTTTCCCTTTAGGTTTTACCCCAACATTGCTTTCATTAGTTTCGATCACACTCGAAATCAGGCATTTTACAGCAGTGTGGACCACCCTGTATCTCAGCAGAGGAAAGTCTTAGGGTTGAATTCAAATACTCATTTTGACAGCCTCCAGAAGTTAGATCAGATGGCAAATGCAATTTGGAGCTAGGCTTTTCCCTTTAGGTTTTACCCGAAGAATGTTTTGCTTCTATTCGAATTGTCTCGGAAGTGCTGTATGCAGCTGTAGATTAAAGCATGTATCTCAGCAGTGGAAAGTGTTAGGACTGAATTCAAATACTCATTTTGACTGCCTCTAGAAGTTAGATCAGATGGCAAATGCAATTTGGCGCTACGCCTTTCCCTTTAGGTTTTACCCCAAGAATGTTTTGCTTCTATTCGAATTGTCTCAGAAGTGGTGTATGCAGCTGTGGATTTATGCATGTATCTCAGCAGAGGAAAGTGTTAGGGCTGAATTCACATACTCATTTTGACTGCCTCCAGAAGTTAGATCAGATGGCAAATGCAATTTTGTGCTAGGCCCTTCCCTTTAGGTTTTACCCCAAGAATGTTTTCATTAGTTTCGATCACTCCGCAATCAAGCATTTTACAGCAGGGTTGACCACCCTGTATCTCAGCAGAGGAAAGTCTTAGGGCTGAATTCAAATACCCATTTTGACTGCCTCCAGAAGTTAGATCAGATGGCAAATGCAATTTGGTGCTAGGCCTTTCCCTTTAGGTTTTACCCAACGAATGTTTCGCTTCCATTCGAATTGTCTCTGAAGTGCCGTATGCAGTTGTAGATTAATGCATGTATCTCAGGAGAGGAAAGTGTTAGGGCTGAATTCATATACTCATTTGGAATGCCTCCAGAAGTTAGATCAGATGGCAAATGGAATTTGGTGCTAGGCCTTTCCCTTTAGGTTTTACCACAACATTGTTTTCATTAGTTTCGATCACTGTCGAAATCAAGCATTTTACAGCAGGGTTGACCACCCTGTATCTCAGCAGAGGAAAGTGTTAGGGCTGAATTCAAATACTCGTTTTGACTGCCTCCAGAATTTAGATCAGATGGCAAATGCAATTTGGTGCTAGGCCTTTCCCTTTAGGTTTTACCCTCGGAATGTTTTGCTTCTATTCGAAATGTCTCAGAAATGCCGTTTGCAGCTGTAGATTAATGCATGAATCTCAGCAGAGGAAAGTGTTAGGGCTGAATTCAAATACTCATTTTGACTGCCTCCAGAAGTTAGATCAGATGGCAAATGCAATTTGGTGCTAGGCTTTTCCCTTTAGGTTTTACCCCAAGAATGTTTTGCTTCTATACGAATTGTCTCGGAAGGGCTGTATGCAGCTGTAGATTAAAGCATGTATCTCAGCAGTGGAAAGTGTTAGGACTGAATTCAAATACTCATTTTGACTGTCTCCAGAAGTTAGATCAGATGGCAAATGCAATTTGGCGCTAGGCCTTTCCCTTTAGGTTTTACCCCAAGAATGTTTTCATTAGTTTCGATCACTCCCGCAATCAAGCATTTTACAGCAGGGTTGACCACCCTGTATCTCAGCAGAGGAAAGAGGTAGGGAAGAATTCAAATACTCATTTTGACTGCCTCCAGAAGTTAGGTCAGATGGCAAATGCAATTTGGTGCTAGGCTTTTCCCTTTAGGTTTTACCCCACGAATGTTTTGCTTCCATTCGAATTGTCTCTGAAGTGCCGTATGCAGTTGTAGATTAATGCATGCAGCTCAGCAGAGGAAATTGTTAGGGCTGAATTCATATACTCATTTGGACTGCCTCCAGAAGTTAGATCAGATGGCAAATGGAATTTGGTGCTAGGCCTTTCCCTTTAGGTTTTACCACAACATTGTTTTCATTAGTTTCGATCACTGTCGAAATCAAGCATTTTACAGCAGTGTGGACCACCCTGTATCTCAGCAGAGGAAAGAGGCAGGGAAGAATTCTAAGGATCATTTTGACGGTCTCCAGAAGTTAGATCTGATGACAAATGCAATTTGGTGCTAGGCTTTTCCCTTTAGGTTTTACCCCAAGAATGTTTTGCTTCTATTCGAATTGTCTCAGAAGTGCTGTATGCAGCTGTAGATTAAAGCATGTATCTGAGCAGTGGAAAGTGTTAGGGCTGAATTCAAATACTCATTTTGACTGCCTCCAGATGTTAGATCAGATGGCAAATGCAATTTGGTGCTAGGCTTTTCCCTTTAGGTTTTACCCCGAGAGCGTTTTGCTTCTATTCGAATTGTCTCAGAAGTGCTGTATGCAGCTGTACATTAAAGCATATATCTGTGCAGTGGAAAGTGTTAGGGCTGAATTCAAATACTCATTTTGACTGCCTCCAGAAGTTAGATGAGACGGCAAGTGCAATTTGGTGCCAGGCCTTTCCCTTTAGGTTTTACCCCAACAATGTTTTCATTAGTTTCGATCACTGACGAAATTAAGCATTTTACAGCAGTGTGGACCACCCTGTATCTCAGCAGAAAGAAGCACGGAAGAATTGTAAGGATCATTTTGAGTGCCTCCAGAAGTTAGATTAGATGGCAAATGGAATTTGGTGCCAGGCCTTTCCCTTTAGGTTTTACCCCAAGAATATTTTCATTAGTTTCGATCACTCTCGAAATCAAGCATTTTACTGCAGTGTGGAGCACCCTGTATCTCAGCAGAGGAAAGTCTTAGAGCTGAATTCAAATACTCATTTTGACTGCCTCCAGAAGTTAGGTCAGATGGGAAATGCAATTTGGTGCTAGGCTTTTCCCTTTAGGTTTTACCCAACGAATGTTTTGCTTCCATTCGAATTGTCTCAGAAGTGCTGTATGCAGCTGTAGATTAAAGCATGTATCTGAGCAGTGGAAAGTGTTAGGACTGAATTCAAATACTCATTTTGACTGCCTCCAGAAGGTAGATCAGATGGCAAATGCAATTTGGTGCTAGGCCTTTCCCTTTAGGTTTTACCCCAACATTGTTTTCATCAGTTTCGATCACTCTCGAAATCAAGCATTTTACAGCAGTGTGGACCACCCTGTATCTCAGCAGAGGAAAGTCTTAGGGCTGAATTCAAATACTCATTTTGACAGCCTCCAGAAGTTAGATCAGATGGCAAATGCAATTTGGTGCCAGGCCTTTCCCTTTAGGTTTTACCCTAAGAATGTTTCGCTTCTATTCGAAATGTCTCAGAAATGCTGTATGCAGCTGTAGATTAATGCATGTATCCCAGCAGAGGAAAGTGTTAGGGCTGAATTCAAATACTCATTTTGACTGCCTCCAGAAGTTAGATCAGATGGCAAATGCAATTTGGTGCCAGGCCTTTCCCTTTAGGTTTTACCCTAAGAATGTTTCGCTTCTATTCGAAATGTCTCAGAAATGCTGTATGCAGCTGTAGATTAATGCATGTATCCCAGCAGAGGAAAGTGTTAGGGCTGAATTCAAATACTCATTTTGACTGCCTCCAGAAGTTAGATCAGATGGCAAATGCAATTTGGTGCTAGGCTTTTCCCTTTAGGTTTTACCCCAAGAACATTTTGCTTCTATTCGAATTGTCTCAGAAGTGCTGTATGCAGCTGTAGATTAAAGCATGTATCGGAGCAGTGGAAAGTGTTAGGGCTGAATTCAAATACTCATTTTGACTGTCTCCAGAAGTTAGATGAGATGGCAAATTCAATTTGGCTCTAGGCCTTTCCCTTTAGGTTTTACCCCAAGAATGGTTTGCTTCCATTCGAATTGTCTCAGAAGTGCTATATGGAGCTGTAGATTAATGCATGTATCTCAGTAGAGGAAAGTGTTAGGGCTGAATTCAAATACTCATTTTGACTGCCTCCAGAAGTTAGATCAGATGGCAAATGCAATTTGGTGCTAGGTCTTTCCCTTTAGGTTTTACCCCAACAATGTTTTCATTAGTTTCGATCACTGACGAAATTAAGCATTTTACAGCAGTGTGGACCACCCTGTATCTCAGCAGAGGAAAGAAGCAGGGAAGAATTGTAAGGATCATTTTGAGTGCCTCCTGAAGTTAGATCAGATGGCAAATGCAATTTGGTGCTAGGCCTTTCCCTTTAGGTTTTACCCCAACATTGCTTTCATTAGTTTCGATCACACTCGAAATCAGGCATTTTACAGCAGTGTGGACACCCTGTATCTCAGCAGAGGAAAGTCTTAGGGCTGAATTCAAATACTCATTTTGCGTGCCTCCAGAAGTTAGATGAGATGGCAAATGCAATTTGGTGCTAGGCCTTTCCCTTTAGGTTTTACCCCAAGGATATTTTCATTAGTTTCGATCACTCTCAAAATCAAGCATTTTACTGCAGTGTGGACCACCCTGTATCTCAGCAGAGGAAAGTGTTAGGGCTGAATTCAAATACTCATTTTGACTGCCTCCAGAAGTTAGATCTGATGGCAAATGCAATTTGGTTCCAGGCCTTTCCCTTTAGGTTTTACCTCAACAATGTTTTCATTAGTTTCGATCACTCTCAAAATCAAGCATTTTACAGCAGGTTTGACCACCCTGTATCTCAGCAGAGGAAAGAGGCAGGGAAGAATTCTAAGGATCATTTTGGCTGCCTCCAGAAGTTAGATCAGATGGCCAATGCAATTTGGTGCTAGGCTTTTCCCTTTAGGTTTTACCCCAAGAAATTTTTGCTTCTATTCGAATTGTCTCAGAAGTGCTGTATGCAGCTGTAGATTAAAGCATGTATCTCAGGAGAGGAAAGTGTTAGGGCTGAATTCAAATACTCATTTTGCCTGCCTCCAGAAGTTAGATCAGCTGGCAAATGCAATTTGGTGCTATGCTTTTCCCTTTAGGTTTTACCCCAAGAATGTTTTCATTAGTTTCGATCACTCTCGAATTCAAGCATTTTACAGCAGTGTGGACCACCCTGTATCTCAGCAGAGGAAAGAGGTAGGGAAGAATTCAAATTATCATTTTGGCTGTCTCCAAAAGTTAGGTCAGATAGTAAATGGAATTTGGTACTAGGCCTTTCCCTTTAGGTTTTACCCCATCATTGTTTTCATTAGTTTCGATCACTGTCGAAATCAAGCATTTTACAGCAGTGTGGACCACCCTGTATCTCAGCAGAGGAAAGAGGCAGGGAAGAATTCTAAGGATCATTTTGACGGTGTCCAGAAGTTAGATCTGACGGCAAATGGAATTTGGTGCTAGGCCTTTCCCTTTAGGTTTTACCCCAACATTGTTTTCATTAGTTTCGATCACACTCGAAATCAGGCATTTTACAGCAGTGTGGAGCACCATGTATCTCAGCAGAGGAAAGAGATAGGGAAGAATTCTAAGGATCATTTTGACTGCCTCCAGAAGTTAGATCAGATGGCAAATGCAATTTGGTGCTAGACCTTTCCCTTTAGGTTTTACCCCAACAATATTTTGTTTCTATTCGAATTGTCTCAGAAGTGCTGTATGCAGCTGTAGATTAATGCATGTATCTCAGCAGAGGAAAGTGTTAGGGCTGAATTCAAATACTCGTTTTGACTGCCTCCAGAATTTAGATCAGATGGCAAATGCAATTTGGTGCTAGGCCTTTCCCTTTAGGTTTTACCCTCGGAATGTTTTGCTTCTATTCGAAATGTCTCAGAAATGCCGTTTGCAGCTGTAGATTAATGCATGAATCTCAGCAGAGGAAAGTGTTAGGGCTGAATTCAAATACTCATTTTGACTGCCTCCAGAAGTTAGATCAGATGGCAAATGCAATTTGGTGCTAGGCTTTTCCCTTTAGGTTTTACCCCAAGAATGTTTTCATTAGTTTCGATCACTCCCGCAATCAAGCATTTTACAGCAGGGTTGACCACCCTGTATCTCAGCAGAGGAAAGAGGTAGGGAAGAATTCAAATTATCATTTTGACTGTCTCCAGAACTTAGATCTGATGGCAAATGCAATTTGGTGCTAGGCCTTTCCCTTTAGGTTTTACCCCAGGAATGTTTTGTTTCTATTCGAATTGTCTCAGAAGTGTTGTATGCAGCTGTAGATTAATGCATGTATCACAGCAGAGGAAAGTGTTAGGGCTGAATTCAAATACTCATTTTGACTGCCTCCAGAAGTTAGATCAGATGGCAAATGCAATTTGGTGCTAGGCTTTTCCCTTTAGGTTTTACCCCAAGAATGTTTTGCTTCTATTCGAATTGTCTCAGAAGTGCTGTATGCAGTTGTAGGTTAATGCATGTATCACAGCAGAGGAAAGTGTTAGGGCTGAATTCAAATACTCATTTTGACTGCCTCCAGAAGTTAGATCAGATGGCAAATGCAATTTGGTGCTAGGCCTTTCCTTTTAGGTTTTACCCCAACATTGTTTTCATTAGTTTCGATCACTCTTGAAATCAAGCATTTTACAGCAGTGTTGACCACCCTGTATCTCAGCAGAGGAAAGTCTTAGGGCTGAATTCAAATACTCATTTTGACTGCCTCCAGAATTTAGATCAGATGGCAAATGCAATTTGGTGCTAGGCTTTTCCCTTTAGGTTTTACCCCAAGAATGTTTTGCTTCTGTTCGAATTGTCTCAGAAGTGCTGTATGCAGCTGTGGATTAATGCATGAATCTCAGCAGAGGAAAGTGTTAGGGCTGAATTCAAATACTCATTTTGACTGCCTCCAGAAGTTAGATCAGATGGCAAATGCAATTTGGTGCTAGGCCCTTCCCTTTAGGTTTTACCCCAAGAATGTTTTCATTAGTTTCGATCACTCCCGCAATCAAGCATTTTACAGCAGGGTTGACCACCCTGTATCTCAGAAGAGGAAAGAGGTAGGGAAGAATTCAAATTATCATTTTGACTGTCTCCAGAAGTTAGATCTGATGGCAAATGCAATTTGGTGCTAGGCCTTTCCCTTTAGGTTTTACCCCAGGAATGTTTTGTTTCTTTTCGAATTGTCTCAGAAGTGTTGTATGCAGCTGTAGATTAATGCATGTATCCCAGCAGAGGAAAGTGTTAGGGCTGAATTCAAATACTCATTTTGACTGTCTCCAGAAGTTAGATCATATGGCAAATGCAATTTGGTGCTAGGCTTTTCCCTTTAGGTTTTACCCCAAGAATGTTTTGCTTCTATTTGAATTGTCTCAGAAGTGCTGTATGCAGCTGTAGATTAATGCATGTATCACAGCAGAGGAAAGTGTTACGGCTGAATTCAAATACTCATTTTGACTGCCTCCAGAAGTTAGATCAGATGGCAAATGCAATTTGGTGCTAGGCTTTTCCCTTTAGGTTTTACCCCAAGAATGTTTTGCTTCTATTCGAATTGTCTCAGAAGTGCTGTATGCAGTTGTAAATTAATGCATGTATCACAGCAGAGGAAAGTGTTAGGGCTGAATTCAAATACTCATTTTGACTGCCTCCAGAAGTTAGATCAGATGGCAAATGCAATTTGGTGCTAGGCCTTTCCCTTTAGGTTTTACCCCAACATTGTTTTCATTAGTTTCGATCACTCTTGAAATCAAGCATTTTACAGCAGTGTTGACCACCCTGTATCTCAGCAGAGGAAAGTCTTAGGGCTGAATTCAAATACTCATTTTGACTGCCTCCAGAAGTTAGATCAGATGGCAAATGCAATTTGGTGCTAGGGTTTTCCCTTTAGGTTTTACCCCAACAATGTTTTCATTAGTTTTGATCACTCTCGAAATCAAGCATTTTACAGCAGTGTAGACCACGCTGCATCTCAGTAGAGGAAAGTCTTAGGGCTGAATTCAAATACTCATTTTGACTGCCTCCAGAACTTAGATCAGATGGCAAATGCAATTTGGTGCTAGGCCTTTCCCTTTAGGTTTTACCCTAAGAATGTTTTGCTTCTATTCGAATTGTCTCTGAAATGCTGTATGCAGCTGTAGATTAAAGCATGTATCTCAGCAGAGGGAATTCTTAGGGCTGAATTCAAATACTCATTTTGACTGTCTCCAGAAGTTAGGTCAGATGGCAAATGCAATTTGGTGCTAGGCTTTTCCCTTTAGGTTTTACCCTATGAATGTTTTGCTTCTATTCGAATTGTCTCTGAAGTGCCGTATGCAGTTGTAGATAAATGCATGTATCTCAGCAGAGGAAAGTGTTAGGGCTGAATTCAAATACTCATTTGGACTGCCTCCAGAAGTTAGATCAGATGGCAAATGGAATTTGGTGCTAGGCTTTTCCCTTTAGGTTTTACCCCAAGAATGGTTTGCTTCCATTCGAATTGTCTCAGAAGTGCTATATGGAGCTGTAGATTAATGCATGTATCTCAGCAGAGGAAAGTCTTAGGGCTGAATTCAAATACTCATTTTGCCTTCCTCCAGAAGTTAGATGAGACGGCAAATGCAATTTGGTGCTAAGCCTTTCCCTTTAGGTTTTACCCCAAGAATATTTTCATTACTTTCGATCACTCTCGAAATCAAGTATTTTACTACAGTGTGGACCACCCTGTATCTCAGCAGAGGGAAGTGTTCGGGCTGAATTTAAATACTCATTTGGACTGCCTCCAGAAGTTAGATCAGATGGCAAATGCAATTTGGTGCTAGGCCTTTCCCTTTAGGTTTTACCTCAACATTGTTTTCATTAGATTCGATCACTCTCGAAATCAAGCATTTTACAGCAGTGTGGATCACCCTGTATCTCAGCAGAGGAAAGTGTTAGGGCTGAATTCAAATACTCATTTTGACAGCCTCCAGAAGTTAGACCAGATGGCAAATGCAATTTGGTGCTAGGCCTTTCCCTTTAGGTTTTACCCTAAGAATGTTTTGCTTCTATTCGAATTGTCTCAGAAGTGCTGTATGCAGCTGTAGTTTAATGCATGTATCCCAGCAGAGGAAAGTGTTAGGGCTGAATTCAAATACTCATTTTGACTGCCTCCAGAAGTTAGATCAGATGGCAAATGCAATTTGGTGCTAGGCTTTTCCCTTTAGGTTTTACCCCAAGAATGTTTTGCTTCTATTCGAATTGTCCCAGAAGTGCTGTATGCAGCTGTAGATTGATGCATGTATCTCAGCAGAGGAAAATGTTACGGCTGAATTCAAATACTCATTTGGACTGCCTCCAGAAGTTAGACCAGATGGCAAATGGAATTTGGTGCTAGGCCTTTCCCTTTAGGTTTTACCTCAACAATGTTTTCATTAGTTTCGATCACTGTCGAAATCAAGCATTTTACAGCAGTGTGGACCACCCTGTATCTCAGCAGAGGAAAGAGGCAGGGAAGAACTCTAAGGATCAGTTTGACGGTCTCCAGAAGTTAGATCTGATGACAAATGCAATTTGGTGCTCGGCTTTTCCCTTTAGGTTTTACCCCAAGAATGTTTTGCTCCTATTCGAATTGTCTCAGAAGTGCTGTATGCAGCTGTAGATTGATGCATGTATCTCAGCAGAGGAAAGTGTTAGGGCTGAATTCAAATACTCATATTGACTGCCTCCAGAAGTTAGATCAGATGGCAAATGCAATTTGGCGCTAGGCCTTTCCCTTTAGGTTTTACCCCTACAATGTTTTCATTAGTTTCGATCACTGACGAAATTAAGCATTTTACAGCAGTGTGGACTACCCTGTATCTCAGCAGAGGAAAGAAGTAGGGCTAAATTCTAAAGATCATTTTGAATGTCTCCAGAAGTTAGATCAGATGGCAAATGCAATTTGGTGCTAGGTCTTTCCCTTTGGGTTTTACCCTAGGAATGTTCTGCTTCTATTCGAATTGTCTCAGAAGTGCTGTATGCAGCTGTAGATTAAAGCATGTATCTCAGCCGAGGGAAGTCTTAGGGCTGAATTCAAATACCCATTTTGACTTCCTCCAGAAGTTAGATCAGATGGCAAATGCAATTTGGTGCTAGGCTTTTCCGTTTAGGTTTTACCCCAAGAATGTTTTCATTAGTTTCGATTACTCTTGAAATCAAGCATTTTACAGCTGTGTGCACCACCCTGTATCTCAGCAGAGGAAAGTCTTAGGGCTGAATTCAAATGCTCATTTTGACTGCCTGCAGAAGTTAGATCAGATGGCAAATGCAATTTGGTGCTAGGCCTTTCCCTTTAGGTTTTACCCCAACATTGTTTTCATTAGTTTCGATCACTCTTGAAATCAAGCATTTTACAGCAGTGTTGACCACCCTGTATCTCAGCAGAGGAAAGTCTTAGGGCTGAATTCAAATACTAATTTTGACTGCCTCCAGAAGTTAGATCAGATGGCAAATGCAATTTGGTGCTAGGGTTTTCCCTTTAGGTTTTACCCCAACAATGTTTTCATTAGTTTTGATCACTCTCGAAATCGAGCATTTTACAGCAGTGTAGAACACGCTGCATCTCAGTAGAGGAAAGTCTTAGTGCTGAATTCTAATACTCATTTTGACTGCCTCCATAAGTTAGATCAGATGGCAAATGCAATTTGGTGCTAGGCCTTTCCCTTTGGGTTTTACCCTAAGAATGTTTTGCTTCTATTCGAATTGTCTCTGAAATGCTGTATGCAGCTGTAGATTAAAGCATGTATCTCAGCAGAGGAAAGTCTTAGGGCTGAATTCAAATACTCATTTTGACTGCCTCCAGAAGTTAGGTCAGATGGCAAATGCAATTTGGTGCTAGGCCTTTCCCTTTAGGTTTTACCTCAACAATGTTTTCATTAGTTTCGATCACTGTCGAAATCAAGCATTTTACAGCAGTGTGGACCACCCTGTATCTCAGCAGAGGAAAGAGGCAGGGAAGAATTCTAAGGATGATTTTGACGGTCTCCAGAAGTTAGATCTGATGAGAAATGCAATTTGGTGCTAGGCTTTTCCCTTTAGGTTTTACCCCAAGAATGGTTTGCTTCCATTCGAATTGTCTCAGAAGTGCTATATGGAGCTGTAGATTAATGCATGTATCTCAGCAGAGGAAAGTCTTAGGGCTGAATTCAAATACTCATTTTGCCTTCCTCCAGAAGTTAGATGAGACGGCAAATGCAATTTGGTGCTAAGCCTTTCCCTTTAGGTTTTACCCCAGAAATATTTTCATTACTTTCGATCACTCTCGAAATCAAGCATTTTACTACAGTGTGGACCACCCTGTATCTCAGCAGAGGGAAGTGTTCGGGCTGAATTCAAATACTCATATTGACTGCCTCCAGAAGTTAGATCAGATGGCAAATGCAATTTGGTGCTAGGCCTTTCCCTTTAGGTTTTACCCCTACAATATTTTCATTAGTTTCGATCACTGACGAAATTAAGCATTTTACAGCAGTGTGGACCACCCTGTATCTCAGCAGAGGAAAGAAGTAGGGCTAAATTCTAAAGATCATTTTGAATGTCTCCAGAAGTTAGATCAGATGGCAAATGCAATTTGGTGCTAGGTCTTTCCCTTTGGGTTTTACCCTAGGAATGTTCTGCTTCTATTCGAATTGTCTCAGAAATGCTGTATGCAGCTGTAGATTAAAGCATGTATCTCAGCCGAGGGAAGTCTTAGGGCTGAATTCAAATACCCATTTTGACTTCCTCCAGAAGTTAGATCAGATGGCAAATGCAATTTGGTGCTAGGCTTTTCCGTTTAGGTTTTACCCCAAGAATGTTTTCATTAGTTTCGATTACTCTTGAAATCAAGCATTTTACAGCTGTGTGCACCACCCTGTATCTCAGCAGAGGAAAGTCTTAGTACTGAATTCAAATACTCATTTTGACTGCCTCCAGAATTTAGGTCAGATGGCAAATGCAATTTGGTGCTAGGCCTTTCCCTTTAGCTTTTACCCCAACAATGTTTTCATTAGTTTCGATCACTCTCAAAATCAAGCATTTTACTGCAGTGTGGACCACCATGTATCTCAGCAGAGGAAAGAGATAGGGAAGAATTCTAAGGATCATTTTGACTGTCTCCAGAAGTTAGATCAGATGGCAAATGTAATTTGGTGCTAGGCTTTTCCCTTTAGGTTTTACCGAAGAATGTTTTACTTCTATTCGAATTGTCTCAGAAGTGTTGCATACAGCTGTGGATTAATTCCCGTATCCCAGCAGAGGAAAGTGTTAGGGCTGAATTCAAATACTCATTTTGACTGTCTCCAGAAGTTAGATCAGATGGCAAATGCAATTTGGTGCTAGGCTTTTCCCTTTAGGTTTTACCCCAACAATGTTTTGCTTCTATTCGAATTGTCTCAGAAGTGCTGTATGCAGCTGTAGATTAATGCACGTATCTCAGCAGAGGAAATTGTTAAGGCTGAATTCAAATACTCATTTTGACTGCCTCCAGAAGTTAGATCAGATGGCAAATGCAATTTGGTGCTAGGCCTTTCCCTTTAGGTTTTACCCCAACAATGTTTTCATTAGTTTCGATCACTCTCGAAATCAAGCATTTTACAGCATTGTGGACCACCCTGTATCTCAGCAGAGGAAAGTCTTAGGGTAGAATTCAAATACTCATTTTGACGGTCTCCAGAAGTTAGATCAGATGGCAAATGCAATTTGGTGCTAGCCCTTTCCCTTTAGGTTTTACCCCAACAATGTTTTCATTAGTTTCGATCACTCTCGAAATCAAGCATTTTACAGCAGGGTTGACCACCCTGTATCTCAGCAGAGGAAAGAGGTACGGAAGAATTCTAAGGATCATTTTTACTGTCTCCAGAAGTTAGGTCAGATGGCAAATGCAATTTGGTGCTAGGCTTTTCCCTTTAGGTTTTACCCCAAGAATGTTTTGCTTCTATTCAAATTGTCTCAGAAGTGCTGTATGCAGCTGTAGATTAATGCATGTATCTCAGCAGAGGAAGGTGTTAGGGCTGAATTCAAATACTCATTTTGACTGACTCCAGAAGTTAGATCAGATGGCAAATGCAATTTGGTGCTAGGCTTTTCCCTTTAGGTTTTACCCCAACAATGTTTTGCTTCTATTCGAAATGTCTCAGAAGTGCTGTATGCAGCTGTAGATTAATGCATGTATGTCAGCAGAGGAAAGTGTTAGGGCTGAATTCAAATACTCATTTTGACTGCCTCCAGAAGTTAGATCAGATGGCAAATGCAATTTGGTGCTAGGCCTTTCCCTTTACGTTTTACCCCAACAATATTTTCATTAGTTTCGATCACTCTCGATATTCAAGCATTTTACAGCAGTGTGGACCACCCTGTATCTCAGTAGAGGAACGAGGTAGGGAAGAAATCTAAGGATCATTTTGATTGCCTCCAGAAGTTAGATCAGATGGCAAATGCAATTTCGTGCTAGGCTTTTCCCTTTAGGTTTTACCCCAACAAAGTTTTCATTAGTTTCGATCACTCTTGAAATCAAGCATTTTACAGAGGTGTGGACCCCCCTGTATCTCAGCAGAGGAAAGTGTTAGGGCTGAATTCAAATACTCATTTTGACTGCCTCCAGAAGTTAGATCAGATGGCAAATGCAATTTGGTGCTAGGCTTTTCCCTTTAGGTTTTACACCAAGAATGTTTTCCTTCTATTCGGATTGTCTCAGAAGTGCTGTATGCAGCTGTAGATTAAAGCATGTATCTCAGCAGAGGAAAGTGTTAGGGCTGAATTCAAATACTCATTTTGACTGCCTCCAGAAGTTAGATCAGATGGCAAATGCAATTTGGCGCTAGGCCTTTCCCTTTAGGTTTTACCCCTACAATGTTTTCATTAGTTTCGATCACTCTCAAAATCCAGCATTTTACAGCAGTGTGGACCACCCTGAATCTCAGCAGAGGAAAGAGGTAGAGAAGAATTCTAAGGATCATTTTGATTGCCTCCAGAAGTTAGATCAGATGGCAAATGCAATTTGGTGCTAGCCCTTTCCCTTTAGATTTTACCCCAAGAATGTTTTGCTTCTAGTCGAATTGTCTCAGAAGTCCTGTATGCAGCTGTAGATTAAAGTATCTATCTTAGCAGAGGAAGGTGTTAGGGCTGACTTCAAATAATCATTTTGACTGTCTCCAGAAGTTTGATCAGATGGCAAATGCAATTTGGTGCTAGGCTTTTCCCTTTAGGTTTACCCCAAGAATGTTTTGCTCCTATTCGAATAATCTCAGAAGTGATGTATGCAGCTGTAGATTAAAGCATGTATCTCTGCAGAGGAAAGTGTTAGGGCTGAATTCAAATACTCATTTTGACTGTCTCCAGAAGGCAGATCAGATGGCAAATGCAATTTGGTGCTAGGTCTTTCCCATTAGGTTTTACCACAACAATGTTTTCATTAGTTTCGATCACTCTCAAAATCCAGCATTTTACAGCAGTGTGGACCACCCTGTATCTCAGCAGAGGAATGAGGTGGGGCTAAATTCTGAGGATCATTTTGAATGTCTCCAGAAGTTAGATCAGATGGCAAATGGAATTTGGTGCTAGGCCTTTCCCTTTAGGTTTTACACCAACAATGTTTTCATTAGCTTCGATCACTCTCGAAATCAAGCATTTTACAGCAGTGTGGACGACCCTGTATCTCAGCAGAGGAAAGTCTTAGGGCTGAATTCAAATACTCATTTTGACTGTCTCCAGAAGTTAGATCAGATGGCAAATGCAATTTGGTGCTAGGCCTTTCCCTTTAGGTTTTACCCCAAGAATGTTTTGCTTCTATTCGAATTGTCTCAGAAGTGCTGTATGCAGCTGCAGATTAAAGCATGTATCTCAGCAGAGGAAAGTGTTAGGGCTGAATTCAAATACTCATTTTGACCGCCTCCAGAAGTTAGATCAGAAGGCAAATTCAATTTGGTGCTAGGCCTTTCCCTTTAGGTTTTACCCCAAGAAAGTATTACTTCTATTCGAATTGTCTCAGAAGTGCTGTATGCAGCATTAGATTAATGCATGTATCTCAGCAGAGGAAAGTGTTAGGGCTTAATTGAAATACTCATTTTGAGTGCCTCCAGAAGTTAGATCAGATGGCAAATGCAATTTGGTGCTAGGTCTTTCCCTTTCGGTTTTACCCCAAGAAAGTATTACTTCTATTCGAATTGTCTCAGAAGTGCTGTATGCAGCAGTAGATTAATGCATGTATCCCAGCAGAGGAAAGTGTTAGGGCTGAATTGAAATACTCATTTTGAGTGCCTCCAGAAGTTAGATCAGATGGCAAATGCAATTTGGTGCTAGGCCTTTCCCTTTAGGTTTAACCCCAACAATGTTTTAATTAGTTTCGATCACTCTCGAAATCCAGTATTTTACAGCAGTGTGGACCACCCTGTATCTCAGCAGAGGAAAGAGGTAGGGCTAAATTCTAAGGATCATTTTGAATGTCTCCAGAAGTTATATCAGATGGCAAATGCAATTTGGAGCTAGGCTTTTCCCTTTAGGTTTTACCCCAACAAAGTTTTCATTAGTTTCGATCACTCTCGAAATCAAGCATTTTACAGCAGTGTGGACCACCCTGTATCTCAGCAGAGGAAAGTCTTAGGGCTGAATACAAATACTCATTTCGACTGCCTCCAGAAGTTAGATCAGATGGCAAATGCAATTTGGTGCTAGGCTTTTCCCTTTAGGTTTTACACCAAGAATGTTTTCCTTCTATTCGGATTGTCTCAGAAGTGCTGTATGCAGCTGTAGATTAAAGCATGTATCCCAGCAGAGGAAAGTGTTAGGGCTGAATTCAAATACTCATTTTGACTGCCTCCAGAAGTTAGATCAGATGGAAAATGTAATTTGGTGCTAGGCCTTTCCCTTTAGCTTTTACCCCAACAATGTTTTCATTAGTTTCGATCACTCCTGAAATCAAGCATTTTACAGTAGTATGGACCACCTTGTGTCTCAGGAGAGGAAAGAGGTAGGGAAGAATTCTAAGGATCATTTTGTCTGTCTGCAGAAGTTAGATCAGACGGCAAATGCAATTTGGTGCTAGGCCTTTCCCTTTAGGTGTTACCCCAGCAATGTTTTCATTAGCTTTGATCACTCTCGAAATCAAGCATTTTACAGCAGTGAGGACCACCCTGTATCTCAGCAGAGGAAAGAGGTGGGGAAGAATTCTAAGGATCATTTTGACTGTCTCCAGAAGTTAGATCAGATGGTAAATGCAATTTGGTGCTAGGCTTTTCCCTTTAGGTTTTACCCCAACAATGTTTTCATTAGTTTCAATCACTCTCGAAATCAAGCATTTTACAGCAGTGTGGCCCACCCAGTATCTCAGCAGAGGAAAGAGGTCGGGAAGAATTCTAAGGATCATTTTGACTGCATCCGGAAATAAAATCAGATAGCAAATGCAATTTGGTGCTAGGCCTTTCCCTTTAGGTTTTACCCCAACAATATTTTCATTAGTTTCCATCACTCTCGAAATCAAGCATTTTAGTGCAATGTTTACTACCCTGTATCTCTGCAGAGGAAAGTGTTAGGGAAGAAGTCTAAGGATCATTTTGACTGTCTCCAGAAGTTAGATCGGATGGCAATTGCAATTTGGTGCTAGGCCTTTCCCTTTAGGTTTTACCCCCAAAATGCTTTGTTTCTGTTCGAGTTGTCTCAGAAGAGCTGTATGCAGCTATAGATTAAAGCATGTATCTCCGCTGAGGAAAGTTGTAGGGCTGAATTCAAATACTCATATTGACTGTCTCCAGAAGATAGATGAGATGGCAAATGCAATTTGGTGCTAGGCCTTTCCCTTTAGGTTTTGCCCCAAGAATGTTTTCATTAGTTTCGATCACTCTCGAAATCAAGCATTTTACAGCAGTGTGGACCGCCGTGTAACTCAGCAGAGGAAAGAGGTGGGGAAGAATTCTAAGGATCATTTTGACTGTCTCCAGAAGTTAGATCAGATGGCAAATGCAATTTGGTGCCAGGCTTTTCCCTTTAGGTTTTACCTCAAGAATGTTTTGCTTCTATTCGAAATGTCTCAGAAGTGCAGTATGCAGCTGTAGATTAAAGCACGTATGTCACGAGAGGAAAGTGTTGGGGCTGAATTCAAATACTCATTTTGACTGCCTCCAGAAGTTAGATGAGATGGCAAATGCAATTTGGTGCTAGGCCTTTCCCTTTAGGTTTTGCCCCAAGAATGTTTTCATTAGTTTCGATCACTCTCGAAATCAAGCATTTTACAGCAGTGTGTTGCACCCTGTATCTCAGAAGAGGAAAGAGGTAGGGAAGAATTCTAAGGACCATTTTGATTGCCTCCAGAAGTTAGATCAGATGGCAAATGCAATTTGGTGCTAGGGTTTTCCCTTTAGGTTTTACCCCAAGAATGTTTTGCTTCTATTCGAATTGTCTCAGAAGTGCTGTATGCAGCTGTAAATTAATGCATGCATCTCAGCAGAGGGAAGTGTTAGGGCTGAATTCATATACTCATTTTGACTGCCTCCAGAAGTTAGATCAGATGGCAAATGCAATTTGGTGCTAGGCCTTTCCCTTTAGGTTTTACCCCATCAAGATTTTCATTAGTTTCGATCAATCTCGATATTCAAGCATTTTACAGCAGTGTGGACCACCCTGTATCTCAGCAGAGGAACGAGGTAGGGAAGAAATCTAAGGATCATTTTGATTGCCTCCAGAAGTTAGATCAGATGGCAAATGCAATTTGGAGCTAGGCTTTTCCCTTTAGGTTTTACCCCAAAAAGTTTTCATTAATTTCGATCACTCTCCAAATCAAGCATTTTACAGCAGTGTGGACCACCCTGTATCTCAGCAGAGGAAAGTGTTAGGGCTGAATTCAAATACTCATTTTGACTGCCTCCAGAAGTTAGATCAGATGGCAAATGCAATTTGGTGCTAGGCTTTTCCCTTTAGGTTTTACCCCAAGAATGTTTTCATTAGTTTCGATCACTCTCGAAATCCAGCATTTTACAGCAGTGTGGACCACCCTGAATCTCAGCAGAGGAAAGAGGTAGAGAAGAATTCTAAGGATCATTTTGATTGCCTCCAGAAGTCAGATCAGATGGCAAATGCAATTTGGTGCTAGGCCTTTCCCTTTAGGTTTTACCCCAACAATGTTTTCATTAGTTTGGATCTCTCTCGAAATCAAGCATTTTACAGCAGTGTGGGCCACCCTGTATCTCAGCAGAGGAAAGAGGTCGGGAAGAATTCTGAGGATCATTTTGACTGCCTCCAGAAGTAAAATCAGATGGCAAATGCAATTTGGTGCTAGGCCTTTCCCTTTAGGTTTTACCCCAACAATGTTTTCATTAGTTTCCATCACTCTCAAAATCAAGCATTTTACAGCAGTGTTTACCACCCTGTATCTCAGCAGAGGAAAGTGTTAGGGAAGAATTCTAAGGATCATTTTGACTGTCTCCAGAAGTTAGATCAGATGGCAAATGCAATTTGGTGCTAGGCCTTTCCCTTTAGGTTTTACCCCAAAAATGCTTTGCTTCTATTCGAATTGTCTCAGAAGTGCTGTAAGCAGCTGTAGGTTAATGCATATATCTCAGCAGAGGAAAGTGTTAGGGCTGAATTCAAATACTCATTTGTACTGACTCCAGAAGTTAGATCAGATGGCAAATGCAATTTGGTGCTAGGCTTTTCCCCTTAGGTTTTACCCGAAGAATGTTTTGCTTCTATTCGAATTGCCTCCGAAGTGTTGTATGCAGCTGTAGATTAATGCATGTATCTCAGCAGAGGAAAGTGTTAGGGCTGAATTCAAATACTGATTTTGACTGCCTCCAGAAGTTAGATCAGATGGCAAATGCAATTTGGTGCTAGGATTTTTCCTTTAGGTTTTATCCCAACAAGATTTTCATTAGTTTCGATCACTCTCGAAATCAAGCATTTTACAGCAGTGTGGACCACCCTGTATCTCAGCAGTGGAAAGTCTTAGGGCTGAATTCTAACGATCATTTTGACTGTCTCCAGTAGATAGATCAGATGGCAAATGCAATTTGGTGGTAGGCTTTTCCCTTTAGGTTTAACCACAGGAATATTTTGCTTCTATTCGAATTCTCTCAGAAGTGCCATATGCAGCTGTAGATTAAAGCATGTATCTCAGCAGAGGAAAGTGTGAGGGCTGAAATCAAATACTTATTTTGACTGCCTCCAGAAGTTAGATCAGATGGCAAATGCAATTTGGTGCTAGGCTTTTCCCTTTAGGTTTTACCCCAAGAATGTTTTCATTAGTTTCGATCAATCTCGATATCAAGCATTTTATAGCAGTGTGGATCACGCTGTATCTCAGCAGAGGAAAGAGGTAGGGATAAATTCTAAGGATCATTTTGACTCTCTCAAGAAGTTACATAAGATGGCAAATGCAATTAGGCACTAGGCTTTACCCTTTAGGTTTTACCCCAAGAATGTTTTGCTTCTATGCGAATTGTCTCAGAAGTGCTGTATGCAGCTGTAGATTAAAGCACGTATCTTGGCAGAGGAAAGTGTTGGGGCTGAATTCAAATACTCATTTTGACTGCCTCCAGAATTTAGATGAGATGGGAAATGCAATTTGGTGCTAGGCCTTTCCCTTTAGGTTTTACACCAACAATGTTTTCATTAGTTTCGATCACTCTCGAAATCAAGCATTTTACAGCAGTGTGGGCCACCCAGTATCCCAGCAGAGGAAAGAGGTAGGGAAGAATTCTAAGGATCATTTTGGCTGTCTCCAGAAGTTAGATCAGATGGCAAATGCAATTTGGTGCTAGGGTTTTCCCTTTAGGTTTTACCCCAAGAATGTTTTCATTAGTTTCGATCACTCTCGAAATCAAGCATTTTACAGCAGTGTGTTCCACCCTGTATCTCAGCAGAGGAAAGAGGTAGGGAAGAATTCAAATACTCATTTTGACTATCTCCAGAAGTTAGATCAGATGGCAAATGCAATTTGGTGCTAGGCTTTTCCCTTTAGGTTTTACCCAAACAATGTTTTGCTTCTATTCAGAATTGTCTCAGAAGTGCAGTATGCAGCTGTAGATTAAAGCAGGTATATCAGCAGAGGAAGATGTTAGGGCTGAATTCAAATACTCATTTTGACTGCCTCCAGAAGTTAGATCAGATGGCAAATGCAATTTAGTGCTAGGCTTTTCCCTTTAGGTTTTACCCCAAGTATGTTTTGCTCCTATTCGAATAATCTCAGAAGTGCTGTATGCAGCTGTAGATTAAAGCATGTATCTCAGCAGAGGAAAGTGTTGGGGCTGAAATCAAATACTTATTTTGACTGCCTCCTGAAGTTAGATCAGATGGCAAATGCAATTAGGTGCTAGGCCTTTCCCTTTAGGTTTCACCCCAACAATGTTTTCATTAGTTTCGATCACTCCCGAAATCAAGCATTTTACACCAGTATGGACCACCCTATTTCTCAGCAGAGGAAAGTGGTCGGGAAGAATTCTAAGGATCATTTTGACTGTCTCCAGAAGTCAGATAAGAGGGCGAATGCAATTTGGTGCTAGGCCTTTCCCTTTAGGTTTTACCCCAACAATGTTTTCATTAGTTTCGATCACTCCCGTAATCAAGCATTTTACAGTAGAATGGACCACCCTGTATCTCAGCAGAGGAAAGAGGTCGGTAAGAATTCTAAGGATCATTTTGACGGTCTCCAGAAGTTTGGTGAGATGGCAAATGCAATTTGGTGGTAGGCTTTTCCCTTTAGGTTTTACCCCAACAATGTTTCCATTAGATTCGGTCACTCCCGAAATCAAGCATTTTACTGCAGAATGGACCACCCTGTATCTCAGCAGAGGAAAGAGATTGGGAAGAATTCTAAGGGTCATTTGGACAGTCTCCAGAAGTTAGATCAGATGGCAAATGCAATTTGGTGCTAGGCCTTTCCCTTAAGGTTTTACCCCGACAATATTTTCATTAGTTTCAATCACTCTCGAAATCAGGCATTTTACAGCAGTGCGGACCACCCTGTATCTCAGCACAGGAAAGAGGTAGGGAAGAATTCTAAGGATCATTTTGACTGTCTCCAGAAGTTAGATCAGATGGCAAATGGAATTTGGTTCTAGGCTTTTCCGCTACGGTTTTACCCCAAGAATGTTTTGCTTCTATTCGAATTGTCTCAGAAGTTCTGTATGCAGCTGTAGATTAAAGCATGTATCTCAGCAGAGGAAGGTGTTAGGGTTGAATTCAAATACTCATTTTGACATTCTCCACAAGTTAGATCAGATGGCAAATGCAATTTGGTGCTAGGCCTTTCCCTTTAGGTTTTACCCCAGCAATGTTTTCATTAGTTTTGATCACTCTCGAAATCAAGCATTTTACAGCAGTGTGGACCACCCTGTATCTCAGCAGAGGAAAGAGGTAGGGAAGAATTCTGAGGATCATTTTGTCTGTCTCCAGAAGTTAGATCAGATGGCGAATGCAATTTGGTGCTAGGCTTTTCCCTATAGGTTTTACCCCAAGAATATTTTGCTTCTATTCGAATTGTCTCAGAAGTGCTGTATGCAGCTGTAGATCAAAGCATGTATCTCAGCAGAGGGAAGTGTTAGGGCTGAATTCAAATACTCATTTTGACTGTCTCCAGAAGTTTGATAAGATGGCAAATGCAATTTGGTGCTAGGCCTTTCCCTTTAGGTTTTACCTCAACCATGTTTTCATTAGTTTCGATCACTCTCGAAATCAAGCATTTTACAGCAGTGTGTTCCACCCTGTATCTCATCAGAGGAAAGAGGTAGGGAAGAATTCTAAGGATCATTTTGGCTGTCTCCAGAAGTTAGTTCAGATGGCAAATGCAATTTGGTGCTAGGCCTTTCCCTTTAGGTTTTACCCCAAGAATGTTTTGCTTCTATTCGAATTGTCTCAGAAGTGCTGTATGCAGCCGTAGATTAAAGCACGTATGTCACGAGAGGAAAGTGTTGGGGCTGAATTCAAATACTCTTTTGACTGCCTCCAGTAGTTAGATGAGATGGCAAATGCAATTTGGTTTTAGGCCTTTCCCTTTACGTTTTACCCCAACAATGTTTTCATTACTTTCAATCACTCTCGAAATCAAGCATTTTACAGCAGTATGGACCACCCGGATTCTCAGCAGAGGAAAGAGGTAGGGAAAAATTCTAAGGATCATTTTGACTGTCTGCAGAAGTTAGATCAGATGGCAAATGCAATTTGGTGCTAGGCTTTTCCCTTAAGGTTTTACCCTAAGTATGTTTTGATTGTATTCGAATTGTCTCAGAGCTGCTTTATGCAGCAATAGATAAAAGAATGTATCTCAGGAGAGGAAAGTGTTAGGACTGAATTCAAATACTCATTTTGACTGCCTCCAGAAGTTAGATCAGATGGCAAATGCAATTTGGTGCTAGGCCTTTCCCTTTAGGTTTTACCCCAACAATGTTTTCATTAGTTTCGGTCACTCTCGAAATCAAGCATTTTACAGCAGTATGGACCACCCTGTATCTCAGCAGAGGAAAGAGGTAGGGAAGAATTCTAAGGATCATTTTGACTGTCTCCGGAACTTAGATCAGATGGCAAATGCAATTAGGTGGTAGGCTTTTCCCTTTAGGTTTTGCCCCAAGAATGTTTTGCTCCTATTCGAATAATCTCAGAAGTGCTGTGTGCAGCTGTAGATTAAAGCACGTATGTCACAAGAGGAAAGTGTTGGGGCTCAATTCAAATACTCATTTTGACAGCCTCCAGAAGTTAGATGAGATGGCAAATGCAATTTGGTGCTAGGCCTTTCCCTTTAGGTTTTACCCCAACAATGTTTTCATTAGTTTTGATCACTCTCGTAATCAAGCATTTTACAGCAGTGTGTTCCACCCTGTATCTCAGCAGAGGAAAGAGGTAGGGAAGAATTCTAAGGATCATTTTGACTGTCTCCAGAAGTTAGATCAGATGGCAAATGCAATTTGGTGCTTGGCTATTCCCTTAAGGTTTTACCCCAAGTATGTTTTGATTGTATTCGAATTGTCTCAGAGCTGCTTTATGCAGCAATAGATTAAATCATGTATCTCAGGAGAGGAAAGTGTTAAGGCTGAATTCAAATAATCATTTTGACTCTCTCTAGAATTTTGATCAGATGGCAAATGCAATATTGTGCTTGGCCTTTCCCTTTAGGTTTTACCCTAACAATGTTTTCATTAGTTTCGATCACTCTCGAAATCAAGCATTTTACAGCAGTGTGTTCCACCCTGTATCTCAGCAGAGGAAAGAGGTAGGGAAGAATTCTAAGGATCATTTTGTCTGTCTCCAGAAGTTAGATCAGATGGCGAATGCAATTTGGTGCTAGGCTTTTCCCTTTAGGTTTTACCCCAAGAATATTTTGCTTCTACTCGAATTGTCTCAGAAGTGCTGTATGCAGCTGTAGATCAAAGCATGTATCTAAGCAGAGGCAAGTGTTAGGGCTGAATTCAAATACTCATTTTTGAATGCCTCCAGAAGTTAGATCAGATGGCAAATGCAATTTGGTGCTAGGCTTTTCCCTTAAGGTTTTACCCTAAGTATGTTTTGATTGTATTCGAATTGTCTCAGAGCTGCTTTATGCAGCAATAGATTAAAGAATGTATCTCCGGAGAGGAAAATATTAGGACTGAATTCAAATACTCATTTTGACTGCCTCCAGAAGTTAGATCAGATGGCAAATGCAATTTGGTGCTAGGCCTTTCCCTTTAGGTTTTACCCCAACAATGTTTTCATTACTTTCAATCACTCTCGAAATCAAGCATTTTACAGCAGTATGGACCACCCTGTATCTCAGCAGAGGAAAGAGGTAGGGAAGAATTCTAAGGATCATTTTGACTGTCTCCAGAACTTAGATCAGATGGCAAATGCAATTAGGTGGTAGGCTTTTCCCTTTAGGTTTTGCCCCAAGAATGTTTTGCTTCTAGTCGAATTGTCTCAAGAAGTGCTGTATGCAGCTGTAGATTAAAGCATGTATCTCAGGAGAGGAAAGTGTTAAGGCTGAATTTAAATACTCATTTTGACTCTCTCCAGAATTTAGATCAGATGGCAAATGCAATTTGGTGCTAGGCCTTTCCCTTTAGGTATTACCCCAACAATGTTTTCAAGCATCTGAAATCATTTTACAGCAGTATGGTCCAATCTCAGCTGAGGAAAGAGCTAGGGAAGAATTCAAAGGATCATTTTGACTGTTTCCAGATGTTTGATCAGATGACAAATGCAATTTGGTGGTAGGCTTTTCTCTTTAGGTTTAACCACAGGAATATTTTGCTTCTATTCGAATCTCTCAGAAGTGCTGTATGCAGCTGTAGATTAAAGCATGTATGTCACAAGAGGAAAGTGTTGAGGGCTGAATTCAAATACTCATTTTGACAGCCTCCAGAAGTTAGATCAGATGGCAAATGCAATTTGGTGCTAGGCCTTTCCCTTTAGGTTTTACCCCAGAATGTTTTCATTAGTTTTGATCACTCTCGAAATCAAGCATTTTACAGCAGTGTGGATCACCCTGTATCTCAGCAGAGGAAAGAGGTAGGGATAAATTCTAAGGATCATTTTGTCTGTCTCAGAAGTTAGATAAGATGGCAAATGCAATTTGGTGCTAGGCTTTTCCCTTTAGGTTTTACCCCAAGAATATTTTGCTTCTACTCGAATTGTCTCAGAAGTGCTGTATGCAGCTGTAGATTAAAGCATGTATCTCAGGAGAGGAAAGTGTTAAGGCTGAATTTAAATACTCATTTTGACTCTCTCCAGAATTTAGATCAGATGGCAAATGCAATTTGGTGCTAGGCCTTTCCCTTTAGGTATTACCCCAACAATGTTTTCATTAGTTTCGATCACTCCTGAAATCAAGCATTTTACAGCAGTATGGTCCATCCTGTATCTCAGCTGAGGAAAGAGGTAGGGAAGAATTCTGAGGATCATTTTGACTGTCTCCAGATGTTAGATCAGATGGCAAATGCAATTTGGTGGTAGGCTTTTCCCTTTAGGTTTTACCCCAAGAATGTTTTCATTAGTTTGTCTCAAATGCATTTTACAGCAGTGTGTTCCACCATGTATCTCAGCAGAGGAAAGGTGTTAGGGCTGAATTCAAATAATCATTTTGACATCTCCAGAAGTTTAGATCAGATGACAAATGCAATTTGGTACTAGGCTTTTCTCTTTAGGTTTTACCCAAAGAATGTTTTGCTCCTATTCAGAATTGTCTCAGAAGTGCTGTATGCAGCTGTAGATTAAAGCAGGTATATCAGCAGAGGAAGATGTTGGGGCTGAATTCAAATACTCATTTTGACTGCCTCCAGAAGTTAGATGAGATGGCAAATGCAATTTGGTGCTAGGCTTTCCCTTTAGGTTTTACCCCTGCAATGTTTTCATTAGTTTTGAATAATCTCAGAAGTGCTTTTACAGCAGTGTGTTAAAGCATGTATCTCAGCAGAGGAAAGATGTAGGGAAGAATTCTAAGGTTCATTTTGTCTGTCTCCAGAAGTTAGATCAGATGGCAAATGCAATTTGGTGCTAGGTTTTTCCCTTAAGGTTTTACCCCAAGTATGTTTTGATTATATTCTAATTGTCTCAGAGCTGCTTTATGCGGCAATAGATTAAATCATGTATCTCAGGAGAGGAAAGTGTTAAGGCTGAATTCAAATACTCATTTTGACTCTCTCCAGAATTTAGATCAGATGGCAAATGCAATTTGGTGCTAGGCCTTTCCCTTTAGATATTACCCCAACAATGTTTTCATTAGTTTCGATCACTCTCAAAATCAAGCATTTTCCAGCAGTATGGTCCATCCTGTATCTCAGCAGAGGAAAGAGGTAGGGAGGAATTCTGAGGATCATTTTGACTGTCTCCAGAAGTTAGATCACATGGCAAATGCAATTTGGTGCTAGGCTTTTCCCTTTAGGTTTCACCCCAAGAATGTTTTGCTTCTATTCGAATTGTCTCAGAAGAGCTGTATGCAGCTGTAGATTAAAGCATGTATCTCAGCAGAGAAAAGTGTTAGGGCTGAATTCAAATACTCATTTTGACTGCCTCCAGAAGTTAGTTGAGATGGCAAATGCGATTTGGTGCTAGGCCTTTCCCTTTAGGTTTTACCCCAAAAATGTTTTCATTACTTTCAATCACTCCCGAAATCAAGCATTTTACGGCAGTACGGACCACCCTGTATCTCAGCAGAGGAAAGAGGTAGGGAAGAATTCTAAGGATCATTTTGACTGTCTGCAGAAGTTACATCAGATGGCAAATGCAATTTGGTGCTAGGTCTTTCCCTTTAGGTTTTACCGCAGCAATGTTTTCATTAGTTTTGATCACTCTCGAAATCAAGCATTTTACAGCAGTGTGTTCCACCCAGTATCTCAGCAGAGGAAAGAGGTAGGGAAGAATTCTAAGGATCATTTTGGCTGTCTCCAGAAGTTAGATCAGATGGCAAATGCAATTTGGTGCTAGGCTTTTCCCTTAAGGTTTTACGCTAAGTATGTTTTGATTGTATTCGAATTGTCTCAGAGCTGCTTTATGCAGCAATAGATTAAAGAATGTATCTCAGGAGAGGAAAGTGTTAAGACTGAATTCAAATACTCATTTTGTCTGTCTGCAGAAGTTAGATCAGACGGCAAATGCAATTTGGTGCTAGGCCTTTCCCTTTAGGTGTTACCCCAGCAATGTTTTCATTAGCTTTGATCACTCTCGAAATCAAGCATTTTACAGCAGTGAGGACCACCCTGTATCTCAGCAGAGGAAAGAGGTGGGGAAGAATTCTAAGGATCATTTTGACAGCCTCCAGAAGTTAGATCAGACGGCAAATGCAATTAGGTGGTAGGCTTTTCCCTTTACGTTTTACCCCAAGAATGTTACGCTCCTATTCGAATAATCTCAGAAGTGCTGTATGCAGCTGTAGATTAAAGCATGTATCTCAGAAGAGGAAAGTGTTAGGGCTGAATTCAAATACTCATTTTGACTGCCTCCAGAAGTTAGATCAGATGGCAAATGCAATTAGGTGCTAGGCCTTTCCCTTTAGGTTTTACCCCAACAATGTTTTCATTAGTTTCGATCACTCTCGAAATCAAGTATTTTACAGCAGTGGGTTCCACCCTGTATCTCAGCAGAGGAAAGAGGTAGGGAAGAATTCTAAGGATCATTTTGGCTGTCTCCAGAAGTTAGTTCAGATGGCAAATGCAATTTGGTGCTAGGCCTTTCCCTTTAGGTTTTACCCCAAGAATGTTTTTCTTTCGAATTGTCTCAGAAGTGCTGTTTGAACACTCAGGAAATCAAGCTTTTGATTTTATGGCAGCAGTGTGTTCCACCCAACAATGTTTTCATTGTATCTCAGCAGAGGAAAGAGGTAGGGAAGAATTCTAAGGATCATTTTGACTGGCTCCAGAAGTTAGATCAGATGGCAAATGCAATTTGGTGCTAGGCTTTTCCCTTAAGGTTTTACCCCAAGTATGTTTTGATTGTAGTCGAAATGTCTCAGAGCTGCTTTATGCAGCAATAGATTAAAGAATGTATCTCAGGAGAGGAAAGTGTTAGGACTGAATTCAAATACTCATTTTGTCTGTCTGCAGAAGTTAGATCAGATGGCAAATGCAATTTGGTGCTAGGCCTTTCCCTTTAGGTTTTACCCCAACAATGTTTTCATTAGTTTTGATCACTCTCGAAATCAAGCATTTTACAGCAGTGTGGACCACCCTGTATCTCAGCAGAGGAAAGAGGTAGGGAAGAATTCAAAGGATCATTTTGTCTGTCTCCAGAAGTTAGATCAGATGGCGAATGCAATTTGGTGCTAGGCTTTTCCCTTTAGGTTTTACCCCAAGAATGTTTTGCTTCTAGTCGAATTGTCTCAGAAGTGCTGTATGCAGCTGTAGATTAAAGCATGTATCTCAGGAGTGGAAAGTGTTAAGGCTGAATTCAAATACTCATTTTGACTGTCTCCAGAAGTTAGATCAGATGGCAAATGCAATTTGGTGCTAGGCCTTTCCCTTTAGGTTTTACCCCAACAACGTTTTCATTAGTATTGATCACTCTCGAAATCAAGCATTTTACAGCAGTGTATACCACCCTGTATCTCAGCAGCGGAAAGAGGTAGGGAAGAATTCTAAGGATCATTTTGACTGTCTCCAGAAGTTAGATCAGATGGCAAATGCAATTTGGTGCTGGGCTTTTCCCTTTAGGTTTTACCCCAAGAATGTTTTGCTTCTATTCGAATTGTCTCAGAAGTGCTGTATGCAGCTGTAGATTAAAGCATGTATCTCAGCAGAGGCAAGTGTTAGGGCTGAATTCAAATACTCATTTTGACTGCCTCCAGAAGTTAGTTGAGATGGCAAATGCAATTTGGTGCTAGGCCTTTCCCTTAGGTTTTACCCTAAGTATGTTTTGTGTCTCAGAGCTGCTTTATGCAGCAATAGATTAAAGAATGTATCTCAGAGAGGAAAATATTAGGACTGAATTCAAATACTCATTTTGACTGCCCCAGAAGTTAGATCAGATGGCAAATGTAGGCCTTTCCCTTTAGGTTTTACCCCAACAATGTTTTCATTACTTTAACTCCCGAAATCAAGCATTTTACAGCAGTATGGACCACCCAGTGTCTCAGCAGAGGAAAGAGGTAGGGAAGAATTCTAAGGATAATTTTGACTGTCTGCAGAAGTTAGATCAGATGGCAAATGCAATTTGGTGCTAGGCTTTTCCCTTAAGGTTTTACCCTAAGTATGTTTTGATTGTATTCGAATTGTCTCAGAGCTGCTTTATGCAGCAATAGATTAAAGAATGTATCTCAGGAGAGGAAAGTGTTAAGACTGAATTCAAAGACTCATTTTGACTGCCTCCAGAAGTTAGATCAGATGGCAAATGCAATTTGGTGCTAGGCCTTTCCCTTTAGGTTTTACCCCAGCAATGTTTTCATTAGCTTTGATCACTCTCGAAATCAAGCATTTTACAGCAGTATGGACCACCCTGTATCTCAGCAGAGGAAAGAGGTGGGGAAGAATTCTAAGGATCATTTTGACTGTCTCCAGAAGTTAGATCAGACGGCAAATGCAATTAGGTGGTAGGCTTTTCCCTTTAGGTTTTACCCCAAGAATGTTTTGCTTCTAGACGAATTGTCTCAGAAGTGCTGAATGTAGCTGTAGATTAAAGCATCTATCTCAGCAGAGGAAGGTGTTAGGGCTGAATTCAAATAATCATTTTGACAGTTTCCAGAAGTTTGATCAGATGACAAATGCAATTTGGTGCTAGGCTTTTCCATTTAGGTTTTACCCCAAGAATGTTTTGCTCCTATTCGAATAATCTCAGAAGTGCTGTATGCAGCTGTAGATTAAAGCATGTATCTCGGCAGAGGAAAGTGTTAGGGCTGAATTCAAATACTCATTTTGACTGTCTCCAGAAGGTAGATTCGATGGCAAATGCAATTTGGTGCTAGGCCTTTCCCTTTAGATTTTACCCCAAGAATGGTTTGCTTCTGTCTCAGAAGTGCTGTATGCAGCTGTAGATTAAAGCATGTATATCAGCAGAGGAAAGTGTTAGGGCTGAATTCAAATACTCATTTTGACTGTCTCCAGAAGTTAGATCAGATGGCAAATGGAATTTGGTGCTAGGCCTTTCCCTTTAGGTTTTACCCCAAGAATGGTTTGCTTCTATTCGAATTGTCTCAGAAGTGCTGTATGCAGCTGTACATTAAAGCATCTATCTCAGCAGAGGCAAGTGTTAGGGCTGAATTCAAATACTCATTTTGACTGCCTCCAGAAGTTAGTTGAGATGTCAAATGCAATTTGGTGCTAGGCCTTTCCCTTTACGTTTTACCCCCACAATGTTTTCACTAGTTTCGATCACTCCTGAAATCAAGCATTTTACAGCAGTGTGGACCACCCTGTGTCTCAGCAGAGGAAAGAGGTAGGGAAGAATTCTAAGGATAATTTTGACTGCCTGCAGAAGTTAGATCAGATGGCAAATGCAATTTGGTGCTAGGTGTTTCCCTTTAGGTTTTACCCCAGCAATGTTTTCATTAGTTTCGATCACTCTCGAAATCAAGCATTTTACAGCAGTGTGGACCACCCTGTATCTCAGCAGAGGAAAGAGGTAGGGAAGAATTCAAAGGATCATTTTGACTGTCTCCAGAAGTTAGATCAGATGGCAAATGCAATTTGGTGCTAGGCTTTCCCCTTTAGGTTTTACCCCAAGAATGTTTTGCTCCTATTCGAATAATCTCAGAAGTGCTTTATGCAGCAATAGATTAAAGAATGTTTCTCAGGAGAGGAAAGTGTTAAGACTGAATTCAAATACTCATTTTGACTGTCTCCAGAAGTTAGATTCAGATGGCAAATGCAATTTGGTGCTAGGCTTTTCCCTTTACCCCAGCAATGGTTTTATCAAGCCAGCAAGAATGGTTTCAGCTTCAGCATCCAGAAGTTAGATCAAATTGTCTTTAGGTTTTCAGAATGTGCTGTATGCAGCTGTAGATTAAAGCATCTATCTTAGCAGAGGAAGGTGTTAGAGCTGAATTCAAATAATCATTTTGACAGTTTCCAGAAGTTTGATCAGATGACAAATGCAATTTGGTGCTAGGCTTTTCCCTTTAGGTTTTACCCCAAGAATGTTTTGCTCCTATTCGAATAATCTCAGAAGTGCTGTATGCAGCTGTAGATTAAAGCATGTATCTCAGCAGAGGAAAGTGTTAGGGCTGAATTCAAATACTCATTTTGACTGTCTCCAGAAGGTAGATTCGATGGCAAATGCAATTTGGTGCTAGGCTTTTCCCTTTAGGTTTTAACCCAAGAATGGTTTGCTTCTATTCGAATTGTCTCAGAAGTGCTGTATGCAGCTGTAGATTAAAGCATGTATCTCAGCAGTGGCAAGTGTTAGGGCTGAATTCAAATACTCATTTTGACTGTCTGCAGAAGTTAGATCAGATGGCAAATGCAATTTAGTGCTAGGTCTTTCCCTTTAGGTTTTACCCCAGCAATGTTTTCATTAGTTTTGATCACTCTCGAAATCAAGCATTTTACAGCAGTGGGTTCCACCCTGTATCTCAGCAGAGGAAAGAGGTAGGGAAGAATTCTAAGGATCATTTTGGCTGTCTCCAGAAGTTAGATCAGATGGCAAATGCAATTTGGTGCTAGGCTTTCCCCTTTAGGTTTTACCCCAAAAATGTTTTGCTTCTAGTCGAATTGTCTCAGAAGAGCTGTATGCAGCTGTAGATTAAAGAATGTATCTCAGAGTGGAAAGTGTTAAGGAAGAATTCTAAGGATCATTTTGACTGTCTCCAGAAGTTAGATCAGATGGCAAATGCAATTTGGTGCTAGGCCTTTCACTTTAGGTTTTACCCCAACAATGTTTTCATTAGTTTTGATCACTCTCGAAATCAAGCATTTTACAGCAGTGTGGACCACCCTGTATCTCAGCAGAGGAAAGAGGTAGGGAAGAATTCTAAGGATCATTTTGACTCTCTCCAGAAGTTATATCAGATGGTAAATGCAATTTGGTGCTAGGCTTTTCCCTTTAGGTTTTACCCAAGAATGTTTTGCTTCTATTCGAATTGTCTCAGAAGTGCTGTATGCAGCTGTAGATTAAAGCATCTATGTCAGCAGAGGAAGGTGTTAGGGCTGAATTCAAATAATCATTTTGACAGTCTCCAGAAGTTTGATCAGATGACAAATGGAATTTGGTGCTAGGTTTTTCCCTTTAGGTTTTACCCCAAGAATGTTTTGCTCTATTCGAATAATCTCAGAAGTGCTGTATGCAGCTGTAGATTAAAGCATGTATCTCAGCAGAGGAAAGCAATGTTTTCATTAGTTTTGTAAGGGCTGAATTCAAATACTCATTTTGACTGTCTCCTGAAGGTAGATCAGATGGCAAATGCAATTTGGTGCTAGGCTTTTCCCTTTATGTTTTACCCCAAGAATGGTTTGCTTCTATTCGAATTGTCTCAGAAGCTGTATGCAGCTGTAGATTAAAGAATGTATCTCAGGAGTGGAAAGTGTTAAGGCTGAATTCAAATACTCATTTTGACTGTCTCCAGAAGTTAGATCAGATGACAAATGCAATTTGGTGCTAGGCCTTTCCCTTTAGGTTTTACCCCAACAATGTTTTCATTAGTTTTGATCACTCTCGAAATCAAGCATTTTACAGCAGTGTGGACCACCCTGTATCTCAGCAGAGGAAAGAGGTAGGGAAGAATTCTAAGGATCATTTTGACTCTCTCCAGAAGTTATATCAGATGGTAAATGCAATTTGGTGCTAGGCTTTTCCCTTTAGGTTTTACCCCAAGAATGTTTTGCTTCTAGTCGAATTGTCTCAGAAGTGCTGTATGCAGCTGTAGATTAAAGCATCTATGTCAGCAGAGGAAGGTGTTAGGGCTGAATTCAAATAATCATTTTGACAGTCTCCAGAAGTTTGATCAGATGACAAATGGAATTTGGTGCTAGGTTTTTCCCTTTAGGTTTTACCCCAAGAATGTTTTGCTCCTATTCGAATAATCTCAGAAGTGCTGTATGCAGCTGTAGATTAAAGCATGTATCTCAGCAGAGGAAAGTGTAAGGGCTGAATTCAAATACTCATTTTGACTGTCTCCTGAAGGTAGATTCGATGGCAAATGCAATTTGGTGCTACGCTTTTCCCTTTATGTTTTACCCCAAGAATGGTTTGCTTCTATTCGAATTGTCTCAGAAGCGCTGTATGCAGCTGTAGATTAAAGCATGCATCTGAGCAGAGGCAAGTGTTAGGGCTGAATTCAAATACTCATTTTGACTGCCTCCAGAAGTTAGATCAGATGACAAATGCAATTTGGTGCTAGGCCTTTCCCTTTAGGTTTTACCCCAACAATGTTTTCATTACTTTCAATCACTCCCGAAATCAAGCATTTTACAGCAGTATGGACCACCCTGTATCTCAGCAGAGGAAAGAGGTAGGGAAGAATTCTAAGGATCATTTTGGCTGTCTCCAGAAGTTAGATCAGATGGCAAATGCAATTTGGTGCTAGGCTTTTCCCTTAAGGTTTTACCCCAAGTATGTTTTGATTGTATTCGAATTGTCTCAGAGCTGCTTTATGCAGCAATAGATTAAAGAATGTATCTCAGGAGAGGAAAGTGTTAGGACTGAATTCAAATACTCATTTTGACTGTCTCCAGAAGTTAGATCAGATGGCGAATGCAATTTGGTGCTAGGCTTTTCCCTTTAGGTTTTACCCCAAGAATATTTTGCTTCTACTCGAATTGTCTCACAAGTGCTGTATGCAGCTGTAGATTAAAGCATGTATCTCAGGAGTGGAAAGTGTTAAGGCTGTATTCAAATACTCATTTTGACTGTCTCCAGAAGTTAGATCAGATGGCAAATGCAATTTGGTGCTAGGCCTTTCCCTTTAGGTTTTACCCCAACAAAGTTTTCATTAGTTTTGATCACTCTCGAAATCAAGCATTTTACAGCAGTGTGGACCACCCTGTATCTCAGCAGAGGAAAGAGGTAGGGAAGAATTCTAAGGATCATTTTGGCTGTCTCCAGAAGTTAGATCAGATGGTAAATGCAATTTGCTGCTCGGCTTTTCCCTTTAGGTTTTCCCCCAAGAATGTTTTGCTTCTATTCGAATTGTCTCAGAAGTGCTGTATGCAGCTGTAGATTAAAGCACGTATGTCACGAGAGGAAAGTGTTGGGGCTGAATTCAAATACTCATTTTGACTGCCTCCAGAAGTTAGATCAGATGGCAAATGCAATTTGGAGCTAGGTCTTTCCCTTTAGGTTTTACCCCAGCAATGTTTTCATTAGTTTTGATCACTCTCGAAATCAAGCATTTTACAGCAGTGTGTTCCACCCTGTATCTCAGCAGAGGAAAGAGGTAGGGAAGAATTCTAAGGATATTTTAGACAGTCTCCAGAAGTTAGATCAGATGGCAAATGCAATTTGGTGCTAGGCCTTTCCCTTTAGGTTTTACCCCAACAATGTTTTCATTAGTTTCGATCACTCTCGAAATCAAGCATTTTACAGCAGTGTGGACCACCCTGTATCTCAGCAGAGGAAAGAGGTAGGGAAGAATTCCAAGGATCATTTTGACTGTCTCCAGAAGTTAGATCAGATGGCAAATGCAATTTGGTGCTCGGCTTTTCCCTTTAGGTTTTACCCCAAGAATGTTTTGCTTCTAGTCGAATTGTCTCAGAAGTGCTGTATGCAGCTGTAGATTAAAGCATCTATCTCAGCAGAGGAAGGTGTTAGGGCTGAATTCAAATAATCATTTTGACTGACTCCAGAAGTTTGATCAGATGACAAATGCAATTTGGTGCTAGGCTTTTCCTTTTAGGTTTTACCCCAAGAATGTTTTGCTCCTATTCAAATAATCTCAGAAGTGCTGTATGCAGCTGTAGATTTATGCACGTATCTCAGCAGAGGAAAGTGTTAGGGCTGAATTCAAATACTCATTTTGACTGTCACCAGAAGTTAGATCAGATGGCAAATGCAATTTGGTGCTAGGCCTTTCCCTTTAGGTTTTACCCCAACAATGTTTTCATTAGTTTCAATCACTCCAGAAATCAAGCATTTTTCAACAGTATGGACCACCCGGATTCTCAGCAGAGGAAAGAGGAAGGGAAAAATTCTAAGGATCATTTTGACTGTCTGCAGAAGTTAGATCAGATGGCAAATGCAATTTGGTGCTAGGCCTTTCCCTTTAGGTTTTACCCCAGCAATGTTTTCATTAGTTTAGTTCACGCAAAAAATCAAGCATTTTACAGTAGTATGGACCACCCTGTATCTCAGCAGAGGAAAGAGGTGGGGAAGAATTCTAAGGATCATTTTGACTGTCTCCAGAAGTTAGATCAGATGGCAAATGCAATTTGGTGCTAGGTCTTTCCCTTTAGGTTTTACCCCAGCAATGTTTTCATTAGTTTTGATCACTCTCGAAATCAAGCATTTTACAGCAGTATGGACCACCCTGTATCTCAGCAGAGGAAAGAGGTAGGGAAGAATTCTAAGGATCATTTTGGCTGTCTCCAGAAGTTAGATCAGATGGCAAATGCAATTTGGTGCTAGGCTTTTCCCTTTAGGTTTGACCCCAAGAATGGTTTGCTCCTATTCGAATAATCTCAGAAGTGCTGTATGCAGCTGTAGATTAAAGCATGTATCTCAGCAGAGGCAAGTGTTAGGGCTGAATTCAAATACTCATTTTGACTGCCTCCAGAAGTTAGATCAGATGGCAAACGCAATTCGGTGCCTGGTCTTTCCCTTTAGGTTTTACCCCAACAATGTTTTAATTTCTTTCAATCACTCCCGAAATCAAGCATTTTACAGCAGTATGGACCACCCTGTATCTCAGCAGAGGAAAGAGGTAGGGAAGAATTCTAAGGATCATTTTGACTGTCTGCAGAAGTTAGATCAGATGGCAAATGCAATTTGGTGCTAGGTTTTTCCCTTTAGGTTTTACCCCAAGAATGGTTTGCTCCTATTCGAATAATCTCAGAAGTGCTGTATGCAGCAATAGATTAAAGAATGTATCTCAGGAGAGGAAAGTGTTAAGACTGAATTCAAATACTCATTTTGACTGTCTCCAGAAGTTAGATCAGATGGCAAATGCAATTTGGTGCTAGGCTTTTCCCTTTAGGTTTGACCCCAAGAATGGTTTGCTTCTAGTCGAATTGTCTCAGAAGTGCTGTATGCAGCTGTAGATTAAAGCATCTATCTTAGCAGAGGAAGGTGTTAGGGCTGAATTCAAATACTCATTTTGACAGTTTCCGGAAGTTTGATCAGATGACAAATGCAATTTGGTGCTAGGTTTTTCCCTTTAGGTTTTACCCCAAGAATGGTTTGCTCCTATTCGAATAATCTCAGAAGTGCTGTATGCAGCTGTAGATTAAAGCATGTATCTCAGCAGTGGCAAGTGTTAGGGCTGAATTCAAATACTCATTTTGACTGTCTGCAGAAGTTAGATCAGATGGCCAATGCAATTTGGTGCTAGGCCTTTCCCTTTAGGTTTTACCCCAGCAATGTCTTCATTAGTTTTGATCACTCTCGAAATCAAGCATTTTACAGCAGTGTGTTCCACCCTGTATCTCAGCAGAGGAAAGAGGTAGGGAAGAATTCTAAGGATCATTTTGGCTGTCTCCAGAAGTTAGATCAGATGGCAAATGCAATTTGGTGCTAGGCTTTTCCCTTAAGGTTTTACCCCAAGAATGTTTTGCTTCTAGTCGAATTGTCTCAGAAGTGCTGTATGCAGCTGTAGATTAAAGAATGTATCTCAGGAGTGGAAAGTGTTAAGGCTGAATTCAAATACTCATTTTGACTGTCTCCAGAAGTTAGATCAGATGGCAAATGCAATTTGGTTCTAGGCCTTTCCCTTTAGGTTTTACCCCAACAATGTTTTCATTACTTTCAATCACTCCCGAAATCAAGCATTTTACAGCAGTATGGACCACCCGGTGTCTCAGCAGAGGAAAGAGGTAGGGAAGAATTCTAAGGATCATTTTGACTGTCTGCAGAAGTTAGATCAGATGGCAAATGCAATTTGGTGCTAGGCCTTTCCCTTTAGGTTTTACCCCAGTAATGTTTTCATTAGTTTCAATCACTCCCGAAATCAAGCATTTTTCAACAGTATGGACCACCCGGTGTCTCAGCAGAGGAAAGAGGTAGGGAAGAATTCTAAGGATCATTTTGACTGTCTGCAGAAGTTAGATCAGATGGCAAATGCAATTTGGTGCTAGGCCTTTCCCTTTAGGTTTTACCCCAGCAATGTTTTCATTACTTTTTATCACTCTCGAAATCAAGCATTTTGCAGCAGTGTGGACCACCCTGTATCTCAGCAGAGGAAAGAGGTAGGGAAGAATTCTAAGGATCTTTTTGACTGTCTCCAGAAGATAGATCAGATGGCAAATGGAATTTGGTGCTAGGCCTTTCCCTTTAGGTTTTACCCCAACAATGTTTTCACTAGTTTCGATCACTCCCGAAATCAAGCATTTTACAGCAGTAAGGGCCACCGTGTGTCTCAGCAGAGGAAAGAGGTAGGGAAGAATTCTAAGGATAATTTTGACTGCCTGCAGAAGTTAGATCAGACGGCAAATGCAATTTGGTGCTAGGCCTTTCCCTTTAGGTTTTACCCCAGCAATGTTTTCATTAGTTTTGATCACTCTCGAAATCAAGCATTTTACAGCAGTGTGTTCCACCCTGTATCTCAGCAGAGGAAAGAGGTTGGGAAGAATTCTAAGGATCATTTTGACTGCCTCCAGAAGTTAGATGAGATGCAAATGCAATTTGGTGCTAGGCCTTTCCCTTTAGGTTTTACCCCAACAATGTTTTCATTAGTTTCGATCACTCTCGAAATCAAGCATTTTACAGCAGTATGGACCACCCTGTGTCTCAGCAGAGGAAAGACGTAGGGGAGAATTCTAAGGATCTTTTTGACTGTCTCCAGAAGTTAGATCAGATGGCAAATGCAATTTGGTGCTAGGCCTTTCCCTTTAGGTTTTACCCCAACAATGTTTTCATTAGTTTCGATCACTCTCGAAATCACAGTATCACAGTATCACAGTATCACTTAGGTTGGAAAGGACCTCGGGGATCATCGAGTCCAACCTATCAACACAGACCCCATGCCTAGACCATGGCACCAAGTGCCACGTCCAATCTCCCCTTGAACGCCTCCAGGGTCGATGACTCAACCACCTCCCTGGGCAACCCGTTCCAATGCCGAATGACTCGCTCGGTGAAGAACTTCCTCCTCACCTCGAGTCTGAACTTCCCCTGGCGCAGCCTGAGACTGTGTCCCCTCGTTCTGGTGCTGGCTGCCTGGGAGAAGAGGCCAACCCCCTCCTGGCTACAACCACCCTTCAGGTAGCTGTAGAGGGCAATGAGGTCACCCCTGAGCCTCCTCTTCTCCAGGCTAAACAATCCCAGCTCCCTCAGCCTCTCCTCATAGGGCTTGTGTTCAAGGCCTCTCACCAGCCTTGTTGCCCTTCTCTGGACACGCTCAAGTGTTTCGATGTCCTTCTTAAATTGAGGGGCCCAGAACTGGACACAGTACTCTAGGTGCGGCCTAACCAAAGCAGAGTACAGGGGCACTATGACCTCCCTGCTCCTGCTGGCCACACTATTCCTAATGCAGGCCAGGATGCCATTGGCCCTCCTGGCCACTTCGGCACACTGCTGGCTCATATTCAGGTGGCTGTCGATCAGCACCCCCAGGTCCCTCTCTGTTTGGGAGCTCTCCAGCCACTCCGACCCCAGCCTATAGCTCTGCATGGGTTTGCCATAGCCAAAGTGCAGCACTCGGCACTTGGACTTGTTGAATGGCATCCCATTGGACTCTGCCCATCTGTCCAGTCGGTCGAGGTCCCTCTGCAGAGCCTTTCTACCCTCTAACTGACTAACATCTGCCCCTAACTTTGTGTCATCTGCAAACTTGCTGATGACTGACTCTACTCCTTCATCCAGATCATCAATGAATATGTTGAAGAGGACAGGGCCCAGCACTGATCCCTGGGGGACACCACTGGTGACTGGCCTCCAGCTGGATGTGGCACCGTTCACTACCACTCTCTGGGCCCGGCCCTCCAGCCAGTTCCTAACCCAGCACAGAGTGTAATGGTCCAATCCACGGGCTGGCAGCTTAGTCAGCAGTTTGCTGTGGGGGACGGTGTCAAAGGCCTTGCTGAAGTCTAGGTAGACCACATCCACAGGCCTCCCCACATCCACCAGACGGGTCACCTGATCATAGAAAGAGATCAGGTTGGAGAGGCAGGATCTGCCTTTCCTGAATCCATGTTGGCTGGACCTGAGCCCTTGGCCATCCTTCAGGTGCGCAGTTATTGCCGCCAGGATAATCTGCTCCATCACTTTCCCTGGCACTGAGGTCAGGCTGACCGGCCTGTAGTTTCCAGGTTCCTCCATCCGACCCTTCTTGTGGATGGGGACCACGTTGGCCAGTTTCCAGTCATCTGGGACCTCACCTGTGAGCCAGGACTGGAGGAAAATGATGGAGAGTGGCCTAGCTAGCACATCTGCCAACTCTCTCAGCACCCTAGGATGGATCCCATCCGGTCCCATGGACTTGTGAGTATCCAAGTGGCTCAGCAGGTCCCGAACTAACTCCTCATGGATTTCCGGGGCATTACACTGCTCGCCGACCCCATCGCCCAGCTCCGGAGGCCACTCGTCCTGAACTCCTGCCTTGCTGTTAAAAATTGAGGCAAAGAATGTGTTCAGGACCTCAGCTTTCTCCTCATCCTCAGTCACCGTGTTCCCCTCCAGGTCCACTAGGGAGTGCAGGTTCTTCCTGCCCCTCTTCTTATTGTTAATATATTTATAAAAATGCTTTTTATTGTCTTTGACAGAGGTGGCCAGCTTCAGTTCCAGCTGGGCCTTAGCCTCCTAATTTTATTCCTACATAATCTAACAGCTTCCTTGAACATACCTCGAGAAGCCTTCCCCTCCTTCCAAAGGTGATGCAGCCTCCTCTTCCCCTTAAATCCTCCAGGAGCTGCTTGCTCATCCAGGCTGGTCGCCTTCCCCGCCGGCTTGCCTTCCGGCACGTAGGAACCGCCAATTCCTGTGCCTTCAAGAGCTCCTGTTTGAAGTAGGTCCAACCCTCCTGAACCCCTTGGTTCATGAGGGCTGGTACCCAGGGACTTTACAAACAAGTTTCTTAAATAGGCTGAAGTTCGCCCTTCGGAAGTCCAAGGTGAAGGTTCTGTTGGTGGTCCTCCCTATCTCCCTGCATATTGAAAACTTCACTATCTCGTGGTCACTGCACCCTAGGCAGCCTCCCACGATCACGTCTCCCACCAGCCCTTCCCTATTGGAGAACAGCAGGTCAAGCAGAGCCTGTCCCCTGGTAGGCTCGCTTAACAGCTGTGTCAGGAAGCAGTCCTCCATTCGCTCCAGGAATCTTCTGGACTGCCTCCTCCCTGCTGAATTAAGTTCCCAGCAGATATCTGGGAGGTTGAAGTCACCAACAAAGACAAGATCTGATGATCTTGAGACAGCCTCCAGTTGCTTGTAGAACAACTCATCAGCCGCCTCATCCTGGTTGGGTGGTCTGTAACAGATTCCAATCAGGATGTCAGACTTGTTAGGTTGTCCTCTGATTTTGACCCACAGGCTCTCAACTCCCTCATCTTCCACCTCAAGTTGTGTGGCAGAGAGTGACTCTCTAATATACAGAGCCACCCCTCCTCCTCTTCTCCCTCGCCTGTCTCTCCTAAAGAGCCTGTAACCCCCCATTGTAGCACTCCAATCGTGGGTGCTGTCCCACCAAGTTTCTGAGATGGCGACTACATCATAGTCGCCCTGATGGATTAGGACCTCCAACTCCTCTTGCTTGTTGCCCAGGCTGCGTGCATTGGTGTACATGCATCGCAGCTGGGTTCCTGACTTCTCAACTGACCCTACCTTGCGCCCTACTCTTACGTCTGCAGAGGGACGGATTGCCTCACCCACCCCCTTCAGACCTACTTTAAAGCCCTCCTAATGAGCCCTGCCAACTCCAGTGCCAGGACTCTCTTACCCCTTCTAGACAGATGCACCCCATCAGGACCCAGCAGGTCAGGTGCAGTGAAAGTTGCCCCATGGTCATAGAACCCAAAGTTCTGCCTCTGGCACCATCCCCTGAGCCAACTGTTGATGGTATGGGTTCTCCCATTGCTCTCAGTGTACACCCCTGACACTGAGGGAACTGAGCAGAACACCACTTGAGCTCCTGCCCCATCAATCAATTGTCCAAGGGCCCTGAATTCCTTCTTAATTGCCCTGGTACCCTTCCTGTCAATCTCATCACTCCCAGCCTGTATTACCATCAGAGGGTAATAGTCAGTGGGCTGGATTAATTTAGGGATTCTCTCCGCAATGTCCCTAACCCCTGCCCCTGGTAGGGAGCAGACCTCCCTGTGGGATGGGTCGGGACGACATATGGGTCCCTCAGTACCCCCCAGGAGAGAGTCCCCTACAACTATAACCCTTCTCCTTTTCTTTGTGGAGCTGGTTGCTATAGCTGGTGGGGACCGCTTGGGCTTAGGCTTCCCCCCGGAGCTGGTCGTTACAGCTGGTGGGGACCGTTTGGCCTTAGGCTCCCCTCTGGATGGCTGCTCCTCAGCCTCAGCCCTCTCTTCCTTACTGCCCTCAGCCTGCAGGGCCTCATACTTATTATTCAAGGGCAGCGGAGGAGGAGGAGAGGGTCGGGGTGGATTTCTCTTGCCACCCCTGGCAGGGTCCTGTATCCATCCCTCTCCTCCTCCAGGAACCCTTCCCTCAGCAGGGGAGATCTGCAGAGCCTTCTCCCACAAGTCTAACTCCCTTTCACTTTCCCTTATGGTCCTTAGCGTAGCTACCTCCTCCTTCAGCTCGGCCACTTCATCCTTCAGCTCTGCCACCATGCTGAGGAGAAAATTCACCTGCTCACACCGGACACAGGTGTCCTCTCCCTCCCCCTCTATTCCAAGTGCCAGGCTGAAGCACTCTCTGCAGCTGACAGCCTGGACTCCAGCATGTTGGTAAAACAGCTCTGTCGGGGCAGATGCTGCTTTTTTACCCCTCGTCCGAGTGACGACCATGATGCAACGCTTAAGGTTTGCGTTTGCTGTTTGGGCTTTTTTTTTTTTTTTTTTTTTTTTTTTTTTTTTGGTCCCCCAGCCGCTAGCCTAGCTACTGAGCCGAAATGGCGCCGCGCACACAGCCCGGGCGACTTTTAAAAACTGCCGCGGCTGACGTCAGGCTCCCGTGACCCGTGCAGGCTCTCGTGAGCACGATCCTGCCGGCTCCTCCCCCTACCAGCAGTCCTCCCGACCCGCGAAGCCCCGAAAGGAAAGCAAAAGAAAAACCCCGAGAAACTCACAGCTTAAGCGGAGCGGTTCCGGACGAGCGGTCCCGATCAGCTACCGAGCCGAAATGGCTCGGAAAATCAAGCATTTTACAGCAGTATGGACCACCCTGTGTCTCAGCAGAGGAAAGAGGAAGGGAAGAATTCTAAGGATCATTTTGACTGTCTGCAGAAGTTAGATCAGATGGCAAATGCAATTTGGTGCTAGGCCTTTCCCTTTAGGTTTTACCCCAACAATGTTTTCATTAGTTTTGATCACTCTCGAAATCAAGCATTTTACAGCAGTGTGGACCACCTTGTGTCTCAGCAGAGGAAAGAGGTAGGGAAGAATTCTAAGGATCATTTTGACTGTCTCCAGAAGTTAGATCAGATGGCAAATGCAATTTGGTGCTAGGCTTTTACCTTTAGGTATTACCCCAAAAATGTTTTGCTTCTATTCGAATTGTCTCGGAAGTGCTGTATGCAGCTGTAGATTAAAGCATGTATCTCAGCAGAGGCAAGAGTTAGGGCTGAATTCAAATACTCATTTTGACTGCCTCCAGAAGTTAGATGAGATGCAAATGCAATTTGGTGCTAGGCCTTTCCCTTTAGGTTTTACCCCAACAATGTTTTCATTAGTTTCGATCACTCTCGAAATCAAGCATTTTAGAGACGTATGGACCACCCTGTGTCTCAGCAGAGGAAAGACGTAGGGGAGAATTCTAAGGATCTTTTTGACTGTCTCCAGACGTTAGATCAGATGGCAAATGCAATTTGGTGCTAGGCCTTTCCCTTTAGGTTTTACCCCAACAATGTTTTCACTAGTTTCGATCACTCCCGAAATCAAGCATTTTACAGCAGTATGGACCACCTTGTGTCTCAGCAGAGGAAAGAGGAAGGGAAGAATTCTAAGGATCATTTTGACTGTCTGCAGAAGTTAGATCAGATGGCAAATGCAATTTGGTGCTAGGCCTTTCCCCTTAGGTTTTACCCCAACAATGTTTTCATTAGTTTTGATCACTCTCGAAATCAAGCATTTTACAGCAGTGTGGACCACCCTGTATCTAAGCAGAGGAAAGAGGTAGGGAAGAATTCTAAGGATCATTTTGACTGTCTGCAGAAGTTAGATCAGATGGCAAATGCAATTTGGTGCTAGGCTTTTCCCTTTAGGTTTTACCCCAAGAATGGTTTGCTTCTCTTCGAATTGTCTCTGAAGTGCTGTATGCAGCTGTAGATTAAAGCATGTATCTCAGCAGAGGAAAGTGTTAGGGCTAAATTCAAATACTCATTTTGACTGTCTCCAGAAGTTAGATGAGATGGCAAATGCAATTTGGTGCTAGGCCTTTCCCTTTAGGTTTTACCCCAACAATGTTTTCACTAGTTTCGATCATTCCCGAAATCAAGCATTTTACAGCAGTATGGACCACCCGGGTGTCTCAGCAGAGGAAAGAGGTAGGGAAGAATTCTAAGGATCATTTTGACTGTCCGCAAAAGTTAGATCAGATGGCAAATGCAATTTGGAGCTAGGCTTTTCCCTTTAAGTATTACCCCAAAAATGTTTTGCTTCTATTCGAATTGTCTCAGAAGTGCTGTATGCAGATGTAGATTAAAGCACGTATGTCATGAGAGGAAAGTGTTGGGGCTGAATTCAAATACTCATTTTGACTGCCTCCAGAAGTTAGATGAGATGCAAATGCAATTTGGTGCTAGGCCTTTCCCTTTAGGTTTTACCCCAACAATGTTTTCATTAGTTTCGATCACTCTCGAAATCAAGCATTTTACAGCAGTATGGACCACCCTGTGTCTCAGCAGAGGAAAGACGTAGGGGAGAATTCTAAGGATCTTTTTGACTGTCTCCAGAAGTTAGATCAGATGGCAAATGCAATTTGGTGCTAGGCCTTTCCCTTTAGGTTTTACCCCAATAATGCTTTCACTTGTTTCGATCACTCCCGAAATCAAGCATTTTACAGCAGTATGGACCACCTTGTGTCTCAGCAGAGGAAAGAGGAAGGGAAGAATTCTAAGGATCATTTTGTCTGTCTGCAGAAGTTAGATCACATGGCGAATGCAATTTGGTGCTAGGCCTTTCCCTTTAGGTTTTACCCCAACAATGTTTTCATTAGTTTCGATCACTCTCGAAATCAAGCATTTTACAGCAGTGTGGACCACCCTGTATCTGAAGCAGAGGAAAGAGGTTGGGAAGAATTCTAAGGATCATTTTGACTGTCTCCAGAAGTTAGATCAGATGACAAATGCAATTTGGTGCTAGGCTTTTCCCTTTAGGTTTTACCCCAGCAATGTTTTCATTAGTTTAGTTCACGCTCGAAATCAAGCATTTTGCAGTAGTATGGACCACCCTGTGTCTCAGCAGAGGAAAGAGGTAGGGAAGAATTCTAAGGATCATTTTGACTGTCTCCAGAAGTTAGATCAGATGGCAAATGCAATATGGTGCTAGGCTTTTCCCTTTAGGTTTTACCCCAAGAATGGTTTGCTTCTCTTCGAATTGTCTCTGAAGTGCTGTATGCAGCTGTAGATTAAAGCATGTATCTCAGCAGAGGAAAGTGTTAGGGCTCAATTCAAATACTCATTTTGACTGTCTCCAGAAGTTAGATGAGATGGCAAATGCAATTTGGTGCTAGGCCTTTCCCTTTAGGTTTTACCCCAACAATGTTTTCATTAGTTTCAATCACTCCCGAAATCAAGCATTTTACAGCAGTATGGACCACCTTGTGTCTCAGCAGAGGAAAGAGGTAGGGAAGAATTCTAAGGATCATTTTGACTGTCTGCAGAAGTTAGATCAGATGGCAAATGCAATTTGGTGCTAGGCCTTTCCCTTTAGGTTTTACCCCAGCAATGTTTTCATTAGCTTTGATCACTCTCGAAATCAAGCATTTCACAGCAGTGTGGACCACCCTGTATCTCAGCACAAGAAAGAGGTGGGGAAAAATTCTAAGGATCATTTTGACTGTCTCCAGAAGTTAGATCAGATGGCAAATGCAATTTGGTGCTAGGCTTTTCCCAGTAGGTTTTACCCCAAAAATGTTTTGCTTCTATTCGAATTGTCTCAGAAGTGCTGTATGCAGCTGTAGATTAAAGCACGTATGTCACGAGAGGAAAGTGTTTGGGCTGAATTCAAATACTCATTTTGACTGCCTCCAGAAGTTAGACGAGATGCAAATGCAATTTGGTGCTAGGCCTTTCCCTATAGGTTTTACCCCAACAATGTTTTCATTAGTTTCGATCACTCTCGAAATCAAGCATTTTACAGCAGTATGGACCACCCTGTGTCTCAGCAGAGGAAAGACGTAGGGAAGAATTCTAAGGATCTTTTTGACTGTCTCCAGAAGTTAGAGCAGATGGCAAATGCAATTTGGTGCTAGGCCTTTCCCTTTAGGTTTTACCCCAACAATGTTTTCACTAGTTTCGATCACTCCCTAAATCAAGCATTTTACAGCAGTATGGACCACCCGGGTGTCTCAGCAGAGGAAAGAGGAAGGGAAGAATTCTAAGGATCATTTTGACTGTCTGCAGAAGTTAGATCAGATGGCAAATGCAATTTGGTGCTAGGCCTTTACCTTTAGGTTTTCCCCCAGCAATGTTTTCATTAGTTTTGATCACTCTCGAAATCAAGCATTTTACAGCAGTGTGGACCACCCTGTATCTCAGCAGAGGAAAGATGTTGGGAAGAATTCTAAGGATCATTTTGACTGTCTCCAGAAGTTAGATCAGATGGCAAATGCAATTTGGTGCTAGGCCTTTCCCTTTAGGTTTTACCCCAAGAATGGTTTGCTTCTATTCGAATTGTCTCAGAAGTGCTGTATGCAGCTGTAGATTAAAGCATGTATCTCAGCAGAGGCAAGTGTTAGGGCTGAATTCAAATACTCATTTTGACTGCCTCCAGAAGTTAGATCAGATGGCAAATGCAATTTGGTGCTAGGCCTTTCCCTTTAGGTTTTACCTCAATCATGTTTTTATTAGTTTCGATCACTCTCGAAATCAAGCATTTTACAGCAGTGTGGACAGCCGTGTAACTCAGCAGAGGAAAGAGGTAGGGAAGAATTCTAAGGATCATTTTGACTGTCTCCAGAAGTTAAATCAGATGGCAAATGCAATTTGGTGCTAGGTTTTTCCCTTTAGGTTTTACCCCAAGAATGTTTTGCTTCTCTTCGAATTGTCTCTGAAGTGCTGTATGCAGCTGTAGATTAAAACACGTATGTCACGAGAGGAAAGTGTTGGGGCTGAATTCAAATACTCATTTTGACTGCCTCCAGAAGTTAGATGAGATGCAAATGCGATTTGGTGCTAGGCCTTTCCCTTTAGGTTTTACCCCAACAATGTTTTCATTAGTTTCAATCACTCCCGAAATCAAGCATTTTACAGCAGTATGGACCACCCGGTGTCTCAGCAGAGGAAAGAGGTAGGGAAGAATTCTAAGGATCATTTTGTCTGTCTCCAGAAGTTAGATCAGATGGCAAATGCAATTTGGTGCTAGGCTTTTCCCTTTAGGTTTTACCGCAAGAATGTTTTGCTTCTATTCGAATTGTCTCAGAAGAGCTGTATGCAGCTGTAGATTAAAGCACGTATGTCACGAGAGGAAAGTGTTGGGACTGAATTCAAATACTCATTTTGACTGTCTCCAGAAGGTAGATCCGATGGCAAATTGAATTTGGTGCTAGGTTTTTCCCTTTAGGTTTTACCCCAAGAATGGTTTGCTTCTATTCGAATTCTCACAGAAGTGCTATATGCAGCTGTAGATTAAAGCATGTATCTCAGCAGAGGCAAGTGTTAGGGCTGAATTCAAATACTCATTTTGACTGTCTCCAGAAGGTAGATCAGATGGCAAATGCAATTTGGTGCTAGGCCTTTCCCTTTAGGTTTTACCCCAACAATGTTTTCATTAGTTTTGATCACTCTCGAAATCAAGCATTTTACAGCAGTGTGGACCACCCTGTATCTCAGCAGAGGCAAGTGTTAAGGCTGAATTCAAATACTCATTTTGACTGTCTCCAGAAGGTAGATCCGATGCCAAATGCAATTTGGTGCTAGGCTTTTCCCTTTAGGTTTTACCCCAAGAATGTTTTGCTTCTATTCGAATTGTCTCAGAAGTGCTGTATGCAGCTGTAGATTAAAGCACGTATGTCACGCAAGGAAAGTGTTGGGGTTGAATTCAAATACTCATTTTGACTGCCCCCAGAAGTTAGATCAGATGGCAAATGCAATTTGGTGCTAGACCTTTCCCTTTAGGTTTTACCTCAACCATGTTTTTATTAGTTTCGATCACTCTCGAATTCAAGCATTTTACAGCAGTGTGGACCGCCGTGTAACTCAGCAGAGGAAAGAGGTGGGGAAGAATTCGAAGGATCATTTTGACTGTCTCCAGAAGTTAGATCAGATGGCAAATGCAATTTGGTGCGAGGTTTTTCCCTTTAGGTTTTACCCCAAGAATGGTTTGCTTCTCTTCGAATTGTCTCTGAAGTGCTGTATGCAGCTGTAGATTAAAGCATGTATCTCAGCAGAGGAAAGTGTTAGGGCTAAATTCAAATACTCATTTTGACTGTCTCCAGAAGTTAGATGAGATGGCAAATGCAATTTGGTGCTAGGCCTTTCCCTTTAGGTTTTACCCCAACAATGTTTTCACTAGTTTCGATCATTCCCGAAATCAAGCATTTTACAGCAGTATGGACCACCCGGGTGTCTCAGCAGAGGAAAGAGGTAGGGAAGAATTCTAAGGATCATTTTGACTGTCCGCAAAAGTTAGATCAGATGGCAAATGCAATTTGGAGCTAGGCTTTTCCCTTTAAGTATTACCCCAAAAATGTTTTGCTTCTATTCGAATTGTCTCAGAAGTGCTGTATGCAGATGTAGATTAAAGCACGTATGTCATGAGAGGAAAGTGTTGGGGCTGAATTCAAATACTCATTTTGACTGCCTCCAGAAGTTAGATGAGATGCAAATGCAATTTGGTGCTAGGCCTTTCCCTTTAGGTTTTACCCCAACAATGTTTTCATTAGTTTCGATCACTCTCGAAATCAAGCATTTTACAGCAGTATGGACCACCCTGTGTCTCAGCAGAGGAAAGACGTAGGGGAGAATTCTAAGGATCTTTTTGACTGTCTCCAGAAGTTAGATCAGATGGCAAATGCAATTTGGTGCTAGGCCTTTCCCTTTAGGTTTTACCCCAACAATGCTTTCACTTGTTTCGATCACTCCCGAAATCAAGCATTTTACAGCAGTATGGACCACCTTGTGTCTCAGCAGAGGAAAGAGGAAGGGAAGAATTCTAAGGATCATTTTGTCTGTCTGCAGAAGTTAGATCACATGGCGAATGCAATTTGGTGCTAGGCCTTTCCCTTTAGGTTTTACCCCAACAATGTTTTCATTAGTTTCGATCACTCTCGAAATCAAGCATTTTACAGCAGTGTGGACCACCCTGTATCTGAAGCAGAGGAAAGAGGTTGGGAAGAATTCTAAGGATCATTTTGACTGTCTCCAGAAGTTAGATCAGATGACAAATGCAATTTGGTGCTAGGCTTTTCCCTTTAGGTTTTACCCCAGCAATGTTTTCATTAGTTTAGTTCACGCTCGAAATCAAGCATTTTGCAGTAGTATGGACCACCCTCTGTCTCAGCAGAGGAAAGAGGTAGGGAAGAATTCTAAGGATCATTTTGACTGTCTCCAGAAGTTAGATCAGATGGCAAATGCAATATGGTGCTAGGCTTTTCCCTTTAGGTTTTACCCCAAGAATGGTTTGCTTCTCTTGAATTGTCTCTGAAGTGCTGTATGCAGCTGTAGATTAAAGCATGTATCTCAGCAGAGGAAAGTGTTAGGGCTCAATTCAAATACTCATTTTGACTGTCTCCAGAAGTTAGATGAGATGGCAAATGCAATTTGGTGCTAGGCCTTTCCCTTTAGGTTTTACCCCAACAATGTTTTCATTAGTTTCAATCACTCCCGAAATCAAGCATTTTACAGCAGTATGGACCACCTTGTGTCTCAGCAGAGGAAAGAGGTAGGGAAGAATTCTAAGGATCATTTTGACTGTCTGCAGAAGTTAGATCAGATGGCAAATGCAATTTGGTGCTAGGCCTTTCCCTTTAGGTTTTACCCCAGCAATGTTTTCATTAGCTTTGATCACTCTCGAAATCAAGCATTTTACAGCAGTGTGGACCACCCTGTATCTCAGCAGAGGAAAGATGTTGGGGCTGAATTCAAATACTCATTTTGACTGCCTCCAGAAGTTAGATCAGATGGCAAATGCAATTTGGAGCTAGGCCTTTCCCTTTAGGTTTTACCCCAAGAATGGTTTGCTTCTATTCGAATTGTCTCAGAAGTGCTGTATGCAGCTGTAGATTAAAGCACGTATGTCACGAGAGGAAAGTGTTAGGGGTGAATTCAAATACTCATTTTGACTGTCTCCAGAATTTAGATGAGATGGCAAATGCAATTTGGTGCTAGGCCTTTCCCTTTAGGTTTTACCCCAACAATGATTTCATTAGTTTCGATCACTCCCGAAATCAAGCATTTTGCAGCAGTGTGTTCCACCCTGTATCTCAGCAGAGGATAGAGGTAGGGAAGAATTCTAAGGATCATTTTGTCTGTCTCCAGAAGTTAGATCAGATGGCAAATGCAATTTGGTGCTAGGCCTTTCCCTTTAGGTTTTACCCCAGCAATGTTTTCATTAGTTTTGAGCACTCTCGACATCAAGCATTTTACAGCAGTGTGGACCACCCTGTATCTCTGCAGAGGAAAGAGGTGGGGAAGAATTCTAAGGATCATTTTGACTGTCTCCAGAAGTTAGATCAGATGGCAAATGCAATTTGGTGCTAGGTTTTTCCCTTTAGGTTTTACCGCAAGAATGTTTTGCTTCTATTCGAATTGTCTCAGAAGTGCTGTATGCATCTGTAGATTAAAGCACGTATGTCACGAGAGGAAAGTGTTGGGGCTGAATTCAAATACTCATTTTGACTGTCTCCAGAAGGTAGATCAGATGGCAAATGCAATTTAGTGCTAGGCTTTTCCCTTTAGGTTTTACCCCAAGAATGGTTTGCTTCTATTCGAATTCTCTCGGAAGTGCTGTATGCAGCTGTAGATTAAAGCATGTATCTCAGCAGAGGAAAGTGTTAGGGCTGAATTCAAATACACATTTTGACTGCCTCCAGAAATTAGATGAGATGGCAAATGCAATTTGTTGCTAGGCCTTTCCCTTTAGGTTTTACCCCAACAATGTTTTCACTTGTTTCGATCACTCCCGAAATCAAGCATTTTACAGCAGTATGGACCACCTTGGGTCTCAGCAGAGGAAAGAGGTAGGGAAGAATTCTAAGGATCATTTTGACTGTCTCCAGAAGTTAGAGCAGATGGCAAATGCAATTTGGTGCTAGGCCTTTCCCTTTAGGTTTTACCCCAACAATGTTTTCACTAGTTTCGATCACTCCCGAAATCAAGCATTTTACAGCAGTATGGACCACCCGGGTGTCTCAGCAGAGGAAAGAGGAAGGGAAGAATTCTAAGGATCATTTTGACTGTCTGCAGAAGTTAGATCAGATGGCAAATGCAATTTGGTGCTAGGCCTTTACCTTTAGGTTTTACCCCAGCAATGTTTTCATTAGTTTTGATCACTCTCGAAATCAAGCATTTTACAGCAGTGTGGACCACCCTGTATCTCAGCAGAGGAAAGAGGTAGGGAAGAATTCTAAGGATCATTTTGTCTGTCTCCAGAAGTTAGATCAGATGGCAAATGCAATTTGGTGCTAGGCCTTTCCCTTTAGGTTTTACCCCAAGAATGTTTTGCTTCTCTTCGAATTCCCTCGGAAGTGCTGTATGCAGTTGTAGATTAAAGCATGTATCTCAGCAGAGGAAAGTGTTAGGGCTGAATTCAAATACTCATTTTGACTGTCTCCAGAAGGTAGATCCGATGCCAAATGCAATTTGGTGCTAGGCTTTTCCGTTTAGGTTTTACCCCAAGAATGGTTTGCTTCTATTCGAATTGTCTCAGAAGTGCTGTATGCAGCTGTAGATTAAAGCATGTATCTCAGCAGAGGCAAGTGTTAGGGCTGAATTCAAATACTCATTTTGACTGTCTCCAGAAGTTAGATCAGATGGCAAATGCAATTTGGTGCTAGGCCTTTCCCTTTAGGTTTTACCTCAACCATGTTTTTATTAGTTTCGATCACTCTCGAAATCAAGCATTTTACAGCAGTGTGGACAGCCGTGTAACTCAGCAGAGGAAAGAGGTAGGGAAGAATTCTAAGGATCATTTTGACTGTCTCCAGAAGTTAAATCAGATGGCAAATGCAATTTGGTGCTAGGTTTTTCCCTTTAGGTTTTACCCCAAGAATGTTTTGCTTCTCTTCGAATTGTCTCTGAAGTGCTGTATGCAGCTGTAGATTAAAACACGTATGTCACGAGAGGAAAGTGTTGGGGCTGAATTCAAATACTCATTTTGACTGCCTCCAGAAGTTAGATGAGATGCAAATGCGATTTGGTGCTAGGCCTTTCCCTTTAGGTTTTACCCCAACAATGTTTTCATTAGTTTCAATCACTCCCGAAATCAAGCATTTTACAGCAGTATGGACCACCCGGTGTCTCAGCAGAGGCAAGTGTTAGGGCTGAATTCAAATACTCATTTTGACTGTCTCCAGAAGTTAGATCAAATGGCAAATGCAATTTGGTGCTAGGCTTTTCCCTTTAGGTTTTACCGCAAGAATGTTTTGCTTCTATTCGAATTGTCTCAGAAGAGCTGTATGCAGCTGTAGATTAAAGCACGTATGTCACGAGAGGAAAGTGTTGGGACTGAATTCAAATACTCATTTTGACTGTCTCCAGAAGGTAGATCCGATGGCAAATTGAATTTGGTGCTAGGTTTTTCCCTTTACGTTTTACCCCAAGAATGGTTTGCTTCTATTCGAATTCTCACAGAAGTGCTATATGCAGCTGTAGATTAAAGCATGTATCTCAGCAGAGGCAAGTGTTAGGGCTGAATTCAAATACTCATTTTGACTGTCTCCATAAGGTAGATCAGATGGCAAATGCAATTTGGTGCTAGGCCTTTCCCTTTAGGTTTTACCCCAACAATGTTTTCATTAGTTTCGATCACTCTCGAAATCAAGCATTTTACAGCAGTGTGGACCACCCTGTATCTCAGCAGAGGCAAGTGTTAAGGCTGAATTCAAATACTCATTTTGACTGTCTCCAGAAGGTAGATCCGATGCCAAATGCAATTTGGTGCTAGGCTTTTCCCTTTAGGTTTTACCCCAAGAATGTTTTGCTTCTATTCGAATTGTCTCAGAAGTGCTGTATGCAGCTGTAGATTAAAGCACGTATGTCACGCAAGGAAAGTGTTGGGGTTGAATTCAAATACTCATTTTGACTGCCCCCAGAAGTTAGATCAGATGGCAAATGCAATTTGGTGCTAGACCTTTCCCTTTAGGTTTTACCTCAACCATGTTTTTATTAGTTTCGATCACTCTCGAAATCAAGCATTTTACAGCAGTGTGGACCGCCGTGTAACTCAGCAGAGGAAAGAGGTGGGGAAGAATTCGAAGGATCATTTTGACTGTCTCCAGAAGTTAGATCAGATGGCAAATGCAATTTGGTGCGAGGTTTTTCCCTTTAGGTTTTACCCCAAAAATGTTTTGCTTCTATTCGAATTGTCTCAGAAGTGCTGTATGCAGCTGTAGATTAAAGCACGTATGTCACGAGAGGAAAGTGTTAGGGCTGAATTCAAATACTCATTTTGACTGTCTCCAGAATTTAGATGAGATGGCAAATGCAATTTGGTGCTAGGCCTTTCCCTTTAGGTTTTACCCCAACAATGATTTGATCACTCCCGAAATCAAGCATTTTGCAGCAGTGTGTTCCACCCTGTATCTCAGCAGAGGATAGAGGTAGGGAAGAATTCTAAGGATCATTTTGTCTGTCTCCAGAAGTTAGATCAGATGGCAAATGCAATTTGGTGCTAGGCCTTTCCCTTTAGGTTTTACCCCAGCAATGTTTTCATTAGTTTTGAGCACTCTCGACATCAAGCATTTTACAGCAGTGTGGACCACCCTGTATCTCTGCAGAGGAAAGAGGTGGGGAAGAATTCTAAGGATCATTTTGACTGTCTCCAGAAGTTAGATCAGATGGCAAATGCAATTTGGTGCTAGGTTTTTCCCTTTAGGTTTTACCGCAAGAATGTTTTGCTTCTATTCGAATTGTCTCAGAAGTGCTGTATGCATCTGTAGATTAAAGCACGTATGTCACGAGAGGAAAGTGTTGGGGCTGAATTCAAATACTCATTTTGACTGTCTCCAGAAGGTAGATCAGATGGCAAATGCAATTTAGTGCTAGGCCTTTCCCTTTAGGTTTTACCCCAACAATGTTTTCACTTGTTTCGATCACTCCCGAAATCAAGCATTTTACAGCAGTATGGACCACCTTGGGTCTCAGCAGAGGAAAGAGGTAGGGAAGAATTCTAAGGATCTTTTTGACTGTCTGCAGAAGTTAGATCAGATGGCAAATGCAATTTGGTGCTAGGCTTTTCCCTTTAGGTTTTACCCCAAGAATGTTTTGCTTCTCTTCGAATTGTCTCTGAAGTGCTGAATGCAGCAGTAGATTAAAGCATGTATCTCAGCAGAGGAAAGTCTTAGGGCTGAATTCAAATACTCATTTTGACTGTCTCCAGAAGTTAGATGAGATGGCCAATGCAATTTGGTGCTAGGCCTTTCCCTTTAGGTTTTACCCCAACAAAGTTTTCATTAGTTTCGCTCACTCTCGAAATCAAGCATTTTACTGCAGGGTGGAGCACCCTGTATCTCAGCAGAGGAATGAGGTAGGGAAGAATTCAAATGCTCATTTTGACTGCCTCCAGAAGTTAGATCAGATGGTCAATGCAATTTGGTGCTAGGCCTTTCCCTTTAGGTTTTACCCCAACAATGTTTTCATTAGTTTTGATCACTCTCGAAATCAAGCATTTTACAGCAGGGTGGACCACCCTGTATCTCAGGAGAGGAAAGAGGTTGGGATGAATTCTAAGGATCTTTTTGACTGTCTCCAGAAGATAGACCAGATGGCAAATGCAATTTGGTGCTCGGCCTTTCCCTTTAGGTTTTACCCCAGCAATGTTTTCATTAGTTTCGATCACTCTCGAAATCAAGCATTTTGCAGCAGTGTGTTCCACCCTGTATCTCAGCAGAGGAAAGAGGTAGGGAAGAATTCTAAGGATCATTTTGACTGTCTCCAAAAGTTAGATCAGATGGCAAATGCAATTTGGTGGTAGGCCTTTCCCTTTAGGTTTTACCCCAACAATGTTTTCACTAGTTTCGATCAATCCCGAAATCAAGCATTTTACAGCAGTATGGACCACCTTGTGTCTCAGCAGAGGAAAGAGGTAGGGAAGAATTCTAAGGATCATTTTGACTGTCTCCAGAAGTTAGATCAGATGGCAAATGCAATTTGGTGCTAGGCCTTTGCCTTTAGGTTTTACCCCAGCAATGTTTTCATTAGTTTTGATCACTCTCGAAATCAAGCATTTCACAGCAGTGTGGACCACCCTGTATCTCAGCAGAGGAAAGATGATGGGAAGAATTCTAAGGATCATTTTGACTGTCTCCAGAAGTTAGATCAGATGGCAAATGCAATTTGGTGCTCGCCTTTTATCTTTATGTTTTAACACAAGAATGTTTTGCTTCTATTCGAATTGTCTCAGAAGAGCTGTATGCAGCTGTAGATTAAAGCATGTATCTCAGCAGAGGAAAGTTTTAGGGCTGAATTCAAATACTCATTTTGACTGTCTCCAGAAATTAGATCAGATGGCAAATGCAATTTGGTTTTAGGCCTTTCCCTTTAGGTTTTACCCCAACAGTGTTTTCATTAGTTTCCATCACTCCCGAAATCAAGCATTTTACAGCAGTATGGACCGCCCGGTGTCTCAGCAGGGGAAAGAGGTAGGGAAGAATTGTAAGGATTGTTTTGACTGTCTGCACAAGTTAGATCAGATGGCAAATGCAATTTGGTGCTCGGCCTTTCCCTTTAGGTTTTACCCCAGCAATCTTTTCATTTGTTTTGATCACTCTCGAACTCAAGCATTTTACAGCAGTGTGGACCACCCTGTATCTCAGCAGAGGAAAGAGATAGGGAAGAATTCTAAGGATTTTTTGACTGTCTCCAGAAGATAGATCAGATGGCAAATGCAATTTGGTGCGAGGCCTTTCTCTTTAGGTTTTACCCCAAAAATATTTTCATTAGTTTCGATCACTCTCGATATCAAGCATTTTTCAGCAGTGTGTTCCACCCTGTATCTCAGCAGAGGATAGAGGTAGGGAAGAATTCTAAGGATCATTTTGACTGTCTCCAGAAGTTAGATCAGATGGCAAATGCAATTTGGTGCTAGGCTTTTCCCTTTAGGTTTTACCCCAAGAATGTTTTGCTTCTATTCGAATTGTCTCAGATGCGCTGTATGCAGCTGTAGATTAAAGCACGTATGTCACGAGAGGAAAGTGTTGGGGCTGAATTCAAATACTCATTTTGACTGTCTCCAGAAGGTAGATCCGATGGCAAATGCAATTTGGTGCTAGGCTTTTCCCTTTAGGTTTTACCCCAAGAATGGTTTGCTTCTATTCGAATTGTCTCATATGTGCTGTATGCAGCTGTAGATTAAAGCACGTATGTCACAAGAGGAAAGTGTTGGGGCTGAATTGAAATGCTCATTTTGACTGCCTCCAGAAGTTAGATGAGATGCAAACGCAATTTGGTGCTAGGCCTTTCCCTTTAGGTTTTACCCGAACAATGTTTTCATTAGTTTCGATCAGTCTCGAAATCAAGCATTTTACAGCAGTGTGGACCACCCTGTATCTCAGCAGAGGAAAGAGGTAGGGAAGAATTCTAAGGATCATTTTGACTGTCTGCAGAAGTTAGATCAGATGGCAAATGTAATTTGTTTCTAGGCCTTTCCCTTTAGCTTTTACCCCAACAATGTTTTCACTAGTTTCGATCACTCCCGAAATCAAGCATTTTACAGCAGTATGGACCACCTTGTGTCTCAGCAGAGGAAAGAGGTAAGGAAGAATTCTAAGGATCATTTTGACTGTCTGCAGAAGTTAGATGAGATGGCAAATGGAATTTGGTGCTAGTCCTTTCCGTTTAGGTTTTACCCCAACAATGTTTTCATTAGTTTCGATCACTCTTGAAATCAAGCATTTTACAGCAGTGTGGACCACCCTGTATCTCAGCAGAGGAAAGAGGTAGGGAAAAATTCTAAGGATCATTTTGGCTGTCTACAGAAGTTAGATCAGATGGGTAATGCAATTTGGTGCTAGGCTTTTCCCTTTAGATTTTACCCCAAGAATGTTTTGATTCTATTCGAATTGTCTCAGAACTGCTGTATGAAGCTGTAGATTAAACCATGTCTCTCAGCAGGGGAAAGTGTTAGGGCTGAATTCAAATACTCATTTTGACTGTCTCCAGAAGGTAGATCCGATGCCAAATGCAATTTGGTGCTAGGCTTTTCCCTTTAGGTTTTACCCCAAGAATGGTTTGCTTCTATTCGAATTGTCTCTGAAGTGCTGTATGCAGCTGTAGATTAAAGCATGTATCTCAGCAGAGGCAAGTGTTAGGGCTGAAATCAAATACTCATTTTGACTGTCTCCAGAAGTTAGATCAGATGGCAAATGCAATTTGGTGCTAGGCCTTGCCCTTTAGGTTTTACCTCTACCATGTTTTTATTAGTTTCGATCACTCTCGAAATCAAGCATTTTACAGCAGCGTGGACCACCCTGTATCTCAGCAGAGGAAAGAGTTACGGAAAAATTCTAAGGATCATTTTGACTGTCTCCAGAAGTTAGATCAGATGGCAAATGTAATTTGGTGCTAGGCTTTTCCCTTTAGGTTTTACCCCAAGAATGGTTTGCTTCTATTCGAATTGTCTCCGAAGTGCTATATGCAGCTGTAGATGAAAGCACGTATCTCAGGAGAGGAAAGTGTTAGGGCTGAATTCAAATACTCATTTTGACTGTCTCCAGATGTTAGATCAGATGGCAAATGCAATTTGGTGCTAGGCCTTTCCCTTTAGGTTTTACCCCAACAATGTTTTCACTAGTTTCGATCATTCCCGAAATCAAGCATTTTACAGCAGTATGGACCACCCGGGTGTCTCAGCAGAGGAAAGAGGTAGGGAAAAATTCTAAGGATCATTTTGACTGTCTCCACAAGTTAGACCAGATGGCAAAGGCAATTTGGTGCTCGGCTTTTCCCTTTAGGTTTTACCACGAGAAGGTTTTGCTTCTATTCGAATTGTCTCAGAAGTGCTGTATGCAGCTGTTGATTAAAGCATGCATCTCAGGAGAGGAAAGTGTTAGGGCTGAATTCAAATACTCATTTTGACTGTCTCCAGAAGTTAGATCAGATGGTAAATGCAATGTGGTGCTGGGCCTTTCCCTATAGGTTTTGATGCCTAGGAATATAGCCATAATAAAGTTCAACAAAGACAAATTGGAATTACAAGTGAATGAGGAACAACTGATTACAGCTCTAAGCCTGACGATCAGTTGTGTGGAACCTAAACCTGAGAATCACAATTTCGAGCGAATTCTAAATAAGACATACCCATTAGTGTGGGCTACTGATATACCTGGAAAATCAAAACAAGCAGTACCGATTGTTGTTGAACTTAAAGTTGGGGCAAAACCAGTGAGAAGAAAATAATACCCTCTGAGGATAGAGGATAGGAAGGGGATTGAGCCCATAATCAAAAGGTTTTTGGAATTGGGATTATTGGTAGAATGCGAATCAGATTTTAATACACCAATCCTGCCAGTAAAGAAACCTAATGGAGCCTATAGACTAGTTCAGGATCTGAGAGCAGTAAACGAAATAACCAAGACATTACATCCGGTAGTTGCTAATCCATACACACTTTTAACTAGACTGAAGGATAATTTGGCCTGGTTCACAGACGCATTCTTCTGCCTTCCCTTGGCTCCCGAGAGTCAAAAGATTTTTGCCTTTGAGTGGGAATCTGTAGCTATAGGAAGAAAGACTCAACTTACCTGGACTGTATTGCCCCAAGGATGGTGCAATTCCCCCACGATTTTTGGGAATCAGTTAGCCAAAGAATTAGAACAGTGGGAAAGGCCACTGGGAGATGGTACCCTTCTGCAGTACGTAGACGACCTCCTAATAGCAACAGCGACAGAGGAAGAATGCATTGAATGGACTATTTCCTTGTTAAATTTCCTGGGTTTAAGTGGATATCGAGTTTCTCAACAGAAAGCACAGCTGGTGCAAAAAAAGAAGTGGTGTACCTGGGATACGAAGTCTCCAGAGGACAGCGATCCCTGGGAGCAGCTAGGAAAGAAGCCATCTGCCAGATACCCAAACCACAGACGGTGAGAGATCTGCGCACCTTTCTGGGGATGACAGGTTGGTGTCGGCTATGGATCTACCAGTACGGGATACTTGCTAAACCACTCTATGATTTGTTGAAGGAAACAAAGAACGTCCTAGTTTGGACTCCCGAGGCAGAAGGGGCCTTTAAGAAGTTGAAGCTGGAGCTAATGAGAGCACCGGCCTTGGGTCTCCCAGATGTATCAAAACCATTCTGGTTGTTCTCCCATGAGCGACAAGGGATGGCCCTAGGAGTCCTAGCACAGCAATTGGGACCACACAAGAGAGCTGTGGCATACTTCTCCAAGCGATTGGATGAAGTAAGTAAAGGATGGCCAGGCTGTCTGAGGGCAGTGGCCGCAGTAATAATTAACATAGAAGAGGCCAGGAAGCTCACGTTGGGTCAAAAGATCACTGTGTTAGTATCTCACACTGTGTCAGCCGTGCTGGAACAGAAAGGCAACCATTGGCTGTCGCCTTCCAGATTCCTAAAATACCAGGCCATCCTGGCTGAATCAGATGACATAACCATTCAGGTAACTAACATTGTGAACCCAGCTTCATTTCTAGAAGGAAGAGACCCAGCAGAACCCATCGAACACGACTGCTTGGAAACAATTGAAGCAGTCTACTCCAGTCACCTGGATCTCAAAGAAGAGCCGTTCGAAGATGCGGATAACTGGTTCTCAGACGGCAGCAGCTTTGTGAAGCGAGGAGTAAGAATGGCTGGCTATGCAGTCACTACTACAGAAAGGGTAATTGAGTCGAACCCCTTGCCTGCAGGGACCTCAGCTCAAAAGGCAGAGCTGATAGCTCTGACTCGAGCCCTGGAATTGACGGAGAACATGCAAATTAATATATGGACAGACTCTAAATATGCTTTTTCCGTTGTACATGCTCATGGAGCCATTTGGAAAGAAAGAGGACTGTTGACTACTCAAGGAAAAACGGTCAAACATGCAGAGGTGTTTCTGCGATTGCTAGAGGCGGTCCAACTCCCAGCACAGGTGGCCATAATGCATTGTAAGGGACATTTGAAAGGTAACACTATTCCAGAAATAGGAAACAGGAAGGCAGATATAGAAGCTAAATTGGCTGCCACGAGGACTAGGGCAGTGGAAATAATGACCCTAACACCAGGAGAGCTGGATATCAACATCCAGCCAGATTACCAGGAATCAGATCATAGATGGATTCAAAGAAATAAGGGCAAAATATTAGAAAATGGTTGGGGTCAATTGGAAACAGGACAGTTAGTAATACCAGGAAACTGATGTGGCAGTTTGTAAAAGCAGAACATGAGAAGGCCCATTGGGGTCTAGATCCGCTCTACCAATAGTTACAAACCATAAATCGAGGTAAATTCCCAGGTGAACTATGGCAAATTGATTTTTCTGAACTCCCAAGAAAAAGGGGGGTTTCGGTATTTGTTGGTATTAACTGATACGTTTTCTGGGTGGCCTGAAGCATTCCCTTGCAGGACAAATAAGGAAAGAGAAGTAACTAAAGTAATGTTGAATGAAATTATTTGTATGTGGTGGAAACGAAGAATCATAATAAAAAGGACCCAAATAGTTTGGGCTATGGTACAAGCGTATCAGCGCCCTATAGAATTAGAATTTGACGAAAGAATTCGTCAGTTATAAGAAAAAGGGGGGGAATGAAGCCCCAGAACAGATAACTTTCGAAAGCATGAACCAGATAAAGCAATAAATCGACTGAGGCATGGGTCACTGTGACAGAAAAAGAAGATAAGGAATAAAGACTGACAAGAACTGTTAGGGTAAGCATGATTCAGAGCCAACAAGGCCAAACTGACATTCAGAGCCAACAAGGCCAAACTAACACTCAGAGCATTGTCAGAGCGGAACCAAGCCAGGCACACCGGGAATTGACCAAATTAGGAAAGGAGTTCAAAAGTTTAAGGAGGAAGACTCATCAGGAAACCCCTGCCCATGATGAAGGCCACCGGAACGACCACCAAGAAGATCCTCAAAAGAGATGTCCCCACCCACGCTCCGCCTACACCACGCCCCACATGAATATGTATGCAAAGATATGATTATGTATAAGATCTGATGCAATACTACATCCAAAGCTGTATAAAAGGCATGCTTTTGTTACGGGAAGGGGAGAAATCCATTTAGTGATTTCTCCAACGCGTTGCCAATAAAATACCTCCCGTCTATCTGACCTAAACTGAGTCTCTTAGGCAGTTATTCTTGCCTTTTGGGGCAAAATTCGGCATCATTTTTACCCCAGCAATGTTTTCATTAGTTTCGATCACGCTCGAAATCAAGCCTTTTACAGCAGTGTGGACCACCCTGTATCTCAGCAGAGGAAAGAGGAGGGGAAGAATTCTAAGGATCATTTTGACTGTCTCCAGAAGTTAGATCAGATGGCAAATGCAATTTGGTGCTAGGCCTTTCCCTTTAGGTTTTACCCCAACAATGTTTTCATTAGTTTCGATCACTCTCGAAATGAAGCATTTTACAGCAGTGTGGACCACCCTGTATCTCAGGAGAGGAAAGAGGTACTGAAAAATTCTAAGGATCATTTTGACTGTCTCCAGAAGTTAGATCAGATGGCAAATGCAATTTGGTGCTAGGCTTTTCCCTTTAGGTTGTACCCCAAGAATGTTTTGCTTCTATTCGAATTGTCTCAGAAGTGCTGTATGCAGCTGAAGATTAAAGCATGTATCTCAGCAGAGGAAAGTGTTAGGGCTGAATTCAAATACTCATTTTGACTGTCTCCACAAGTTAGACCAGATGGCAAAGGCAATTTGGTGCTTGGCTTTTCTCTTTAGGTTTTACCACGAGAATGTTTTGCTTCTATTCGAATTGTCTCAGAAGTGCTGTATGCAGCTGTTGATTAAAGCATGTATCTCAGGAGAGGAAAGTGATAGGGCTGAATTCAAATACTCATTTTGACTGTCTCCTGAAGGTAGATCCCATGGCAAATGCAATTTGGTGCAGTTGTGGTGGGGTTGGAAGTGTAATACCAAGAGGCCTCTTCCCTCCCCCCTGTAAAGTAAGGGGAAAGAAAAAAAAATTGAAGGGAAAGGAAAAAAAAACTCGCAAGATGAATCAGCAAAGCAGTGGAGCTTTATATTTACAAAGCAATGTAGGGTATGCGGGGTTATATATACAAATTTACAATACTTACAATATATACAAAGATATACAACTGAGTAACACAGAAATGAGAGTAACTCCCCCTCGGCAGAGGGGGTTCCCCACCTCCTCTCTCCCCTCTCTCCCCCCTTTTCCCCAGAGTACGTAATAAGAGAGATAAAGAGGAAAAAAAAAGTTAGAAGCAGTTTGTGTTAATTGGAAGGGAGTTAATACAGGCCTTTATCCATTTCAAGGCCGAAGCCCAGCACAGAAAGCTGCTGCCTGAAGAAGAGGCGGAAGCAAGACTAAAGATAGAAGTGCCGGAGTGCCCAGTTCACTCCCAGTTCACTCCCAGCTCACTCCCAGTTCAGAAGGTGCTTCCTCCCACTCTTCCAATGAAATTAGTTTAGATTATTCTTTCCGTTTACCAACTTCCGTCCACCATATTCCCTTTCTTAAAGGGACAACGTCAACCGGTCACTGTTCACCCATTCTAAACAATTTCATTGACCGTTCATACTGTCCATTCAATCCAAAACGATATTTACAGTTCGTGAGTAAAGTTCATAGTCCATTCCGGCTATGCTCTGATGTAGAGGTTTCAAAAGTCCAAGAAAATCGGAAAATGAGAAAAATGGAAAACAGTTCATTTTCTTCGCCGACGAAGCAAAGAAAAAGGGAAACAGGGATTCTCAGGGTCTCTTAGTTGACTCAGGGATCTCAGGGATCTCAGGGTTCGTGCACCGTAGATTCCTCGTTGATTCTTCTTTTGGGCGCGATGTAGCTGTACTATAGTTTGAAATTAACCTCTTTCTGCTAAAGTTAAATTTCTTTGTGGTATACACTGAATTTCACCATTCTCTTGCATTCCCCAATAAGTGTGACCCGGACCTTCAGCTGAAACCACCCCTCGGACAGGTTTAGCCTCTCCTGAGGGTGAAAATACCCAAACAGTTTTACCTAACAGATTCTTTTCTCTAACAACAGGAACTCTATCACCTTCTACTTTCCGCAGCAAATCTGAATGTGCAGGTCCAGCTCGGTTCACTGAACCTCTACTATTTACCAGCCAGGTTGCTTGTGCTAAATGTTTTTCCCAGTTTTTTAAAGATCCACCCCCCAAGGCTTTAAGAGTGGTCTTCAACAAACCGTTGTAGCATTCAATCCTCCCTGAAGCTGGTGCATAGTAGGGAATATGGAATATCCACTCAATACTGTGCTCTTTTGCCCAGTTCTTTACAAGGTTGTTCTTGAAATGAGTTCCGTTGTCTGACTCAATCCTCTCTGGAGTTCCGTGTCTCCACAGGATCTGTCTCTCCAGACCGAGAATGGTGTTGAGTGCAGTTGCATGTGGAACTGGATAAGTTTCCAACCATCCGGTGTTTGCCTCTACCATAGTAAGCACGTATTGCTTACCAGAACGAGAACGTGGTAGAGTGATGTAGTCAATCTGCCAAGCTTCACCATACTTGTACTTGGACCATCTGTCACCATACCACAAGGGCTTAAGTCGTTTTGCCTGCTTAATAGCAGCACAAATGTCACAGTCATGGATGACTTGTGTGATACCATCCATGGAAATGTCTACGGATCTGTCACGAGCCCACTGGTATGTTGCATCTCTGCCTTGATGTCCTGATGAATCATGAGCCCACCGAGCTAAGAATATCTCACCTCGGTGTTTCCAGTCGAGATCAAGATAAGAGTCCATGTCTACTTGAGAAACTCTTGCAGCTAGGTCTGCCTGATGGTTGTGTTGCTGTTCCTCAGTAGCTTTGCTCTTAGGAATGTGAGCATCGATGTGTCTCACTTTCACTGGAATTCTCTCGATTCGATCAGCAATGTCCTGCCATAGGTTGGCTGCCCAAATGGGTTTTCCTTTCCTCTGCCAACCACTCTTCTTACAGTTCTTTAGCCAACCCCATAGAGCATTGGCTACCATCCATGAGTCGGTGTAGAGATAAAGCTTTGGCCATCTCTCACGTTCAGCTACGTCGAGAGCTAGCTGGACAGCTTTTACCTCTGCGAACTGACTGGATTCTCCTTCTCCATCTTTCGCCTCTGCAACTCGGCGTGTTGGACTCCACACTGCAGACTTCCACCTTCGCTTGTTTCCAACAAGACGACAGGAACCGTCTGTGAACAAAGCATATTTCTTCTCATCATCAGAAAGGTCATTGTAAGGAGGAGCTTCCTCAGCACGAGTTACTTTCTCCTCTGGAGGTTTAGCACAGTTGATACCTTCGGCCAACTTGAGATCACCTCCACTAGACCGGGTCTTTCAAGATTTCCCATTCGAGCTCTCTGTGTTATCAGAGCCATCCACTTAGACCATGTTGAGTGTGGCATGATGTGGTGTGGAGCCTTTGCCTTTGAACATCCAATTTAAACTGGTAATCTGGGAGCTAAGAGAAGTTGTGATTCAGTTCCAATCACTTCAGAAGATGCTTTTACTCCTTCATAGGCAGCTAGAATTTCTTTCTCTGTTGGAGTATAATTAGCCTCTGAACCTCTGTAACCTCAACTCCAGAAACCAAGAGGTCGTCCACGTGTCTCACCTGGAGCTTTTTGCCACAAGCACCAAGTTGGACCATTGTCACTTGCACCCGTGTACAAAATGTTCTTAATGTCTGGACCATCTCGGACAGGTCCCAGACCCATCGCTTGAACTACCGCTTGCTTTATCTGGTCAAAGGCTGCTTTTTGTTCAGGTCCCCAGTGGAAATGGTTTCTCTTTCGAGTCACATCATACAGAGATTTCACAATCTGACTGTATCCAGGAATGTGCAGTCTCCAAAATCCCACTATCCCCAAGAAACGTAGGGTCTCTTGCTTGTTTGTGGGATTTGCCATGGTAGAGACTCTATTTACCACATCCACTGGAATGTGTCGGCGTCCATCCTGCCATCGCACTCCCAGAAACTGAATCTCTGTGGTAGGTCCTTTCACCTTGTCTCGTTTGATGGCAAAACCTGCATCCAGAAGAATGTCAATGATCTTGTTACCTTTCTCGAAGACTTCCTCAGCAGTTTTACCCCAGACGATGATATCATCGATGAATTGGATGTGTTCTGGAGCACCGCCTTTCCCCAGAGCATCGTGGTTCACTGCATGACAGATGCTTGAGCTGTGGATCCAGCCCATTGGTAGCCTGTTGAAAGTGTATTGGATTCCTCTCCAGGTGTGCTGGGTTGAGGCAGCCCCCTTCCCCACCCCTGGCAACAATAAACACTCTGACAAACAGATTGCAAAAGTGATGGAAAGTTTAAATAGAAAGCAGTGAACTTTTACAGAAAACCAAAAGCACAGTGATAAAGAAAAATCCCAAAGCAGACCCAGATAGATCCCATCCCTAATTGAGGGTACACCCAAGACCCCCAGGGTCCCTTCTTCCCCCTCCCACTGCTAGGCTAGTCTCAGCTGGCCAGATCTGAGACTGCCCATCCCCCATGGCCTTGGGCCTAGCCAGGCCCAAAGCCAGGAGGCATCTCCCCCAGTTACCGGCTGACGGAGGAGGAAGAAAAGAGAGAGTGCTAGACTCCGCACTGGATCTTATAGTGGTGCAAAGGATTGTGGTATGAAATACTACATAATTTCCTGCAACCGGCAATTTAATGTCCTGTATCTTATGTTGTCCCACAACTACAGATTCATCAGAAAGCTCAGGTCTGGCAGACACCTTCAATTTTTGTCCATCAATTTCTATTGAAGCTACTCCAAAAGCCCATTTGTAACCTCTAGGGTCTTTGAAATGCCCTTCTCTCAGAAAATCAATTCCCAAAATACAAGTTGCGTCAGGTCCGGTCACAACTGTATGCTTCCTCCATTGTTTACCAGTTAGACTTATATTAACCTCTACCTTACTTAACTCTTGAGATCCACCAGTGACTCCCAGAATAGTTATAGACTCTGATCCCTGATAATTTGATGGCATTATGGTGCACTGAGCTCCTATGTCAACCAAGGCCCTGTACTTCCGAAATTGTGAAGTGCCAGGCCACTGGATGTACACATCCCAATAGATTCTATTACCTCTGCAATCCCTCTCCTCCCCCTGGCGGGAGGCAGGGCACCCCTAGTTATGGGGAACATGCGCACATGTGCATTGCACATAGTTTGCAGGGTTATAACTTTGCATGTTATAACTGGAGCCACTGTTGGAGCCATAAGAGTCGTTCTGGGGAACTGTGGAAGTAACAGCTACCCTTCCGGTGTTGCTACCTCGGGTTCTGCCACTTTGCAATTCCCTCAGTCTCCTGAAAAGATTAGAAGTTGGTTGGCCATCCCAACGGTTCATGTTCTCACCAAACTGATCACACAGAGTTATCCAAATAGTTCTACGTGATTGCCTTGGCGGTCTGTTTTGGAATGACCTGTTCTGGAATGACCTGTTTTGGAATGACCTCCTTGGAGGACGTGTATTCCTCACAGATGAAACTTGTATCCACCTGGAGGAAGAATTGAAATTATCCCTTTGTGCCATTTGGGATATGGAATTTCTAAATTCATCTTTTATCTCTCTTATGCAATTCTGTATATCTCCAGACATAGTTTTAATGGCTGAAACCAAAGAACCACGTGTCATGCTATCCTCCAATTGTCTCATTTGATCGCTGAATTGGCCAATCGCAGGAGAAGCTCCACCATAATTTCTTGACACAATTCTGCTTGCCAATATGTTTGCATAAGTAGAAGGAGCAAGTTTGATGATCTTTTTAGCAAGACCAATACCCACAGGAATATCATCAGGATTCAGAGTTTCATGTTCACCATAGAGTAGCTCTCTAACAGCAAATTCTCTCAAGCGCTTAATTCCCTCATCTATGGTAGTCCAGGGTTTAGGATTCCATGGAAGATCATCTCGGGAAGGGTATCTCAGGGCAACCGCCATTAAAAGGCGTATCCACAGATTAACCTTACCGAGAGCCCTGCCTAGATGTCTATCTATTCCATTATCCCTTGAGAGAGTTCCTAACTGAGCTGCTGACTTGTCTCCAACTGTTAGAGCTGGAGCACCTGTATCATAACACCTACTAAGCCAAGCTAGAACTGGCTCCTTATCTGCCCTGGTGAAATCTTTACGGGCATTTTGCAATTCCTCGCGGGAAGAACACTCTGAAATATCATCTTCGTCTTCGTCTCCCTGAATTCTTTGTCTATATAATCCTGCTGTCATTCTTCTAAGGATCTCTTTAAGCTGAGAACCACCTTTGCCAGCTGCTTTCCTAACTTCATCTCCATCCTGCTTTGATCTCACTAGGTTAGCTAGATCTTTAAAACAAACCTTTACTTCCTCCTGAGCAGAATCTTTTAGACTAGAGGGCCCCTCACCAGGATCAGTCTCCAGCTCCTCTTCTTCTCCATCTTTGGCCTTTCCACTTCTAGTCTTTAAAGGAGCCACCTTAACTGGAGCTGTGTTTGAATTTACAGCCACCTTAATGGAAGCTGACAGGTCCTGAGATAAATCAGCTGCTGGGGCAGTGACTTCCGGTCCCACCGAGGGAGTGGGTGTAAGTGACGTTGCTCCATTAATGACCGATGGAGAAGAAGAAGGAGGAGAAGGAGTAGGCGCCATGTTCATACCAGCCAATGCCCTTGGCAGTTTGCCAGAATCAACAGGAAAGTCATTTAGAGCTGCTTTACCAATTGACTTTTTAGCCTTCTTTTTAACTGACACAGATTCTGGACATTCCTCATCACTGGATGACTCTGGGACTGATCCAGAGCCATGGCGTTTTCTTTTTGATCTAGTTTTAATAACAAAACACTCCCTGGACACCTTTCTCGCTGCAAAGAAATCAGGAGATACAAGTTAATTACCACCAGCAGCAGAATTATAGACACCAAATAAATCACCTTTGGATCCGAGGAATCACTTAAAGTTACTCTCTCCTCCAGTGGAACCTTAAAACCCTTTATCTCAATTGGGAGAGTGGTGGAGGTAACATTTCTGTATCTCACTGGCCATAAGAAATTAATACATTTTCCATGCCATAGTCTAACTCTATACATAACCCACATATAAATTGTCCGCACCAAATATTTACCCAGGTAATCCAAAATCAAACCCAAACAATATCTGTAAAGCAGAGCCCCAAAAATTGAAAAGAATAATCACTCCACAAACCACAATACCTTCATGTTTGCTAATTCAGCTAGAAAACACTAAATCAATCAAGTAATAAATCAAGCTAATTATCTGCTGCATGTTGGGCAAGCCAGGAAAAAAAAATGTGGTGAGGTTGGAAGGGTAAGGCCAAGAAGCCTCTTCCCTCCCCCCTGTAAAGTAAGGGGGGAAAAAAAAAAATTGAAGGGAAAGGAAAAAAAACCTCACAAGCTGAATTAGCAAAGCAGTGGAGCTCTATGTTTACAAAGCAATGTAGGGTATGCGGGGGAATATATACAAATTTACAATATTTACAATATATACTAAGATATACAACAGAGTAACACAGAAATGAGAGTAACCCCCCTCAGCAGAGGGGCTTCCCCACCTCCTCTCTCCCCTCTCTCCCCCCCTTTCCCCAGAGTAGATTAGAAGAGAGAGAAAGAGGAAAAAAAAAGTTAGAAGCAGTTTGTGTTAATTGGAAGGGAGTTAATACAGGTCTTTCTCAGTTTCAAGGTGTGGTGGGTTGGAAGGGCTGAGGCCAAGAAGCCTCTTCCCTCCCCCCTGAAAGTAAAGGGAAAGAAAAAAAAACTCACCAGCTGAATTAGCAAAGCAGTGGAGCTATATTTACAAAGCAGTGAAGGATATGCAGGGGAATATTTACAAATTTACAATATCTACAATATATACAAAGATATACAGCAGTGTAACACAGAAATGAGAGTAGCCCCCCTCGGCCGAGGGGGATCCTCACCTCCGCTCTCCCCTCTCTTCCCCCCTTTCCCCAGAATAGTTCGGAAAAGAGGGAGAAAGAAGAAAGAAAGAAGTTAAAAGCAGTTTGTGTTAATTAGAAGGGAGTTAATACAGGCCTGGCCTTTCTTATCTCCAAGGCCGAAGTCTTGGCAGAAAGCCCAGCACAGGGGAGCTGCTGCCTAGAGTAGATGCGGAAGCAAGAGTGACCGAGAAGTGCTGGGAATGCCCACTTCACTCTCAGGCCAGATAGTGCTTCCTCCCACTTGCCCAATGAAATTGTTTAGAATATTCCTTCCGTTTACCAACTTCCGTCCACCATATTCCCTTTCTTAAGGGGACAGCGTCAACCGAGCACACAAGGCCAAAGCCTTGGCAGAAAGCCCAGCACAGAAAACTGCTGCCTGAAGAAGAGATGGAAGCAAGACTAAAGATAGAAGTGCCGGAGTGCCCAGTTCACTCCCAGTTCACTCCCAGTTCAGAAGGTGCTTCCTCCTACTCTTGCAATGAAATTAGTTTAGATTATTCTTTCCGTTTACCAACAGCCGTCCACCATATTCCCTTTCTTAAGGGGACACCGTCAACCGGTCACACCCCAAAAAGGTTTTGATTCAGTTCGAATTGTCTCAGAAGTGCTGTATGCAGCTGCACAGGAAAGCATGTATCTCAGCAGAGGAAAGCGTTAGGGCAGAATTGAAATACTCATTTCGACTGCCACCAGAAGTTAGATCAGATGGCAAATGCAATTTGGTGCTATGTTTTTCTCTTTAGGTTCTACCCCAGCAATGCTTTCCTTCTATTCGAATTGTCTCAGAAGTGCTGTACGCAGCTGCAGAGAAATGCTTGTATCTCAGCAGAGGAAAGAGGTAGGGCAGAGTTGAAATATTCATTTTGACTGCCTGCAGAAGTTAGATCAGATGACAAAGGCAATTTGATGCTAGACATTTCCCTTTAGGTTTTACCCCTACAAAGTTTTCTTGTATTCGAATTGTCTCAGAAGTGTGTATGCAGCTGCAGAGTAAAGCATGTATCTCAGCAGAGGAAAGTGTTAGGGCAGAATTCAAATACTCATTTTGACTGTCTCCAGAAGTTAGATCAGATGGCAAATGCAATTTGGTGCTAGGCTTTTCCCTTTCGGTTTTACCCCAACAATGTTTTCATTAGTTTCGATCAATATCGAAATCCAGCATTTTGCAGCAGTGTGGACCACCCTGTATCTCAGCACAGGAAGGAGGCAGGGCATAATTCTAAGGATCATTTTGACTGTCCCTAGATGTTAGATCAGATGGCAAAAGCAATTTGGTGCTAGGCTTTTCCCTTTAGGTTTTACCCCAACAATGATTTGCTTCTGCTTGAATTTTCTCAGAAGTGCTGTATGCAGCTGTAGATTAAAGCATGTATCTCAGCAGAGGAAAGTGTTAGGGCAGAATTCAAATACTCATTTTGACTGCCTCCAGAAGTTAGATCAGATGGCAAATGCAATTTGGTGCTAGGCTTTTCCCTTTAGGTTTTACCCCAACAATGTTTTGATTCTGTTCAAATTGTCTCAGAAGCGCTGTATGCAGCTGCAGATTAAAGCATGTATCTCAGCAGAGGAAAGTGTTAGGGCAGAATTCAAATACTCATTTTGACTGCCTCCAGAAGTTAGATCAGATGGCAAATGCAATTTGGTGCTAGGCTTTTCCCTTTAATTTTTACCCCAACGATGTTCTCAGTAGTTTCGATTAATCTCGAAATCAAGCATTTTGCGGCAGTGTGCACCAGCCTCCATCTCAGCACAGGAAAGAGGCAGGGCAGAATTCTAAGGATCATTTTGACTGTCTCCAGAAGTTAGATCAGATGGCAAATGCAATTTGGTGCTAGGCTTTTCCCTTTAGGTTTTACCCCAACAAAGTTTTCATTAGTTTTGATCATTCTTGAAATCCAGCATCTTGCAGCAGTGTGCACCACCCTGTGTCTTAGCAGAGGAAAGAGGTAGGGAAGAATTCTAAGGATCATTTTGACTGCCTCCAGAAGTTAGATCAGATAGCAAATGCAATTTGGTGCTAGGCTTTTCCCTTTCGGTTTAACCCCAAGAATGTTTTCCTTCTGCTCTAATTGTCTCAGAAGTGCTGTATGCAATTGCACAGTAAAGCATGTATCTCATCAGAGGAGACTGCTTGGGCAGAATTCAAATACTCATTTTGACTGCCTCCAGAAGTTAGATCAGATGGCAAATGCAATTTGGTGCAAGGCTTTTCCCTTTAGGTTTTACCCCAAGAATGTTTTCATTAGTTTCGATCAACCTCGAAATCCAGCATTTTGCAGCAGTGTGGACCACCCTGTATCTTAGTAGAGGTAAGACGTAGGGCAGTATTCTAAGGATCATTTTGACTGTCTCTAGATGTTAGATCAGATGGCAAATGCAATTTGGTGCTAGGCTTTTCCCTTTAGGTTTTACCCCAACAATGTTTTGCTTCTGTTCGAATTGTCGCAGAAGTGCTGTATGGAGCTGCAGAGTAAAGCATGTATCTCAGCAGTGGAAAGTGTTAGGGCAGAATTCTAAGGGTCATTTTGACTGCCTCCAGAAGTTAGATCAGATGGCAAATGCAATTTGGTGCCAGGCTTTTCCCTTCAGTGTGGCCAGCAGGAGCAGGGAGGTCATTCTGCCCCTGTACTCTGCACTGATTAGGCCACACCTCGAGTACTGTGTCCAGTTCTGGGCCCCTCAGTTTAGGAAGGATGTTGACTTGCTGGAACGAGTCCAGAGAAGGGCAACGAAGTTAGTGAGGAGCTTGGAACACAAGCCCTATGAAGAGAGACTGAGGGAGCTGGGGCTGCTTAGCCTGGAGAGGAGGAGACTTAGGGGTGACTTCATTACTCTCCACAACTACCTGAAGGGGGGTTGTAAACAGGCAGAGGTTGGTCTCTTCTCCCAGGCAGCCAGCACCAGAACAAGAGGACACAGTCTCAGGCTGCGCCAGGGGAAGTTCAGGCTGGAGGTCAGGAGGAAGTTTTACACGGAGAGAGTGATTGCCCATTGGAATGGGCTGCCTGGGGAGGTGGTGGAGTCACCGTCACTGGAGGTGTTCAGGAGGAGACTTGACAGGGTGCTTGGTTACATGGGTTAGTTGATTGGGTGGTGTTGGGTGATAGGTTGGACGTGATGATCTTGAAGGTCTCTTCCAACCTGGTTTATTCTATTCTATTCTATTCTATTCTACTCTGGTTCTTGCTGTCTCAGAAGTGCTGTATGGAGCTGCAGAGTAAAGCACTGATCTCAGCAGAGGAAAGTGTTAGGGCAGAATTCCAATACTCATTTTGACTGCCTCCAGTAGTTAGATCACATGGCAAATGCAATTTGTTGCTAGGCTTTTCCCTTTAGGTTTTACCCCAACAATGTTTTGCTTCTGTTCGAATTGTCTGAGAAGTGCTGTATGGAGCTGCAGAATAAAGCATGTATCTCAGCAGAGTAAAGTGCTAGGGCAGAATTCAAATACTCATTTTGAATGCCTCTAGATGTTAGATGAGATGGCAAATGCAATTCGGTGCTAGGCATTTCCCTTGAGATTTTACCCCTACAATGTTTTGCTTCTGCTCGAATTGTCTCAGAAGTGCTGTATGCAGCTGTAGAGTAAAGCATGTATCTCAGCAGAGGAAAGTGTTAGGGCAGAATTCAAATGCTCATATGGACTGCCTATGGAAGTTAGATCAGATGGCAAATGCAGTTTGGTGCTAGGCTTTTCCCTTTAGGTTTTACCCCTACAATATTTCCAATAGTTTTGATCAACCTCGAAATCCAGCATTTTGCAGCAGTGTGCACCACCCTGTATCTCAGCAGAGGAAAGAGGTAGGGCAGAATTCTAAGGATCTTTTTGACTGTCTCCAGAAGTTAGATCAGATGGCAAAAGCAATTTGGTGCTAGGCTTTTCGCTTTAGGTTTTACCCCAACAGTGTTTTGCTTCTGTTCGAGTTGTCTCAGAAGTGCTGTATGCGGCTGCAGAGTAAAGCATGTATCTGAGCTGAGCAGTGTTAGGACAGAATTCAAATACTCATTCAGACTGCCTCCAGACGTTAGATCAGATGGCAAATGCAATTTGATGGTAGGATTTTCCCTTTAGGTTTTACCCCTCCAATGTTTTGCTTCTGTTCGAATTCTCTGAGAAGAGTTGTGTGGTGAAGGCACATTATGCCCTGGTACCGAATCTTGTCCCAGCATGTGGGCAAGTTCCCCCTCCCTCTAGGAGGAAGACAAAAGCCAAGGCACTACCCAGGCTTGCACGCGCCCAGCGCATGCAGTGCTCGCGCTGACACCAAATATGGGCATAATTCTAGCTTCTCGCTTTCTATAGGCTGAAGCCAGTTGCTTATGAGAGTGCCCATTGGTCAAGCCCAGCCTTGAGGAATATATAAGTATTACCCCAGTTGGTAAACACGTGGACCCCTCATTTACTTTATCTCTGTGCTTGCTCGAGAGAGTAACTCTCGAGCTGCAGCCTTTGCCATTGAGCTTATTGTTGTTACCTTCTGTTATACATGCACGCATACTGGAAGCCTCTGCATCGTTGAAGAAGCCCAGAGGGAGGACCTTCGCTGAGCCTGAGGAGCTCAGCATCGCTATAACCAGTCGTGCCGATCGGAAGAGCCTATCGTGCCACCGGAGGACTGGACCAACCCCCGCGGGTAAGATCTGCCCAGCTGCCGGGGAGAAGGGACTTGATCAATACCGAGTCCACGTATGCTTAGCCCCGCCGTAGCGGGAGAGGAGCCGCCGAGTGATGCTCTGAGGAGCCGCCGAGTGCCGCTCTGAGCCCTGTGAATTCCAGGGAAGACTAAAGCTTGTTTGTGCCTATACTGCACTGAACCTGGGACCACTGCGAGAGTCCTGTTGCTCCTTTAACCTCATTAAAGAGAATCCGCCGCCTAACGCAGCCGCATTCTCTCCCTGAGGCTGTTTGCATCAGCCCCGAGAACCGCCGTGGTTGGGCCGACCCCCGTAGCTTCGCCTGCTTCCGTCGTTCGAGCCCATCTACCGGCCACCGTCGTCCCCCCCGCCGTGCAAGCCGACTTTAGAGGGCCGACCCCACGGACCGACCCTGTCTAGGACCGATCCCTGTTGCCTAAAGGGAACTGAATATCGTCCACGTGCTTTCCACCCACTAGCACTCAGTTCAAAGTATCCGCGTCCAGCAGAGTACGCGCTGACACATAGAAAGATTGTAATATTGCTGTGTATAGCCAGAAGCCGCCCGCGTTCCGCCGAGTCTCCACCTAGTGGCCAAGCTGCGGAACTGCACCCTTCGTGATATAAATATAGAAAGGGTTTATAGATAGTTCAATTACGTTATAATCATAACACTAAGCCAGTTGTGGAATCTATTTCACGAACGTGCACTAGAACATGTATATAAGTTGGTGATTCCTCGGTTATTAATAGTCTGATCATTAATAAAAATTATATTTTCATAAATCATATTTCATATTCATAAATTTAATAACCCCTCCACCACAGTTGCATGGAGCTGCAGAGTAAAGTATGTATCTCAGCAGAGGAAAGTGTTAGGGCAGAATTCAAATACTCATTTTGACTGCCTCCAGAAGTTAGATGAGATGGCAAATGCAATTTGGTGCTAGGCTTTTCCCTTTAGGTTTTACCACAACAATGTTTCCAATAGTTTCAATCAACCTTGAAATCCAGCATTTTGCAGCAGTGTGGACCGCCCTGTATCTCAGCACAGGAAAGAGGTAGGGCAGAATTCTAAGGATCCTTTTGACTGTATACAGAAGTTAGATCAGATGGCAAAAGTAATTTGGTGCTAGGCTTTTCCCTTTAGGTTTTACCCCAACAATGTTTTCCTTCTGTTCAAATTGTCTCAGAAGTGCTGTATGCGGCTGCAGAGTAAAGCACGTATCTCAGCAGAGGAAAGTGTTAGGGCAGAATTCAAATACTCATTTTGGCTGCCTCCAGAAGTTAGATCAGATGCCAAATGCAATTTGGTGCTAGGCTTTTCCCTTTTGGTTTTACCCCAACAATGTTTTCATTAGTTTCGATCAATATCTAAATCCAGCATTTTGCTGCGGTGTGCACCACCCTGTATCACAGCAGAGGAAAGAGGTAGGGCAGAATTCTAAGGATCATTTTTACTGTCTCTAGATGTTAGATCAGATGGAAAATGCAATTTGGTGCTAGGCTTTTCCCTTTAGGTTTTACCCCATGAGTGTTTTGCTTCTCTTCGAATTGTCTCAGAAGTGCTGTATACAGCTGCAGAGTAAAGCGTGTATCTCAGCAGACGAAAGTGGTGGGGCAGAATTCAAATACTCATTTTGACTGCCTCCAGAATTTAGACCAGATGGTAAATGCAATTTGGTGCTAGGCTTTTCCCTTTAGGTTTTACCCCAACAATGGTTTCATTAGTTTCGATCAATGTCAAAATCCAGCATTTTGCAGCAGTGTGCATCACCCAGTATCTCAGCAGAGGAAAGAGGTAGGGTAGAATTCTAAGGATCATTTTGACTGTTTCTAGATGTTAGATCAGATGGCAAATGCAATTTGGTGCTAGGCTTTTCCCTTTAGGTTTTACCCCAACAATGATTTGCTTGTGTTCGAATTGTCTCAGAAGTGCTGTATGCTGCTGCAGATTAAAGCATGTATCTCAGCAGAGGAAAGTGTTAGGGCAGAATTCAAATACTCATTTTGACTGCCTCCAGAAGTTAGATCAGATGGCAAATGCAATTTGGTGCTAGGCTTTTCCCTTTAGGTTTTACCCCAAGAATGGTTTTCATTAGTTTCGATCAACCTTGAAATCCAGCATTTTGCTGCTGTGTGCACCACCCTGTATCTCAGAAGAGGAAATTGTTAGGGCAGAATTCTAAGGATCATTTTGACTGCCTCCAGAATTTAGATCAGATGGCAAATGCAATTTGGTGCTAGGCTTTTCCCTTTCGGTTTTGTAGTGAAGGATGCTTATGATCAGGATTGTGCCCCAAACATTTGGGTAGGATATATTTCTGTATGTGTTAACCCTCCTTTGTCCCCCCCTCCTTTCTGGAGGCAGCTGCAGGAATCCTGGCGCCACTGAGTCCTGGTAAACAGCCTACCTGGGCGTGGTCTCGCCCCTGCAGTACTAGAGGCAGGCTATATGTTTGTTTCCCCGAGTATAGCATATACTCAGGCCATATTCGGTAGCTGGTAGTTCATTGGTTAATGTTTGCGTTGGCAACAGATGCTTATTGGGCCAGTATTCACTGGGGCAAATGGTAAATAGGGGTCGTTTGGCAAATGAGCCCCCCCACCTTGGTGTTAGAGCCTGTGTGTGCGTGCGTGCCAGCCAGTGCTTTGGGAGGCCTCGTGGTCCCTTTGCCACTGTCACCCAGCTGTCTGCAGTGCCGTGGACAGCACTCCGTGGGATCAACCGCTGCGTGATCCATTGTAGGAGAAAACCTGGTAGGCCGTGTGAACCAGCGTTGCTGACCTGCCACTGCCCCCCTCCGAGCGAGGAATTTTGTATCCTGGGAGAGAACAGCAGAGCCACGCGGTGCGGTCACGCGGCCGGCGCCATTTCCTGCCTCCTTATTACGGCACATCCGTGCCACGTTGTCTGGATTATAAACATTACTGAGGAAAGACTCCACGACTTTCTCAGCGTCTGAGTAAGCCAAGCCCTCCTTTGTAGAGCTTCGTTTAGGATAGCATTTATATTGCTCCGCGTGGAGGGTTGCCGGTCACTGACCAACCCCTCCCCCGCCACTCTCTGACTCAGTTTAGGTTCTAAATTCCGCGAATCATTTTGGTTTAAATGCCCATATATAACATTCTGTAAAGATAGTTCCACTAACCGAATATTGATACCCGTGAAGGGCGATTGAAAATACATAGTTACAGAGTTTGTATATTGTGGTGGGTGAAAGGGTAAGGCCGAGAAGCCTCTTCCCTTCCCCCTTGTAAGGTAAAAGGGAAAAAAAAATTGAAGGGAAAGGAAAAAAAACTTCACCAGCTGAATTAGCAAAGCAGTGGAGCTATATTTACAAAGCAGTGAAGGATATGCAGGGGAATATTTACAAATTTACAATATCTACAATACATACAAAGATATACAACAGAGTAACACAGAAATGAGAGTAACCCCCCTCGGCCGAGGGGGATCCTCACCTCCGCTCTCCGCTCTCTTCCCCCCTTTCCCCAGAATAGTTCGGAAAAAAGGGAGAAAGAGAAAAGAAAGAAGTTAAAAGCAGTTTGTGTTAATTAGAAGGGAGTTAATACAGGTCGTTATCAGTTTTTCAAGGCCGGAGCCTTGGCAGAAAACCCAGCACAGGCAGAAAGCTGCTGCACCGAAGGAGATGCGGAAGCAAGAGTGACAGAGAAGTGCTGGGAATGCCCACTTCACTCTCAGGCCAGATAGTGCTTCCTCCCACTTGACCAATGAAAATTAGTTTAGACTCTTCCTTCCGTTTACCAACTTCCGTCCACCATATTCCCTTTCTTAAAGTGACAGCGTCAACCGGGCACAATCCACCCCTTCTAAACAATTTTCATTGGCTGTTTATACTGTCCATCCAATCCAAGATGATATTTACAGTTCGTGAATAGAGTTCATAGTCCATTCCAGCTATGCTCAGGTGTAGATGATTCAAAAGTCCAAGAAAATCAGAAAATGAGAAAAATGGAAAACAGTTCATTTCTTCGCCGAAGAAGCAAAGAAAAGGGAAACAGGGAAATTTCAGGGTCTCTTAGTTGACTCAGGGCTCTCAGGGATCTCAGGGGTCGTGCACCGTAGATTCCTCGTTGATTCTTCTTTTGGGCGCAATGTAGCTGTACAACAGTTCGAAGTTAACCTCTTTCAGCTAAAGTTAAATTTCTTTGTGGTATACACTGAATTTCACCATTCTCCTGCATTACCCAATAAGTGTGACCCGGACCTTCAGCTGAAACCACCCCTCGGACAGGTTTAGCCTCTCCTGAGGGTGAAAATACCCAAACAGTTTTACCTAACAGATTCTTTTCTCTAACAACAGGAACTCTATCACCTTCTACTTTCCGTAGCAAATCTGAATGTGCAGGTCCAGCTCGGTTCACTGAACCTCTACTATTTACCAGCCAGGTTGCTTGTGCTAAATGTTTTTCCCAGTTTTTCAAAGATCCACCCCCCATGGCTTTAAGAGTGGTCTTCAACAAACCGTTGTAGCGTTCAATCTTCCCTGAAGCTGGTGCATAGTAGGGAATGTGGAATATCCATTCAATACCGTGCTCTTTTGCCCAGTTCTTTACAAGGTTGTTCTTGAAATGAGTTCCGTTGTCTGACTCAATCCTCTCTGGAGTTCCGTGTCTCCACAGGATCTGTCTCTCCAGACCGAGAATGGTGTTGCGTGCAGTTGCATGTGGAACTGGATAAGTTTCCAACCATCCAGTGTTTGCCTCTACCATAGTAAGCACGTATTGCTTACCAGAACGAGAACGTGGTAGAGTGATATAGTCAATCTGCCAAGCTTCACCATACTTGTACTTTGACCATCTGTCACCATACCACAAGGGCTTAAGTCGTTTTGCCTGCTTAATAGCAGCACAAATGTCACAGTCATGGATGACTTGTGTGATAGCATCCATGGAAATGTCTATGGATCTGTCACGAGCCCATTGGTATGTTGCATCTCTGCCTTGATGTCCTGACGAATCGTGAGCCCACCGAGCTAAGAATATCTCACCTCGGTGTTTCCAGTCGAGATCAAGATTAGAGTCCATGTCTACTTGAGAAACTCTTGCAGCTAGATCTGCCTGATGGTTGTGTTGCTGTTCCTCAGTAGCTTTGCTCTTAGGAATGTGAGCATCGATGTGTCTCACTTTCACTGGAATTCTCTCGATTCGATCAGCAATGTCCTGCCATAGGTTGGCTGCCCAAATGAGTTTTCCTTTCCTCTGCCAACCACTCTTCTTCCAGTTCTTTAGCCAACCCCACAGAGCATTGGCTACCATCCATGAGTCGGTGTAGAGATAAAGCTTTGGCCATCTCTCACGTTCAGCTACGTCGAGAGCTAGCTGGACAGCTTTTACCTCTGCGAACTGACTGGATTCTCCTTCTCCATCTTTCGCCTCTGCAACTCGGCGTGTTGGACTCCACACTGCAGACTTCCACCTTCACTTGTTTCCAACAAGACGACAGGAACCGTCTGTGAACAAAGCATATTTCTTTTCATCATCAGAAAGGTCATTGTAAGGAGGAGCTTCCTCAGCACGAGTTACTTTCTCCTCTGGAGGTTCAGCACAGTTGATACCTTCGGGCCAACTTGAGATCACCTCCACTAGACCAGGTCTTTCAAGATTTCCCATTCGAGCTCTCTGTGTTATCAGAGCCATCCACTTGGACCATGTGGAGTCTGTGGCATGATGTGGTGTGGAACCTTTGCCTTTGAACATCCAATTCAAAACTGGTAATCTGGGAGCTAGAAGAAGTTGTGATTCAGTTCCAATCACTTCAGAAGATGCTTTCACTCCTTCATAGGCAGCTAAAATTTCTTTCTCTGTTGGAGTATAATTAGCCTCTGAACCTCTGTAACCTCGACTCCAGAAAACAAGAGGTCGTCCACGTGTCTCACCTGGAGCTTTTTGCCACAAGCACCAGGTTGGACCATTGTCACTTGCAGCCGTGTACAAAATGTTCTTAATGTCTGGACCATCTCGGACAGGTCCCAGACCCATTGCTTGAATCACCTCTTGCTTTATTTGGTCAAAGGCTGCTTGTTGTTCAGGTCCCCAGTGGAAATGGTTTCTCTTTCGAGTCACATCATACAGAGGTTTCACAATCTGACTGTATCCAGGAATGTGCAGTCTCCAAAATCCCACTATCCCCAAGAAACGTAGGGTCTCTTGCTTGTTTGTGGGACTTGCCATGGTAGAGACTCTGTTTACCACATCCACTGGAATGTGTCGGCGTCCATCCTGCCATCGCACAGCAAGAAACTGAATCTCTGTGGTAGGTCCTCTCACCTTGTCTCGTTTGATGGCAAAACCTGCATTCAGAAGAATGTCAATGATTTTGTTACCTTTCTCGAAGACTTCCTCAGCAGTTTTACCCCAGACGATGATATCATCGATGAACTGGATGTGTTCTGGAGCACTGCCATTCTCCAGAGCATCGTGGATCACTGCGTGACAGATGCTTGAGCTGTGGATCCATCCCATTGGCAGCCTGTTGAAAGTGTACTGGATTCCTCTCCAGGTGAAAGCAAACTGAGGCCTGCATTCCTCTGCTATGGGAATAGAGAAAAATGCATTAGCAATGTCTATGGTGGCATACCATTTGGCCTCTTTGGATTCCAGCTCATACTGTAGCTCCATCATGTCTGGTACTGCTGCACTCATAGGTGGTGTTACTTCATTCAGGGCTCGGTAGTCTACTGTCAGACGCCAGTCTCCATTCTGCTTCCGCACAGGCCACACTGGACTGTTGAAAGGTGAATGAGTTTTGCTGACGACTTTCTGACTCTCCAACTGACGAATCAGATTCTGAATGGGCAACAAAGAGTCACGGTTGGTTCTGTATTGTCTGTGATGCACAGTCTGAGAAGCAACCGGCAGTTTAATGTCCTGTATCTTATGTTGTCCCACAACTGCAGATTCATCAGAAAGTTCAGGTCTGGCAGACAGCTTCAATTTCTGTTCATCAATTTCTATTGAAGCTACTCCAAAAGCCCATTTGTAACCTCTAGGGTCTTTGAAACGCCCTTCTCTCAGAAAATCAATTCCCAAAATACAAGGTGCATCAGGTCCGGTCACAACTGTATGCTTCCTCCATTGTTTACCAGTTAAACTTATATTAACCTCTACCTTACTTAACTCTTGAGATCCACCAGTGACTCCCAGAATAGTTATAGACTCTGATCCCTGATAATTTGATGGTATTATGGTGCACTGAGCTCCTGTGTCAACCAAGGCCCTGTACTTCCGAAACTGTGAAGTGCCAGGCCACTGGATGTACACATCCCAATAGATTCTATTATCTCTGTTATCCCTCTCCTCCCCCTGGCGGGAGGCAGGGCACCCCTAGTTATGGGGAACATGCGCACATGTGCATTGCACATAGTTTGCAGGGTTATAACTTTGCATGTTATAACTGGAGCCACTGTTGGAGCCACAAGAGTCGTTCTGGGGAACTGTGGAAGTAACAGCTACCCTTCCGGTGTTGGTACCTCGGGTTCTGCCACTTTGCAATTCCCTCAGTCTCCTGAAAAGATTAGAAGTTGGTTGGCCATCCCAACGGTTCATGTTCTCACCAAACTGATCACGCAGAGTTATCCAAATAGTTCTACGTGATTACCTTGCTGGTCTGTTTTGGAATGACCTGTTTTGGAATGACCTGTTTTGGAATGACCTCCTTGGAGGACGTGTATTCCTCACAGATGAAACTTGTATCCACCTGGAGGAAGAATTGAAATTATCCCTTTGTGCCATTTGGGATATGGAATTTCTAAATTCATCTTTTATCTCTCTTATGCAATTCTGTATATCTCCAGACACAGTTTCAATGGCTGAAACCAAAGAACCACGTGTCATGCTATTCTCCAATTGTCTCATTTGATCGCTGAATTGGCCAACCGTAGGAGAAGCTCCACCATAACTTCTTGACACAATTCTGCTTGCCAGAATGTTTGCATAATTGGAAGGAGCAAGTTTGATGATCTTTTTAGCAAGACCAATACCCACAGGAATGTCATCAGGATTCAGAGTTTCATGTTCACCATAGAGTAGCTCTCTAACAGCAAATTCTCTCAAGCGCTTAATTCCCTCATCTATGGTAGTCCAGGGTTTAGGATTCCATGGAAGATCATCTCGGGAAGGGTATCTCAGGGCAACCGCCATTAAAAGGCGTATCCACAGACTAACCTTACCGAGAGTTCTGCCTAGATGTCTATCTATTCCATTATCCCTTGAGAGAGTTCCTAACTGAGCTGCTGACTTGTCTCCAACTGTTAGAGCCGGAGCACCTGTATCATAACACCTACTGAGCCAAGCTAGAACTGGTTCCTTATCCGCCCTGGTGAAATCTTTACGGACATTTCGCAATTCCTCGCGGGCGAAGAACATTCAAAATATCATATTGCTCTTCATCTCCTGAATTTTTGTCCATATAATCCTGCTGTCATTCTCCTAAGGATCTCTTTAAGCTGAGAACTACCTTTGCCAGCTGCTTTCCTAGCTTCATCTGTATCCTGCTTTGATCTCACTAGGTTAACTAGATCTTTAAAACAAACCACCTCTTCCTCCTGAGCAGGATCTCTTAGAGTAGAGGGCCCCTCACCAGGATCAGTCTCCAGCTCCTCTTCTTCTCCATCTTTGGCCTTTGCACCTCTAGTCTTTAAAGGAGCCACCTTAACTGGAGCTGTGTTTGAATTTACAGCCACCTTAATGGAAGCTGACAGGTCCTGAGATAAATCAGCTGCTGGGGCAGTGACTTCCGGTCCCACCGAGGGAGTAGGCGGAAGTGACGTTGCTCCATTAATGGCCGACGGAGAAGAAGAAGAAGAAGAAGGAGTGGGAGAAGGAGTAGGTGCCATGTTGATACCAGCCGATGCCCTTGGCTGCTTGCTAGAATCAGCAAAGCCATTTAGAGCTGCTTTACCAATTAACTTTTTAGCCTTCTTTTTAATTGACACAGGTTCTCCACAGTCCTCATCACTAGATGACTCTGGGACTGATCTCGAGCTACGGCGTTTTCTTTTTGATCTAGTTTTAATAACAAAACAAGCTCTGGACACCTTTCTCTCTCGCCACAGAGAGAACAGCAGATACACGTTAATTATCACCGAGAGCAGGATTATACACATCAAATAAATCACCTTTGGATCCCAGGCATCACCTAAAGTTACTCTCTCCTCAGGCGGAATCTTAAAACCCTTTATCTCAATTGGGAGAGTGGTGGAGGTAACATTCCTGTATCTCACTGGACATAATAAATTAATACATTTTCCATACCATAATTTAACTCTATACATAACCCACATATAAATTGTCCGCACCAAATATTTGCCCAGGTAATCCAAAATCAAACCCAAACAATATCTGTAAACCAGAGCCCCAAAAATTGAAAAGAATAATCGCTCCACAAACCACAAGACCTTCATGTTTGCTAATTCAGCTAGAAAACACTAAATCAATCAGGTAATAAATTAAACTAATTATCTGCCCCACGTTGGGCGCCAATAAAAAAAATGTGGTGGGTGAAAGGGTAAGGCCGAGAAGCCTCTTCCCTTCCCCCTTGTAAGGTAAAAGGGAAAAAAAAATTGAAGGGAAAGGAAAAAAAACTTCACCAGCTGAATTAGCAAAGCAGTGGAGCTATATTTACAAAGCAGTGAAGGATATGCAGGGGAATATTTACAAATTTACAATATCTACAATACATACAAAGATATACAACAGAGTAACACAGAAATGAGAGTAACTCCCCTCGGCCGAGGGAGATCCTCACCTCCGCTCTCCCCTCTCTTCCCCCCTTTCCCCAGAACAGTTCGGAAAAAAGGGAGAAAGAGAAAAGAAAGAAGTTAAAAGCAGTTTGTGTTAATTAGAAGGGAGCTAATACAGGCCGTTATCAGTTTTTCAAGGCCGGAGCCTTGGTAGAAAACCCAGCACAGGCAGAAAGCTGCTGCACCGAAGGAAATGCAGAAGCAAGAGTGACAGAGAAGTGCTGGGAATGCCCACTTCACTCTCAGGCCATATAGTGCTTCCTCCCACTTGACCAATGAGAATTAGTCTAGACTCTTCCTTCCGTTTACCAACTTCCGTCCACCATATTCCCTTTCTTAAAGGGACAGCGTCAACCGGGCACATATATATATAAATAAACTTATAATTTCATTGATGGATCTGCCGCGCATTTCTGAGGGCATATCCACGACAGGTTTAACCCCAACAATGTTTTCATTAGTTTCGATCAGTCTCGAAATCCAGCATTTTGCAGCAGTGTGCGCCACCCTGTATATCAGCAGAGGAAAGAGGTAGGGCAGAATTATAAGAATCATTTTGACTGCCTCCAGAAGTTAGATCAGATGGCAAATGCAATTTGGTGCTACGCTTTTCCCTTTAGGTTTTACTCCAACAATGTATTGCTTCTATTCGAATTGTTACACAAGTGCTGTATGCAGCTGCAGAGTAAAGCATGTATCTCAGCAGAGGAAAGTGTTAGGGCAGAATTCAAAGAGTCATTTTGACTGCCTCCAGAATTTAGATCAGATGGCAAATGAAATTTGGTGCTAGGCTTTTCCCTTTAGGTTTTACCCCCACAATGTTTCCAACAGTTTAGATCAATCTCGAAATCCAGCATTTTGCAGCTGTGTGGACCGCCCTGTATCTCAGCACAGGGAAGAGGTAGGGCAGAATTCTAAGGATCCTTTTGACTGTATCCAGAAGTTAGATCAGAAGGCAAATGCAATTTGGTGCTAGGCTTTTCCCTTTAGGTTTTACAACAAGAGTGTTTTGCTTCTATTTGAATTGTCTCAGAAGTGCTGTATGCGGCTGCAGAGTAATGCATGTATCTCAGCAGAGGAAAGTGGCAGGGCAGAATTCAAATACTCATTTTGACTTCCTCCAGAAGTTAGATCAGATCTCAAATGCAATTTGGTGCTAGGATTTTCCCTTTAGGTTTAACCCCAACAATGTTTTCATTTGTTTCGATCAACCTTGAAATCCAGCATTTTGCAGCAGTGTGCACCACCCTGTATATCAGCAGAGGAAAGAGGTAGGGCAGAATTCTAAGGATCGTTTTGACTGCCTCCAGAAGTTAGATCACATGGCAAATGCCATTTGGTGCTAGGCTTTTCCCTTTAGGTTTTGCAACAAGAGTGTTTTGCTTCTATTTGAATTGTCTCAGAAGTGCTGTATGCGGCTGCAGAGTAATGCATGTATCTCAGCAGAGGAAAGTGGTAGGGCAGAATTCAAATACTCATTTTGACTGCCTCCAGAATTTAGATCAGATGGCAAATGCAATTTGGTGCTAGGCCTTTCCCTTTAGGTTTTACCCCAACAATGTTGTCATTAGTTTCAATCAACCTTGAAATCCAGCATTTTGCCGCAGTGTGCACCACCCTGTATCTCAGCAGATGAAAGAGGTAGGGCAGAATTCTAAGGATCATTTTGACTGTCTCTAGATGTTAGATCAGATGGCAAATGCTATTTGGTGCTAGGTTTTTCCCTTTAGGTTTTACCCCATGAATGTTTTGCTTCTATTCGAATTGTCTCAGAAGTGCTGTATGCAGCTGCAGAGTAAAGCATGTATCTCAGCAGAGGAAAGTGTTAGGGCAGAATTCAAATACTCAATTTCACTGCCTCCAGAAGTTAGATCAGATGGTGTGGTGGGTTGGAAGGGTAAGGCCAAGAAGCCTCTTTCCTCCCCCCTGTAAAGTAAAGGGAAAAGAAAAATTGAAGGGAAAGGAAAAAAAAACTCACAAGCTGAATTAGCAAAGCAGTGGAGCTTTATATTTGCAAAGCAATGTAGGATTTGCAGGGGAATATATACAATGATATACATGAAAGTAACACAGAAATGAGGGTACCCCCCTCATCTGAGGGGATTTCCCACCCCCGCTCTCCCCTCTCTCCCCCTTTCCCCAGAGTGGGATAGAAAGAGGAAGAAAAGTGAGAAAAAAAAAAGTTAAAAGCAGTTTTGTGTTAATTGGAAGCAGTTAATACAGGCCTTATCAGGTTTGTCAGTTTGAAGGCCGGAGCCTTAGCAGAAAGCCCAGCAGAGAAAGCTGCTGCCTGAAGAAGAGGCGGAAGCATGACTGAAGATAAAGTTCCGGAGTGCCAAGGATACTTTCTACTGCACTCCCAATTCAGAAGGTGCTTCCTCCCACTTCACCAATGAAATTAGTTTAGATTATTCTTTCCGTTTACCAACTTCCATCCACCATATTCCCTTTCTTAAGGGGACAACGTCAACCGGTCACAATCCACCCCTTCTAAACAATTTCATTGGCTGTTCATACTGTCCATCCAATCCAAAACGATATTTACAGTTCGTGAGTAAAGTTCATAGTCCATTCCGGCTATACTCAGATGTAGACGATTCAAAAGTCCAAGAAAATCAGAAAATGAGAAAAAATGGAAAACAGTTCATTTCTTCGCCGGCGAAGCAAAGAAAAGGGAAACAGGGATTCTCAGGTTCTCTTAGTTGACTCCGGGATCTCAGGGATCTCAGGGTTCGTGCACCGTAGATTCCTCGTTGATTCTTCCTTTGGACGCGGAGTACCTGTACAACTGTTTGAAATTAACCTCTTTCAGCTAAAGTTAAATTTCTTTGTGGTATACACTGAATTTCACCATTCTCTTGCATTACCCAATAAGTGTGACCCGGACCTTCAGCTGAAACCACCCCTCGGACAGGTTTAGCCTCTCCTGAGGGTGAAAATACCCAAACAGTTTTACCTAACAGATTCTTTTCTCTAATAACAGGAACTCTATCACCTTCTACTTTCCGTAGCAAATCTGAATGTGCAGGTCCAGCTCGGTTCACTGAACCTCTACTATTTACCAGCCAGGTTGCTTGTGCTAAATGTTTTTCCCAGTTTTTCAAAGATCCACCCCCCATGGCTTTAAGAGTGGTCTTCAACAAACCGTTGTAGTGTTCAATCTTCCCTGCAGCTGGTGCATAATAGGGAATATGGAATATCCACTCAATGCCGTGCTCTTTTGCCCAGTTCTTTACAAGGTTGTTCTTGAAATGAGTTCCGTTGTCTGACTCAATCCTCTCTGGAGTTCCGTGTCTCCACAGGATCTGTCTCTCCAGACCGAGAATGGTGTTGCGTGCAGTTGCATGTGGAACTGGATAAGTTTCCAACCATCCAGTGTTTGCCTCTACCATAGTAAGCACGTATTGCTTACCAGAACGAGAACGTGGTAGAGTGATGTAGTCAATCTGCCAAGCTTCACCATACTTGTACTTGGACCATCTGTCACCATACCACAAGGGCTTAAGTCGTTTTGCCTGCTTAATAGCAGCACAAATGTCAAGGTCATGGATGACTTGTGTGATAGCATCCTTGGAAATGTCTATGGATCTGTCACGAGCCCATTGGTATGTTGCATCTCTGCCTTGATGTCCTGACGAATCATGAGCCCACCGAGCTAAGAATATCTCACCTCAGTGTTTCCAGTCGAGATCAAGATTAGAGTCCATGTCTACTTGAGAAACTCTTGCAGCTAGATCTGCCTGATGGTTGTGTTGCTGTTCCTCAGTAGCTTTGCTCTTAGGAATGTGAGCATCGATGTGTCTCACTTTCACTGGAATTCTCTCGATTCGATCAGCAATGTCCTGCCACAGGTTGGCTGCCCAAATGGGTTTTCCTTTCCTCTGCCAACCACTCTTTTTCCAGTTCTTTAGCCAACCCCATAGAGCATTGGCTACCATCCATGAGTCGGTGTAGAGATAAAGCTTTGGCCGTCTCTCACGTTCAGCTACGTCGAGAGCTAGCTGGACAGCTTTTACCTCTGCGAACTGACTGGATTCTCCTTCTCCATCTTTCGCCTCTGCAACTCGGCGTGTTGGACTCCACACTGCAGACTTCCACCTTCGCTTGTTTCCAACAAGACGACAGGAACCGTCTGTGAACAAAGCATATTTCTTTTCATCATCAGAAAGGTCATTGTAAGGAGGAGTTTCCTCAGCACGAGTCACTTCCTCCTCTGGAGGTTTAGCACAGTTGATACCTTCGGGCCAACTTGAGATCACCTCCACTAGACCAGGTCTTTCAAGATTTCCCATTCGAGCTCTCTGTGTTATCAGAGCCATCCACTTAGACCATGTGGAGTCTGTGGCATGATGTGGTGTGGAACCTTTGCCTTTGAACATCCAATTCAAAACTGGTAGTCTGGGAGCTAGAAGAAGTTGTGATTCAGTTCCAATCACTTCAGAAGATGCTTTTACTCCTTCATAGGCAGCTAAAATTTCTTTCTCTGTTGGAGTATAATTAGCCTCTGAACCTCTGTAACCTCGACTCCAGAAACCAAGAGGTCGTCCACGTGTCTCACCTGGAGCTTTTTGCCACAAGCACCAGGTTGGACCATTGTCACTTGCAGCTGTGTACAAAATGTTCTTAATGTCTGGACCATCTCGGACAGGTCCCAGACCCATCGCTTGAATTACCTCTTGCTTTATCTGGTCACAGGCTGCTCGTTGCTCAGGTCCCCAGTGGAAATGGTTTCTCTTTCGAGTCACATCATACAGAGGTTTTACAATCTGACTGTACCCAGGAATGTGCAGTCTCCAAAATCCCACTATCCCCAACAAACGAAAGGTCTCTTGCTTGTTTGTGGGACTTGCCATGGTAGAGACTCGATTTACCACATCCACTGGAATGTGTCGGCGTCCATCCTGCCATCGCACAGCAAGAAACTGAATCTCTGTGGTAGGTCCTCTCACCTTGTCTCGTTTGATGGCAAAACCTGCATTCAGAAGAATGTCAATGATTTTGTTACCTTTCTCAAAGACTTCCTCAGCAGTTTTACCCCAGACGATGATATCATCGATGAACTGGATGTGTTCTGGAGCACCGCCTTTCCCCAGAGCATCGTGGATCACTTCATGACAGATGCTTGAGCTGTGGATCCAGCCCATTGGCAGTCTGTTGAAAGTGTACTGGATTCCTCTCCAGGTGAAAGCAAACTGAGGCCTGCATTCCTCTGCTATGGGAATAGAGAAAAATGCATTAGCAATGTCTATGGTAGCATACCATTTGGCCTCTTTGGATTCCAGCTCATACTGTAGCTCCATCATGTCTGGTACTGCTGCACTCATAGGTGGTGTCACTTCATTTAGGGCTCGGTAGTCGACTGTCAGACGCCAGTCTCCATTCTGCTTCTGCACAGGCCACACTGGACTGTTGAAAGGTGAATGGGTTTTGCTGACAACTTTCTGACTCTCCAACTGACGAATCAGATTCTGAATGGGCAACAAAGAGTCACGGTTGGTTCTGTATTGCCTGTGATGCACAGTCTGAGAAGCAACCGGCAATTTCATGTCCTGTATCTTGTGTTGTCCCACAACTGCAGATTCATCAGAAAGTTCAGGTCTGGCAGACAGCTTCAATTTTTGTCCATCAATTTCTATTGAAGCTACTCCAAAAGCCCATTTGTAACCTCTAGGGTCCTTGAAACGCCCTTCTCTCAGAAAATCAATTCCCAAAATACAAGGTGCATCAGGTCCGGTCACAACTGTATGCTTCCTCCATTGTTTACCAGTTAGACTTATATTAACCTCTACCTTACTTAACTCTTGAGATCCACCAGTGACTCCAAGAATAGTTATAAACTCCGATCCCTGATAATTCGATGGTATTATGGTGCACTGAGCTCCTGTGTCAACCAAGGCCCTGTACTTCCGAAACTGTGAAGTGCCAGGCCACTGGATGTACTCATCCCAATAAATTCTATTATCTCTGTTATCCCTCACCTCCCCCTGGCGGGAGGCAGGGCACCCCTAGTTATGGGGAACATGCGCACATGTGCATTGCACATAGTTTGCAGGGTTATAACTTTGCATGTTATAACTGGAGCCACTGTTGGAGCCATAAGAGTCGTTCTGGGGAACTGTGGAAGTAACAGCTACCCTTCCGGTGTTGCTACCTTGGGTTCTGCCACTTTGCAATTCCCTCAGTCTCCTGAAAAGATTAGAAGTTGGCTGGCCATCCCAGCGGTTCATGTTCTCACCAAACTGATCACGCAGAGTTATCCAAATAGTTCTACGTGATTGCCTTGGTGGTCTGTTTTGGAATGACCTGTTTTGGAATGACCTGTTTTGGAATGACCTCCTTGGAGGACGTGTATTCCTCACAGATGAAACTTGTATCCACCTGGAGGAAGAATTGAAATTATCCTTCTGTGCCAATTGGTATATGGAATCTTTCAGATCCTTCATGCAATTCTCAATCTTTCCAGACAGAGTTTCAATGGCTGAAACCAAAGAACCACGTGTCATGCTATCCTCCAATTGTCTCATTTGATCACTGAATTGGCCAACCGTGGGAGAAGCTCCACCATAACTTCTTGACACAATTCTGCTTGCCAGAATGTTTGCATAATTAGAAGGAGCAAGTTTGATGATCTTTTTTGCAAGACCAATACCCACAGGAATGTCATCAGGATTCAGAGTTTCATGTTCACCATAGAGTAGCTCTCTAACAGCAAATTCTCTCAAGCGCTTAATTCCCTCATCTATGGTAGTCCAGGGCTTAGGATTCCATGGAAGATCATCTCGGGAAGGGTATCTCAGGGCAACCGCCATTAAAAGGCGTATCCACAGATTAACCTTACCGAGAGCCCTGCCTAGATGTCTATCTATTCCATTATCCCTTGAGAGAGTTCCTAACTGAGTTGCTGACTTGTCTCCAACTGTTAGAGCTGGAGCACCTGTATCATAACACCTGCTAAGCCAAGCTAGAACTGGCTCCTTATCTGCCCTGGTGAAATCTTTACGGACATTTCGCAATTCCTCGCGGGGAGAACACTCTGAAATATCATCTTCGTCGTCGTCTCCCTGAATTCTTTGTCCATATAATCCTGCTGTCATTCTCCTAAGGATCTCTTTAAGCTGAGAACCACCTTTGCCAGCTGCTTTCCTAACTTCATCTCCATCCTGCTTTGATCTCACTAGGTTAGCTAGATCTTTAAAACAAACCTTCACTTCCTCCTGAGCAGAATCTTTTAGACTAGAGGGCCCCTCACCAGGATCAGTCTCCACCTCTTCTTCTCCATCTTTGGCCTTTCCACCTCTAGTCTTTAAAGGAGCCACCTTAACTGGAGCTGTGTTTGAATTTACAGCCACCTTAATGGAAGCTGACAGGTCCTGAGATAAATCAGCTGCTGGGGCAGTGACTTCCAGTCCCACCGAGGGAGTGGGTGGAAGTGACGTTGCTCCGTTAATGGCCGACGGAGAAGAAGAAGAAGGAGTAGGCGCCATGTTGATACCAGCTGTCGCCTTTGGCAGCTTGCTGGAATCAGCAAAGTTATTTAGAACTGCTTTACCAATTGACTTTTTAGCCTTCTTTTTAACTGACACAGATTCTGAACATTCCTCATCACTAGATGACTCTGGGACAGATCCAGAGCCACAGCGTTTTCTTTTTGATCTAGTTTTAATAACAAAACACGCCCTGGATATCTTTCTCTCTCGCAGCAGAGAGAGCAGCAAATATGCAATCACCATCACCAGCAACAGATTTATACACATCACATACATCACTTTTGGGTCCCAGGCATCACCTAAAGTTACTCTCTCCTCCGGCGGAATCCTAAACCCATTTATCTCAATTGGGAGAGTGGTGGAGGTAACATTCCTGTATCTCACTGGTCATAATAAATTAAAACATTTTCCATACCATAATTTAACTCTATACATAACCCACATATAAATTGTCCGCACCAAATATTTACCCAGGTAATCCAAAATCAAACCCAAACAATATCTGTAAACCAGAGCCCCAAAAATTGTAAAGAATAATCGCTCCACAAACAACAATACCTTCATGTTTGCTAATTCAGCTAGAAAACACTAAATCAATCAAGTAATAAATTAAACTAATTATCTGCCGCACGTTGGGTACGCCAAGAAAAAAATATGTGGTGGGTTGGAAGGGAAAAATTGAAGGCAAAGGAAAAAAAAACTCACAAGCTGAATTAGCAAAGCAGTGGAGCTTTATATTTACAAAGCAATGTAGGATTTACAGGGGAATATATACAAATTTACAATATTTACAATATATACAAAGATATACAAGAAAGTAACACAGAAATGAGGGTACCCCCCTCATCTGAGGGGATTTCCCACCCCGCTCTCCCCTCTCTCCCCCTTTCCCCAGAGTGGGATAGAAAGAGAAAGAAAAGAGAGAAAAAAAAAAAGTTAAAAGCAGTTTTGTGTTAATTGGAAGCAGTTAATACAGGCCTTATCAGGTTTGTCAGTTTGAAGGCTGGAGCCTTGGCAGAAAGCCCAGCAGAGAAAGCTGCTGCCTGAAGAAGAGGCGGAAGCAAGACTGAAGATAAAGTTCCGGAGTGCCAAGGATACGTTCTCCTGCACTCCCAGTTCAAAAGGTGCTTCCTCCCACTTCACCAATGAAATTAGTTTAGATTATTCTTTCCGTTTACCAACTTCCGTCCACCATATTCCCTTTCTTAAGGGGACAACGTCAACCGGTCACAGATGGACAAATGCAATTTGGTGCTAGACTTTTCCCTTTTGGTTTTACCCCAACCATGTTTTCATTAGTTTCGATCAATCTCAAAATCCAGCATTTTCCCACAGTGTGCACCACCATGTATCTCAGCAGAGGAAAGAGGTAGGGGAGAATTCTAAGGATCATTTGGTCTGTGTCTAGATGTTGGATCAGATGGCAAATGCAATTTGGTGCTCGGTATTTCCCTTTAGGTTTTACCCCTACAATGTTTTGCTTCCGTTCGAATTCTCTGAGAAGTGCTGTATGCTGCAGCAGGATAGAGCATGTATCTCACCTGAGCTAAGTGTTAGGACAGAATTCAAATACTCATTTGGACTGCCTCCAGACGTTAGATCAGATGGCAAATGCAATTTGGTAGTAGGCTTTTCCCTTTAGGTTTTACCCCTACAATGTTTTGCTTCTGTTCGAATTCTCTGAGAAGTGCTGTATTCAGTTGAAGATTAATGCATGTATCTCAGCAGAGGAAAGTGTTAGGGCATTATTCAAATACTCATTTTGACTGCCTCCAGAACTTAGATCAGATGGCGAATGCAATTTGGTGCTAGGCTTTTCCCTTTAGGTTTTACCCCGACAATATTTTCATTAGTTTCGATCAACCTTGAAATCCAGCATTTTGCAGCAGTGTGCACCACCTTGTATCTCAGCAGAGGAAAGAGGTAGGGCAGAATTCTAAGGATCGTATTAACTGCCTCCAGAAGTTAGATCAGATCTCAAATGCAATTTGGTGCAAGGCTTTTCCCTTTAGGTTTTACTCCAACAATGTTTTGCTTCTGTTCGAATTGTCTCAGAAGTGCTTTAAGCAGCTGCAGATTAATGCATGTATCTCAGCACAGCAAAGTGTTAGGGCTGAATTCAAATACTCATTTTGACTGTCTCCAGAAGTTAGATCAGATGGCAAATGCAATTTGTTTCTAGGCTTTTCCCTTTAGGTTTTATCCCAAGAATGTTTTGCTTCTGTTCGAATTCTCTCAGAAGTGCTGTATGGAGCTGCAGAGTAAAGCATGTATCTCAGCAGAGGAAAGTGTTAGGGCAGAATTTTAAGGGTCATTCAGACTGCCTCCAGACGTTAGATCAGACGGCAAATGCATTTTGGTGGTAGGCTTTTCCCTTTAGTTTTTACCCCAACAATGATTTGCTTGTGTTCGAATTCTTTCAGAAGTGCTGTATGCAGCTGCAGAGGAAAGTATGTATCTCAGCAGAGGAAAGTGTTTGGGTTGAATTCAAATAGTCATTTTGACTGCCTGCCGAAGTTGGATCAGATGGCAAAAGCAATTTGGTGCTAGGCTTTTCCCTTTAGGTTTTACCCCAGGAATGATTTGCTTCTATTCGAATAGTCTCAGAAGTACTGTATGCAGGTGCAGAGTAAAGTATGAATCTCAGAGGAGGAAAGCGTTAGGGCAGAATTCAAATACTCATTTTGGCTGCCTCCAGAAGTTAGATCAGATGGCAAATGCAATTTGGTGCTAGTCTTTTCCCTTTAGGTTTTACCCCAACAATGTTTTGCTTCTGTTCGAATTGCATCAGAAGTGCTCTATGCAGCTGCAGAGTAAAGCAGGTATCTCAGCAGAGGAAAGTGTTAGGGCAGAATTCAAATACTCATTTTGACGGCCTGCAGAAGCTAGATCAGATGGCAAATGCAATTTGGTGCTAGTCTTTTCCCTTTAGGTTTTACCCCAACAATGTTTTCATTAGTTTCGATCCATCTCAAAATCCAGCATTTTGCAGCAGTGTGCACCACCCTGTATCTCAGCACAGGAAAGAGGTAGGGCAGATGCAATTTGGTGCTAGGCCTTTCTCTTTAGGTTTTATACCAATGTGGTCGGTTGAGCCTGTCCCGTTAAGAAAGGGAATATGGTGAACGTAAGTTGATAAACGAAAAGAACGGATCTAAACTATTTCACTGGTAAAGTGGGAGGAAGCACCTTGTGAACTGGGAGTGCAGGAAGGTATACTGGGTTTTCCAGCACTTTTCTGCAGTCTTGCTTCCTCTTTTCCTTAGGGCAGCGGCTTGCAGCTCCTGGGCTTTCTACCAAGGCTTCGGCCTTGAAGCCGATAAGCTACAAGGTCTGTATTAACTGTATTCCAATTAACACAAAACTGCTTTTAACTTCTTTCTTTCTCTTTCTCTCTCTTTTCTAACCCATTCTGGGGAAAGGGGGGAGAGAGGGGAGAGTGGAGGTAGGAAACCCCCCTCAGCAGAGGAGGGAACTCTCATTTGTTTGCTACTCTATTGTATAACTTTGTATATATTGAACATATTGTAAATTTGTATATATTCCCCTGCAAATCCTACATTGCTTTGTAAATATACAGCTCCATTGCTTTGCTAACTCAGCTGTTAGTTGTTTTTACCTTTCCCTTCAATTTTTCTTTCCCTTTACTTTACAGGGGGGAGGGAAGACGCTTCTTGGCCTTACCCTTCCAACCCTCGACGTTTTTTTTCTTGGCCTACCCAACGTGCGGCAGATAATTAGTTTAATTTATTACTTGATTGATTTAGTGTTTTCTAGCTGAAATATCAAGCATGAAGGTGTTGTGGTTTGTGGAGCGACTATTCTTTTCAATTTTTGGGACTCTGGTTTACAGATATTGTTTGGGTTTGATTTTGGATTACCTGGGTAAATATTTGGTGCGGACAATTTATATGTGGGTTATGTATAGAGTTAGACTAAGGTATGGAAAATGCGTGGATTTATTATGGTCAGAGAGATACAGGAATGTTACCTCCACCACTCTCCCAATTGAGATAAAGGGTTTTAGGATTCCGCCGGAGGTGAGAGTAAATTTAGGTGATGCCTGGGATCCAAAGGTGATTTATTTGGTGTGTATAAATCTGTTGCTGGTGATGGTGATTGCATATTTACTGTTCTCTCTGCGGTGAGAGAGAAAGGTGTCCAGAGCTTGTTTTGTTATTAAAACTAGATCAAAAAGAAAACGTCGTGGCTCTGGATCAGTCCCAGAGTCATCTAGTGATGAGGAAGGTGGAGACTCTGTCAGTTAAAAAGAGGGCTAAAAAGTCAATTGGTAAAGCAGCTCTAAATGACTTTGCTGATTCTGGCAAGCTGTCAAGGGCGTCAGCTGGTATCAACATGGCGCCTACTCCTTCTCCTAATCCTTCTCTTCCTTCTCCTTCTCCGTCGACCATTAATGGAGCAACGTCATTTCCGCCCACTCCCTCGGTGGGACCAGAAGTCACTGCCCCATCAGCTGATTTATCTCAGGACCTGTCAGCTTCCATTAAGGTGGCTGTAAATTCAAACACAGCTCCAGTTAAGGTGCCTGTTTGAAAGACTAGAAATGGAAAGGCAAAGATGGAGAAGAAGAGGTGGAGACTGATCCTGGTGAGGGGCCCTCTACTCTAAAAGATCCTGCTCAGGAGGAAGAGATTTGTTTTAAAGATCTAGCTAACCCAGTGAGATCAAAGCAGGATGGAGATGAAGTTAGGAAAGCAGCTGGCAAAGGTGGTTCTCAGCTTAAAGAGATCCTTAGGAGAATGACAGCAGGATTATATGGACAAAGAATTCAGGGAGACGAAGACGAAGATGATATTTCAGACTGTTCTTCGCCCCGCGAGGAATTGCAAAATGTCCGTAAAGATTTCACCAGGGCAGATAAGGAGCCAGTTCTAGCTTGGCTTAGTAGGTGTTATGATACAGGTGCTCCAGCTCTAACAGTTGGAGACAAGTCAGCAGCCCAGTTAGGAACACTCTCAAGGGATAATGGAATAGATAGACATCTAGGAAGGGCTCTCGGTAAGGTTAATCTGTGGATACGCCTTTTAATGGCGGTTGCCCTGAGATACCCTTCCCGAGATGATCTTCCATGGAATCCTAAACCCTGGACTACCATAGATGAGGGAATTAAGCGCTTGAGAGAATTTGCTGTTAGAGAGCTACTCTATGGTGAACATGAAACTCTGAATCCTGATGATATTCCTGTGGGTATTGGTCTTGCTAAAAAGGTCATCAAACTTGCTCCTTCTAATTATGCAAACATATTGGCAAGTAGAATTGTGTCAAGAAATTATGGTGGAACTTCTCCTGCGATTGGCCAATTCAGCGATCAAATGAGACAATTGGAGGATAGCATGACACGTGGTTCTTTGGTTTCAGCCATTGAAACTGTGTCTGGAGATATATAGAATTGCATAAGAGAGATAAAAGATGAATTTAGAAATTCCATATCCCAAATGGCACAAAGGGATAATTTCAATTCTTCCTCCAGGTGGATACAAGTTTCATCTGTGAGGAATACACGTCCTCCAAGGAGGTCATTCCAAAACAGGTCATTCCAAAACAGGTCATTCCAAAACAGACCAGCAAGGTAATCACGTAGAACTATTTGGATAACTCTGCGTGATCAGTTTGGTGAGAACATGAACCGTTGGGATGGCCAACCAACTTCTAATCTTTTCAGGAGACTGAGGGAATTGCAAAGTGGCAGAACCCGAGGTACCAACACCGGAAGGGTAGCTGTTACTTCCACAGTTCCCCAGAACGACTCTTGTGGCTCCAACAGTGGCTCCAGTTATAACATGCAAAGTTATAACCCTGCAAACTATGTGCAATGCACATGTGCGCATGTTCCCCATAACTAGGGGTGCCCTGCCTCCCGCCAGGGGGAGGTGAGGGATAACAGAGATAATAGAATCTATTGGGATGTGTACATCCAGTGGCCTGGCACTTCACAATTTCGGAAGTACAGGGCCTTGGTTGACACAGGAGCTCAGTGCACCATAATGCCATCAAATTATCAGGGATCGGAGTTTATAACTATTCTGGGAGTCACTGGTGGATCTCAAGAGTTAAGTAAGGTAGAGGTTAATATAAGTCTAACTGGTAAACAATGGAGGAAGCATACAGTTGTGACCGGACCTGACGCATCTTCTATTTTGGGAATTGATTTTCTGAGAGAAGGGCGTTTCAAGGACCCTAGAGGTTACAAATGGGCTTTTGGAGTAGCTTCAATAGAAATTGATGGACAAAAATTGAAGCTGTCTGCCAGACCTGAACTTTCTGATGAATCTGCAGTTGTGGGACAACACAAGATACAGGACATGAAATTGCCGGTTGCTTCTCAGACTGTGCATCACAGACAGTACAGAACCAACCGGGACTCTTTGTTGCCCATTCAGAATCTGATTCGTCAGTTGGAGAGTCAGAAAGTCGTCAGCAAAACCCATTCACCTTTCAACAGTCCAGTGTGGCCTGTGCAGAAGCAGAATGGAGACTGGCGTCTGACAGTCGACTACCGAGCCCTAAATGAAGTGACACCACCTATGAGTGCAGCAGTACCAGACATGATGGAGCTACAGTATGAGCTGGAATCCAAAGAGGCCAAATGGTATGCTACCATAGACATTGCTAATGCATTTTTCTCTATTCCCATAGCAGAGGAATGCAGGCCTCAGTTTGCTTTCACCTGGAGAGGAATCCAGTACACTTTCAACAGGCTACCAATGGGCTGGATCCACAGCTCAAGCATCTGTCATGCTGTGATCCACGATACACTGGACAAAGGCGGTGCTCCAGAACACATCCAGTTCATCGATGATATCATCGTCTGGGGTAAAACTGCTGAGGAAGTCTTTGAGAAAGGTAACAAAATCATTGACATTCTTCTGGATGCAGGTTTTGCCATCAAACGACACAAGGTGAAAGGACCGACCACAGAGATTCAGTTTCTGGGAGTGCGGTGGCAGGATGGACGCCGACACATTCCAGTGGATGTGGTAAATAGAGTCTCCACCATGGCAAATCCCACCAACAAGCAAGAGACCCTACGTTTCTTGGGGATAGTGGGATTTTGGAGACTGCACATTCCTGGATACAGTCAGATTGTGAAACCTCTGTATGATGTGACTCGAAAGAGAAACCATTTCCACTGGGGACCTGAACAACAAGCAGCCTTTGACCAGATAAAGCAAGAGGTAGTTCAAGCGATGGGTCTGGGACCTGTCCGAGATGGTCCAGACATTAAGAACATTTTGTACACGTCCGCAAGTAACAATGGTCCAACCTGGTGCTTGTGGCAAAAAGCTCCAGGTGAGACACATGGACGACCTCTTGGTTTCTGGAGTTGAGGTTACAGAGGTTCAGAGGCTAATTATACTCCAACAGAGAAAGAAATTTTAGCTGCCTATGAAGGAGTAAAAGCATCTTCTGAAGTAATTGGAACTGAATCACAACTTCTCTTAGCTCCCAGATTACCAGGTTTTTCCCTGTGGCAAAACAGCCTAAGGTGAAACGACCTAAGGTGAAATAGCCTAAGCTTAAACAGCCTTCCCCCGGCATTAGGACTTGCTCCTTAAAAAAAAAGAGGAGGGTAATTGTTATTGGTGATTCCCTCCTGAGAGGAACAGAGGGCCCCATATGTCGGCCAGACGCTACTCACAGGGAGGTTTGTTCCCTTCCAGGAGCCGTGGTTGGAGGTGTTACCACAAGACTGCCTGGTATGGTGCAGCCCTCTGGCTATTATCCCTTGATAGTTATGCAGTTAGGGAATGATGATGTTGCAACCAGAACTCCCAGGGCTATCAAAGATGAATAGAATAGAATAGAATAAACCAGGTTGGAAGAGACCTTCAAGATCATCACGTCCAACCTATCACCCAACACCACCTAATCAACTAACCCATGTAACCAAGCACCCTGTCAAGTCTCCTCCTGAACACCTCCAGTGACGGCGACTCCACCACCTCCCCAGGCAGCCCATTCCAATGGGCAATCACTCTCTCCGTGTAAAACTTCCTCCTGACCTCCAGCCTGAACTTCCCCTGGCGCAGCCTGAGACTGTGTCCTCTTGTTCTGGTGCTGGCTGCCTGGGAGAAGAGACCAACCTCTGCCTATTTACAACCCCCCTTCAGGTAGTTGTAGAGAGTAATGAGGTCACCCCTGAGTCTCCTCCCCTCCAGGCTAAGCAGCCCCAGCTCCCTCAGTCTCTCCTCATAGGGCTTGTGTTCCAAGCCCTCACTAACTTCGTTGCCCTTCTCTGGACTCGTTCCAGCAAGTCAACATCCTTCCTAAACTGAGGGGCCCAGAACTGGACACAGTACTCGAGGTGTGGCCTAACCAGTGCAGCGTACAGGGGCAGAATGACCTCCCTGCTCCTGCTGGCCACACTGTTCTTAATGCAGGCCAGGATGCCATTGGCCCTCTTGGCTGCCTGGGCACACTGCAGGCTCATGTTCAGCCTACCATCAACCAGCACTCCCAGGTCCCTCTCTGCCTGGCTGCTCTCCAGCCACTCTGACCCCAGCCTGTAGCACTGCATGGGGTTGTTGTGGCCAATGTGCAGAACCCGGCACTTGGATGCATTAAATTTCATGCCGTTGGACTCTGCCCATCTGTCCAGCCTGTCAAGGTCTCTCTGCAAAGCCTCTCTACCCTCTAGCAGATCAACTCCTGTCCCCAGCTTGGTGTCATCAGCAAATTTACTGATGATAGACTCAATGCCCTCATCCAGATCATCAACAAAGATGTTAAAGAGGATGGGGCCCAGCACTGATCCCTGGGGGACTCCACTACTGACTGGCCGCCAGCCGGATGTGACACCATTCACCACCACTCTCTGGGTTCGGCCATCCAGCCAGTTCCTAACCCAGCTCAGAGTGCTGCTGTCCAAGCCATGGGCTGACAGCTTGGCCAGCAGTTTGCTATGGGGGACGGTGTCAAAGGCCTTGCTGAGGTCCAGGTAAACTACATCCACAGGCCTCCCCACATCCACCAGGCGGGTCACCTGATCATAGAAGGAGATCAGGTTGGTCAGGCAGGACCTGCCCTTCCTAAATCCATGTTGGCTGAGCCTGATCCCTTGGCCATCCTCTAAGTGCTGTGTTAATGCACTCAGGATGACCTGTTCCATGATCTTGCCTGGCACTGAGGTCAGGCTGACAGGCCTGTAATTCCCTGGCTCATCCAACCGGCCCTTCTTATGGATGGGCACCACGTTGGCCAGCTTCCAGTCCTCTGGGACCTCGCCAGTGAGCCAGGACTGCTGAAAAATGATGGAGAGCGGTTTGGCCAGCTCCTCTGACAGCTCCCTCAGCACCCTAGGATGGATCCCATCTGGTCCCATGGACTTGTGGGGATCCAGGCGGCTGAGCAGACCACCAACTACCCCATTTTGGAACAGTGGAAAACTATGCTGCTCCCTGGCTCCTTCTGCCAGCTCTGGAGGCCAGCTGTCTGGAAGACATTCTGTCCTGCTAGTAAAAATTGAGGCAAAGAAGGTGTTAAGTATCTCTGCCTTTTCCTCATCCCTTGATACAATGTTCCCCTCCGTGTCCACCAAGGAGTGGAGGTTGTCCTTTCCCTTCCTCTTGCTATTAATGTATTTATAGAAGGACTTTTTGTTGTCCTTCACAACAGAGGCCAGACTAAGCTCCAAATGCGCTTTTGCCTCCCTAATTTTCTTCCTGCAAGACCTAGCAACATCCTTAAATTTTTCACGGGTTGCCTCCTCTCTTCCAAAGGTGATACACCCTCTTTTTTTCCCTTAGTTCCATTAAAAGCTCTTTAACCATCCAGGCTGGCCGTCTGCCCCAGCGGCTCATCTTCCGGCACATTGGCACAGCCTGTCCCTGAGCCTTCAACAGTTCTTCCTTGAAGTAGGACCAGCTCTCCTGGACCCCTTTGTTTTTAAGGGCTTTATCCCAAGGAACCCTCTGAATTAGTTCCTTGAGTAGCCTGAAGTCCGCCCTCCGGAAATCCAGAGTGAAGGTCTTCTTGCTACCCCTCTTAGCTTGACCAAATAATGAGAATTCAATTATCTCGTGGTCACTGGCCCCTAAGCACCCTCCGACCACCACATCACCCACCAACCCTTCCCTATTGGTGAAGAGGAGGTCAAGCATAGCCTTGCCCCTGCTGGGCTCTCGCAGCACCTGGGATAAGAAGCTGTCCTCCATGCATTCTAAGAACCTCCTAGATTGCCACTTCTCTGCTATGTTAAGATCCCAGCAGATATCAGGCAAGTTGAAGTCGCCCATGAGAACAAGGTCAGACAATCTTGAGACAGCCTTAAGCTGCCTATAGAATGACTCATCAACATCCTCCTCCTGGTTGGGTGGTCTATAACAGACTCCAACCAGGATGTCAGCCCTGTTGGCCTTCCCTCTAATTCTTACCCACAGGCACTCAACCCGATCGTCCCTAATCTCCGTCTCAATGGCATCTAGTGCCTCCCTGACGTACAGGGCCACCCCTCCACCCCTTCTTCCTTGCCTGTCTCTCCTGAAGAGCCTGTAGCCATCAATTGCAGCGCTCCAGTCATGTGAGTCATCCCACCACGTCTCTGTGATGGCAACTACATCATAACTTTCTTGCCGCAGCAAGGCTTCCAGCTCTTCTTGTTTATTGCCCATGCTTCGTGCATTAGTGTACATGCACTTCAGCCGGGCTGCTGGTTTCACCTCTTGCTCTGGCTTATCACCCCCAGATCCCAGCCTGGGGGGACTGGTTTCAACCCCTTCCCCCTTCGAAACTAGTTTAAAGCCCTATCTATGAGACCTGCCAATTCCCTCCCCAGAATCTTTTTCCCTTTGAGGGATAGGCCATTCTCGTACACTCTGATCTTACCCCTCCTCTGGGACAGATGTGCTTCATCTGTTGCCAGCTGGCCTGGTGCAGCAGAAAGTTTATCAAGATCAAAAAACCCAAAATTCTTTTCCCTGCACCAGCCTCTAAGCCACTTGTTGACTTCAGCTGCTGACCTGTTCCTTATGGTATTCCCACCTGCAACTAAGGGTATAGACGAAAAAATTATTTGTGCCCCTGATCCCTCAACCAGATCTCCCAGGGCCCTGAAGTCAGAGCTGGCAGAAGGAGCCAGGGAGCAGCATAGTTTTCCACTGTTCCAAAATGGGGTAGTTGGTGGTCTGCTCAGCCGCCTGGATCCCCACAAGTCCATGGGACCAGATGGGATCCATCCTAGGGTGCTGAGGGAGCTGTCAGAGGAGCTGGCCAAACCGCTCTCCATCATTTTTCAGCAGTCCTGGCTCACTGGCGAGGTCCCAGAGGACTGGAAGCTGGCCAACGTGGTGCCCATCCATAAGAAGGGCCGGTTGGATGAGCCAGGGAATTACAGGCCTGTCAGCCTGACCTCAGTGCCAGGCAAGATCATGGAACAGGTCATCCTGAGTGCATTAACACAGCACTTAGAGGATGGCCAAGGGATCAGGCTCAGCCAACATGGATTTAGGAAGGGCAGGTCCTGCCTGACCAACCTGATCTCCTTCTATGATCAGGTGACCCACCTGGTGGATGTGGGGAGGCCTGTGGATGTAGTTTACCTGGACCTCAGCAAGGCCTTTGACACCGTCCCCCATAGCAAACTGCTGGCCAAGCTGTCAGCCCATGGCTTGGACAGCAGCACTCTGAGCTGGGTTAGGAACTGGCTGGATGGCCAAACCCAGAGAGTGGTGGTGAATGGTGTCACATCCGGCTGGCGGCCAGTCAGTAGTGGAGTCCCCCAGGGATCAGTGCTGGGCCCCATCCTCTTTAACATCTTTGTTGATGATCTGGATGAGGGCATTGAGTCTATCATCAGTAAATTTGCTGATGACACCAAGTTGATGGTAGGCTGAACATGAGCCTGCAGTGTGCCCAGGCAGCCAAGAGGGCCAATGGCATCCTGGCCTGCATTAAGAACAGTGTGGCCAGCAGGAGCAGGGAGGTCATTCTGCCCCTGTACGCTGCACTGGTTAGGCCACACCTCGAGTACTGTGTCCAGTTCTGGGCTCCTCAGTTTAGGAAGGATGTTGACTTGCTGGAACGAGTCCAGAGAAGGGCAACGAAGTTAGTGAGGGGCTTGGAACACAAGCCCTATGAGGAGAGACTAAGGGAGCTGGGGCTGCTTAGCCTGGAGGGGAGGAGACTCAGGGGTGACCTCATTACTCTCTACAACTACCTGAAGGGGGGTTGTAAATAGGCAGAGGTTGGTCTCTTCTCCCAGGCAGCCAGCACCAGAACAAGAGGACACAGTCTCAGGCTGCGCCAGGGGAAGTTCAGGCTGGAGGTCAGGAGGAAGTTTTAGACGGAGAGAGTGATTGCTCATTGGAATGGGCTGCCTGGGGAGGTGGTGGAGTCACCGTCACTGGAGGTGTTCAGGAGGAGACTTGACAGGGTGCTTGGTTACATGGGTTAGTTGATTAGATGGTGTTGGGTGATAGGTTGGACGTGATGATCTTGAAGGTCACTTCCAACCTGGTTTATTGTATTGTATTGTATTGTATTGTATTAAATTGGATGTTCAAAGGCAAAGGCTCCACACCACATCATGCCACAGACTCAACATGGTCTAAGTGGATGGCTCTGATAACACAGAGAGCTCGAATGGGAAATCTTGAAAGACCTGGTCTAGTGGAGGTGATCTCAAGTTGGCCCGAAGGTATCAACTGCGCTAAACCTCCAGAGGAGAAAGTGACTCGTGCTGAGGAAGCTCCTCCTTACAATGACCTTTCTGATGATGAAAAGAAATATGCTTTGTTCACAGACGGTTCCTGTCGTCTTGTTGGAAACAAGCGAAGGTGGAAGTCTGCAGTGTGGAGTCCAACACGCCGAGTTGCAGAGGCGAAAGATAGAGAAGGAGAATCCAGTCAGTTCGCAGAGGTAAAAGCTGTCCAGCTAGCTCTCGACGTAGCTGAACGTGAGAGATGGCCAAAGCTTTAGCTCTACACCGACTCATGGATGGTAGCAAATGCTCTGTGGGGTTGGCTAAAGAACTGGAAGAAGAGTGGTTGGCAGAGGAAAGGAAAACCCATTTGGGCAGCCAACCTATGGCAGGACATTGCTGATCGAATCGAGAGAATTCCAGTGAAAGTGAGACACATCGATGCTCACATTCATAAGAGCAAAGCTACTGAGGAACAGCAACACAACCATCAGGCAGATCTAGCTGCAAGAGTTTCTCAAGTAGACATGGGCTCTAATCTTGATCTTGACTGGAAACACCGAGGTGAGATATTCTTAGCTCGGTGGGCTCACGATTCATCAGGACATCAAGGCAGAGATGCAACATACCTATGGGCTTATGACAGATCCATAGACATTTCCATGGATGGTATCACACAAGTCATCCATGACTGTGACATTTGTGCTGCTATTAAGCAGGCAAAATGACTTAAGCCCTTGAGGTATGGTGACAGATGGTCCAAGTACAAATATGGTGAAGCTTGGCAGATTGACTACATCACTCTACCACGTTCTCGTTCTGGTAGGCAGTATGTGCTTACTATGGTAGAGGCAAACACTGGATGGTTGGAAACTTGTCCAGTTCCACATGCAACTGCACGCAACACCATTCTCAGTATGGAGAGACAGATCCTGTGGAGACACGGAACTCCAGAGAGGATTGAGTCAGACAACGGAACTCATTTCAAGAACAACCTTGTAAAGAACTGGGCAAAAGAGCACAGTTTTGAGTGGATATTCCATATTCCCTACTATGCACCAGCTTCAGGGAAGATTGAACGCTACAACGGTTTGTTGAAGACCACTCTTAAAGCCATGGGGGGTGGATCTTTGAAAAACTGGGAAAAACATTTAGCACAAGCAACCTGGCTGGTAAATAGTAGAGGTTCAGTGAACCGAGCTGGACCTGCACATTCAGATTTGCTACAGAAACTAGAAGGTGATAGAGTTCCTGTTGTTAGAGAAAAGAATCTGTTAGGTAAAACTGTTTGGGTATTTTCACCCTCAGGAGAGGCTAAACCTGTCCGAGGGGTGGTTTCAGCTGAAGGTCCGGGTCACACTTATTGGGGAATGCAAGAGAATGGTGAAATTCAGTGTATACCACAAAGAAATTTAACTTTAGCTGAAAGAGGTTAATTTCAAACTGCTGTACAGCTACATTGCATCCAAAAGAAGAATCAACGAGAAATCTACGGTGCAAGAACCCTGAGAGCCCTGAGAGCCCTGAGTCAACTAAGAGACCCTGAGAATCCCTGTTTCCCTTTTCTTCGCTTCGTCGGCGAAGAAGTGAACTGTTTTCCATTTTTCTCATTTTCTGATTTTCTTGGACTTTTGAATGATCTACATCTGAGCATAAGCGAATTGGACTATGAACTTTGCTCACGAACTATAAATATCATTTTGGATTTGATGGACAGTATGAACGGCCAATGAAATTGTTTAGAAAGGGTGGACTGTGGCCGGTTGAGCCTGTCCCGTTAAGAAAGGGAATATGGTGGACGGAAGTTGATAAACGAAAAGAACGGATCTAAACTATTTCATTGGTATAGTGGGAGGAAGCACCTTCTGAACTGGGAGTGCAGGAAGGTATACTGGGCTTTCCAGCATTTTTCTACAGCCTGGCTTCCGCTTTTCCTTAGGGAGCAGCTTGCAGCTCCTGGGCTTTCTGTCAAGGCTTCGGCCTTGAAACCGATAAGCTATAAGGCCTGTATTAACTGCTTTCCAATAAACGCAAAACTGCTTTTAACTTCTTTCTTTCTCTTTCACACTCTTTTCTAACCCATTCCTGGGGAAAGGGGGGGGAGAGGGGAGAGCGGACGTAGGACACTCCCCTCAGCAGAGTGGGGAAGTCCCATTTCTATGCTACTCTATTGTATATCTTTGTATATATTGTACGTATTGTAAATTTGTATATATTCCCCTGCATATCCTACATTGCTTTGAAAATATACAGCTTCACTGCTTTGCTAATTCAGCTGTGAGCTTTTTTTCCTTTCCCTACAATTTTTCTTTCCCTTTACTTTACAGGGGGGAGGGAAGAGGCTTCTTGGCCTTACTCTTAAACCCCACAACACCCAACAATGTTTTCATTAGTTTCGATCACTCTCGAAATCAAGTATTTTACAGCAGTGTGGAACACCCTGCATCTCAGCAGAGGAAAGAGGTAGGGAAGAATTCTAAGGATCATTTTGACTGTCTCCAGAAGTTGGATCAGATGGCAAATGCAATTTGGTGCTAGGCCTTTTCCTTTAGGTTTTACCCCAGCAATGTTTTGCTTCTATTCGAATTATCTTAGAAGTGCTGTATGGAGCTGAAGATTAAAGCATGTATCTCAGCAGAGGAAAGTGTTAGGGCTGAATTCAAATACTCATTTTGACTGTCTCCAGCAGTTAGAACAGATGGCAAATGCAATTTGGTGCTAGGACTTCCCCTTTCGGTTTTACCCCAACAATGTTTTCATTTTATCGATCAATATCGAAATCAAGCATTTTACAGCATTGTGGACCACCCTGTATCTGAGCAGAGGAAAGAGGTAGGGAAGAATTCTAAGGATCATTTTGGCTGTCTCCAGAAGTTAGATCAGATGGCAAATGCAATTTGGTGCTAGGCTTTTCCCTTTAGGTTTTACCCCAAGAATGTTTTGCTTCTATTTGAATTGTCACAGAAGTGCTGTATGCAGCTGTAGATTAAAGCATGTATCTCAGCAGAGGAAAGCGTTAGGGCTGAATTCAAATACTCATTTTGACTGTCTCCAGCAGTTAGATCAGATGGCAAATGCAATTTGGTGCTAGGACTTTCCCTTTCGGTTTTACCCCAACAATGTTTTCATTTTATCGATCAATATCGAAATCAAGCATTTTACAGCATTGTGGACCACCCTGTATCTGAGCAGAGGAAAGAGGTAGGGAAGAATTCTAAGGATCATTTTGGCTGTCTCCAGAAGTTAGATCAGATGGCAAATGCAATTTGGTGCTAGGCTTTTCCCTTTAGGTTTTACCCCAAGAATGTTTTGCTTCTATTCGAATTGTCTTAGAAGTGCTGTATGCTGCTGTAGATTAATGCATGTATCTCAGCAGAGGAAAGTGTTAGGACTGAATTCAAATACTCATTTTGACTGCCTCCAGAAGTTAGATCAGATGGCAAATGCAAATTGGTGCTAGGCCTTTCCCTTTAGGTTTTACCCCAAGAATGTTTTCATCAGTTTCGATCACTCTCGAAATCAAGCATTTTACAGCACTGTGTACCACCCTGTATCTCAGCAGAAGAAAGAGGTAGGGAAGAATTCTAAGGATCATTTTGACTGTCTACAGAAGTTAGATCAGATGGCAAATGCAATTTGGTGCTAGCCCTTTCCCTTTAGGTTTTACCCCAACAATATTTTCACTAGATTCGATCACTCTTGAAATCAAGCATTTTACAGCAGTGTGGACCACCCTGTATCTCAGCAGAGGAAAGAGGTAGGGAAGAATTCGAAGGATCATTTTGACTATCTCCAGAAGTTTCATAGTTTGATAGTTTCATTCAGGGCTGGAAGGGACCAGAAGGATCTTCTAGTTCCAACCCCCCTGCCATGGGCAAGGAAACTCCACACTAGAACAGGCTGGACAGAGCCTCATCCAGCCTGCTCTTAAACACCCCCAGGGACGGGGCCTCGACCACCTCCCTGGACAACCCATTCCAGGGTCTCACCACTCTCATGCTGAAGAACCTCCTCCTCACATCTAGCCTGAATCTCCCCACCTCCAGCTTCATTCCATTCCCCCTACTCCTATCACTACCTGACATCCTGAGCAGTCCCTCCCCAGCCTTCCTGTAGGCCCCTTCAGATACTGGAAGGCCACAATTAGGTCACCTCGGAGTCTTCTCTTCTGCAGACTGAACAGCCCCAACTCCTTCAGTCTGTCCTCATAGGAGAGGTGCTCCAGCCCTCTGATCATCCTCGTGGCCCTTCTCTGGACACGTTCCAGCACCTCCACATCCCTCTTGTAATAGGGGCTCAAGAACTGGACACAGTACTCCAGGTGGGGTCTCACCAGGGCTGAGTAGAGGGGGAGGATCACCTCCCTCGACCTGCTAGCCACACTTCTCCTGATGCAGCCCAGGATCTGATTGGCTTTGCGGGCTGCAAGTGCACATTGAGAGCTCATGTTGAGCTTTTTGTCCACCAGCACCCCCAAGTCTCTCTCCTCAGGGCTACTCTCCAGCCAGTCACTGGTCAGCCTGTATTTGTGCCTGGGATTGCCCCGACCCAGATGCAGGACCCTGCACTTGCTCTTATTGAACTTCATGAGGTTGGCTTGTGCCCACCTCTCCAGCCTGTCAAGGTCCCTCTGGATGGCCTCACTTCCCTCCAGCGTGTCTGCTGCACCACACTGCTTGGTGTCATCAGCAAACTTGCTGAGGGTGCACTCAATGCCACTGTCCATGTCACCCACAAAGATGTTGAACAAGACAGGTCCCAGGACTGATCCCTGAGGGACTCCGCTTGTCACTGGCCTCCACTGGGACATGGACCCATTGACAGCCACTCTTTGGGTGCGGTCATCAAGCCAGTTCCTTATCCATCTAGTGGTCCACCCATCAAGCCCATGTGTCACCAGTTTGGAGACCAGGATGTGGTGCGGGACAGTGTCGAAGGTTTTGCTGAGGTCCAGGTAAATGACATCAGTTGCTCGCCCCTCATCTATTAATTTTGTCACCTGCTCATAGAAGGCCACCAGGTTGGTCAGGCAGGATTTGCCCTTGGCAAAGCCATGCTGACTGTTCCCAATCACCTCTTCACTATTCCTTTGAGCGAGTAGTGACTCCAGGAGGATCTGCCCCATGATCTTTCCAGGCACAGAGGTGAGACTGACTGGCCTGTAGTTCCCTGGTTCCTCCTTCTTACCCTTTTTGAAGATGGGGGCAATGTTTCCCCTTTTCCAGTCTGTGGGGACTTCACCAGATTGCCATGACTTTTGAAATATAATAGAGAGGGGTTTAGCAACCTCATCTGCCAGTTCTCTCAGTACCCGTGGATGTATCCCGTCGGGTTGTCAGGGTCCGGAGACACAGTTCTTTTAAATATTCCCGTGTTTGTGAAATTAAAGGCACTAACGAGGCCAAAGTATCAACAGCTAGACTATTTATTAGATAAAGTGGACATAAGAAGGGAGAGGGAGAAAAGAGAGAGAGACGAGAGATAGAGAGAGAGAGAGAGAGAGAGAGAAGAGGGAAGGAATTAGAAGGAGAAAGTCAGAAAGAGATTATATTACCAACGGTCAGGGGTGGTGAGAGTCCAAGATGCGTTGCGTTGCCCCGTGATGTTATGGTGCCGTCTTCTCTCTTCTTCTTTGACAGTGTCACTCAAGTCTTTTATACAGTTTTTTAGTCCTCAGGCAGGTCAGGTATTTCAGAGGCAAGGCAATAATCCAGGTATCTGTTCCCCCGGAAATCTGTGTATGTGGGCAAGACTTCTGGATGGGGGTGAGGGGGGGCCTCCGTCCCCCCCCCCTCCATTCAGACAAGTCCTGCCACATTCCTTTACACAGGTGGTGGAAACCATAGTATCACCCTGCCCAGAAAGCCTGATGGCTGGGTCCTTGGGTCCATTGTTGTAGTCCGGTGTTACCACGATGCAATCACAAGCTGATTTGCATCCAGGATTGGTCGTGATGGCTGGGTCCTTAGGTCCATTGTTGTAGTCCGGGTGTTATCACGATGCAATCACAAGCTGATTTGCATCCAAGATTGGTCACTTTATCTTTGTTGATTTACATTAAGAGAGACAAACTTGTCGTCTTCCACACCACCCCGTCAATCAAAGATAAAAGTGAGAGAGAAAGAAAAGAAAGGAAAGGAAAGGAAAGGAAAGGAGAGAATTTTTAAACAATTTTTACAATACATTTTGATCGTCTAATGGCACGAATCTGTTTTACATCGTCATTAGTCACAAATTGCATATTAGATACTACATGTTGAATCAAATGTATAAAACAGGGAATAATACAGGGTAAAAAGAGTAACAAGGCCAAAACACAGAACAAATAATACAACAATTGTTTCATCCACGGTCCTCCTGGGAGCCAGGAGAGCCAGCTCATATCCCACCCCTCCCAAGTTTGGACAGGGACATGTGTTAGCTTCCTCAGTCCAGATGATATTTTCTTTACTACTTTTCCATTGTCATCAATTTGTAGACAGCAGTTAGAATCATTTAATTTCCCACAGACCCCTCCTTCTTCTGCTAACAAATAATCGAGAACCATCCTATGTTGTAGAATGGCTGTTCGCATCTGTGTAGCTTGATCTGCTAATAAATCTAGGGCACGAGCTGTCTCATTGCTGATTACTTCTAAGAGGGCTTGCAGCCTTATGATACGGTTTAAGTTATAGATTGGTTCTCGAGCACCACTAATCCTTTCATAGGGGTTCCAGGTGGCAGGACCATAATATTCAATAATCCTTTGGGGGGTCCATTCACCCTTTCCCCATTGTTGACCACTACCCCTGGTCAAGTGAGTGGAGATGGACCTCTTCCTTTTACCCAGGTTATCATATACTTTGATCCCTAGGGCATTTCCTTCTCCACCTGGGAGCAAGAAAAACAATGGGTGGATTAGTCCAACATAGCATATCCCAGTCCAATTCGGTGGTAATTTTTATAGGCCCGGTGCCCGCATATCCAATAATGGCCTTTTAGTGCAGTAGTTCCATTTTCAAACAGGCCTGTGGGGGTTGTAGGCATCTGGAAATATGTAGAATTTGTCATGCCCAATGGATTAGGGAAAAGGACATGGTTCCATCTCCCCTCAGGCTGAGCATGACCCACCATTGTACAATACCAAGCACCCGAATCATTTTTCCACTCACACGATTGGTAGAGGAGTGGACCATATCTTTCTCTGAAATCATATATACGAGACACATTTTCTCTTGACCAAAACCCCTCAAAGTCCTTAACTCCCCCATTTTTATTAACCCACATCCACCCAGATGTGTGCCTAAAACTGGGTCTTTTCTTTTGGTTTTGTAATCTCAGATTGCGATATGTATATGTCCATTGACATGTACTTCTACCTACAAAAACACCACCAGGTTGTGTGCGGTTTAGGCAATAGATTCCTTGGCCTGGATACTGGACTGGCCATGGGGCTGTATCTTCTTCAGTCCAAAAGGTGTTTTTGTCCACTTCACTAAGGGAGCTCACAAGCCATTTGGGAGCTACTGGAGTCGAAACCCAAGGCCATGCTTCGAACCCCTGTGGCCCACCACACACCCAACAGTTCGTAAGGTTGTACACAGAGGACACTTCTTCTGCCAGCTGCATGAATAGATTGGTTACAAGAAACCCCTCATTAGGGTCTGAGGGGGCAGATGCAGAAATGTCAAGGGTTAATGCTCCAAGGGTACACCAAAATAGAGAGACAAACATCTTGTTCATATCATAGGGAATATCACATAGATAATTATAACAAAGCAGTTTCCCAGAAGGTCATGCAGATGTACAACAGCCCCACAGGTTCTCCAAGGCAGCCCTCGGGTCTCTCACCTAGAAGGAAAAAAAAAAAGAAAACGAACTCGGTCCATTGTAGGGAACCGGTAGATAGTTATTATTAGAAAGATGGAATAATCCACCTTGTATTAATCTTGAATTCTTTTTCATGAGCATCTTTTGCCCTCCAGGTATATTTATTAATTGGAGTCTTGAGTACCAGGGGTATTGTTCCCACAGTGGGGAGTTCAACCAAAACTGGTTGACCTGGAGAGTATGAGGGAACTTTGGAATGCTCAGTATGGTTGGTATGATTTCTGGGGCTTTGGGGCAAAAGGCTGTAATTTTTGGGCATCCGTTTACCCCCCAACGGCTATTAACACTGGTCAATGCTTCCCTTAGCCGCTCGGCCCATCCTGGCATATGAGGTTTAAGGAAGCGTTTCAACAGACCGTTGGTTCGTTCCACGATCCCATTTGCCTGTGGGTAATAGGGGGTATGATATACCCAAGTAATTCCTTCCTGGGTTGCCCACTCTTGAACTGTTTTGGCAGTGAAGTGGGAACCATTGTCTGACTGGATGGACTGTGGTTTAGGGAATGTACCAAACCACCCCTTCAGTGCCTTAACTGTGTTTTCCCCGGTTGCTCTGGCAAATGCCTCAGCCGAGACCAATCCTGACACTATTTCTACCCCAACCAACACATATTGCTTCCCTTCTGATTTTCGGAAAGGGCCAATATAGTCCACTTGCCAAGCTTCCCACAGCCCTTTCCCCTCTCTTAGGTGCAGGGGTCATTTTCCAGAGGGTGTCTTTCCAAACGGGTGCGGCATTGTTCACAAGCAGAGACACAAGTCTTGCACTCTTCTCTGCTAACTGGCCAACCCCTCGCCTGGGCCTCACAATACAGATCTTTTATTCCAGAGTGTTTTCTTTTTACATGCAGCCATTCTAGCAAACGTTCCCAATTTTCTGTTATTTGGGTGTTTTGCAGGGAGCCAATCGGGCTAGTTCATCTGCTCTGCCATTCCATTGGCTAGCAGAGGAACCATCCTCTTGGTGGGAGGCCACCCATCCCACTGCGAATTTTCCTTTTTTAGCAATGGCCAGAATATCTTGCCATTTCTCCTTCTGCCATACAGGTATTCTATTAACTTCCCAGTCATTCTCCTCCCAGAAGAGTAACCATTCAGTACAGCCCTTAAATACAGCATAGGAGTCAGTATAGATGTGGACAGGAGAAGTAGATTCAGCCTCATGCTGAAAAACACTCCAGACTGCAATCAACTCCCCCACTTGAGCACTACCTTCCCCTTCAGTAATTATCTGTTCATCAGTATCCACACTGAGTGCCACAGATCTGTACTTCCAGGTCTTTCCTTCCCGCTTAGAGGAGGCATCTGTGAACCATGCATTCAGTATCTGTCCAGAGAATGTAGGTGCTATTTGTATTACGGAGAACGGTTTGTTAGCCTCCCAGTCTGGACCCATTTCCTCCTGGAAGGTCAACATTTTGGTGGTTCCCTCAGATACTGAAAAGATGTCACAGTAGTGCTCTATCTGGGCATACCATTTCCTCACAGAGGCTCTTTGGGCCACCCCTTCAGGTGGTGGTGTTCCTGCCAGAATTGTCTTAATTACTTTGAATGGGCCTCTAAGTACTATGTGTTGTTGTTTAATGGTCTTTTCAGCTTCCCGCAGGGCTAAACTAACCACAAACAAACCCTTTTCCCACACCGTGTATCTTTTTCTGCATCCTTAAAGCTACGACTGTAAAATGAAATTGGCCTGACAGGGGCTTCTGGACCCTTTTGCCATAAGTGTACTGATAAGCCAGACTTAGCAAATCCCCATTCAATGTGCACAGGGTCAGTAGGGTGAATAGGACCAAGAGCTTGGTGGGCAGTGGCTTCAAATATTAGCAGCTGTAATGCTTCTTCGTGGGGCTCTTCCCACTGCCACTGAACGCCTTTGCGTAACAAATCATATAGGGTCTTGCAATAATTGAAAAATCAGGAATATGTTTCCTCCAAAACACAAGTAATCCTAGTGCATGTTGCAAATCCTTTTGGACTCTGGCATTTTGATCTGGTCCAGGGAGGAAAGGGTGTCTGGTGGAATACAGGTCATTCCCCCCTTCCACCAGATTCCCAAAAACTTCACTTCACTTGAGGGCGTCTGTATTTTCTCAGGTGGTATCCTCAGCCCCAAATTTTCTAGATGTGAAATTATATTATCTTGGGTTATTCGTACCCCTTCAATATCTTCTCCTGCTACCAGAATGTCATCAATATATTGGTAAACACTGACCCCTGGTTCTAGTTGGACCTTTTCCAGTTCCTGTGCCAGCGCATGGTGGGCAAAAGTGGGTGAGTGCTTAAATCCCTGTGGGAGACGTGTGAATGTGAATTGTTGACCACCCCATGTAAAAGCAAAGCAGTCTTGGTCCTCAGGTTGCAGCGGGACCATAAAAAACATATCTTTCACATCCACTGTACCCATAATCGAGTGCGCTTTCTCCTGTATTGTAGCTATGAGTTCAGCAATATTTGGCACTGCAGCTGTTAGTGGTTCAGTATTGGCATTAAGCCTGCGGTAATCAATGGTCAGCCTCCATGTCCCATTAGGCTTTCGTACAGGCCAAACTGGGGAATTGAAAGCAGAGTGGGTGGGAACCACAATGCCCTGTTTCTTTAAGTCCTCCAGTACGGGCACTATTCCTTCTTTAGCTCCCAGAGGTATAGGATAAGGTTTGACATTTGTCAGCTTTGAGTGAGGTAGGAGAGGTACTGCTTTCAGCAGCCGAATGCTCATTATGGGAGACCCAAAAGACCATTTTCGCCCTTTGTTGTCTGACCAGGTCTTCCCTTTTAAAACATCAAGCCCTAGGAGGTTAGTTGAAACTCCCCTACGACCATTGACACCTTAGTGTCCTTATCTTCCCCGGCAAGCGTAACCGGATGGTTGCTAATGCCTGTGCATGTGTTTGACCCAGGGCATCTGCGACCAGCAATTTTTGTTTGGAGAGCACCACTCCACAATCAGTGGCATCCTTCGTTTTAATAGCTGAAATCTGAGCCCCGGTGTCTACTAAAAATGTAATAGGAATTTGTTTTGGTCCTACAATGCCAGTGATTAGTAAATCGCCCTGGCCATTTTCGGTGAGCTGACGAATATACATCCACCCTTCACCCCTCCGCCCACCATTGGGGGGTGAAGACTTCAGTTTCCCTGAGGCTGAAAAGAAGGGATGCCTTTATTCTCCTCAGACAGGTCTATTAAGGGGGGTGCAGTGGGCTCAATTTTCTGATTGGGCTCAGGCCAGTTCTTCACAATCATTTCTAATTGCTTTGTGTTTAGCCCATCTATCACTTCTTTGGGGATACTTTTCTTTAGACCTAAGTTCCACCAATATTGCCGGGTATTTGTGTGTTCCCTGCCCCTGTTCCAAGCCGGCTGGGGGCACGGTTAAACCCCTGAGGGCTTGAGGGTAAGTGGTTCAGTTTTACATGCCTCAAGCCCCTAGGGTCAGTTTTTTTAATTTCTTCAGGGAAACTATATTGCCTGGCATAGTCTAATAACTCCCTTCCGACCTCCTCCCATGTCCATGGTTTCAAGTCAGGCTGGCTGCCTCCGTGTGTTAAATTATCTCTTAGAGCAGCCTGCATCCTGGAGGAAATTGGGGTATCAGCTATTTCTTTTTGGAGCTGGATGCCTCTTATTTTAAGCGAGTCAGGGAGACCCCTGACCAGAGGAGTCATTCTGTTTGCATCTACCAGGAGAGAAAGAGGGGATTCAAAATGATGTTTTAGTTCCCTTTCATATATCATCTGCAGGCATGCAGCTTTTGCACATTCTCCATTATCTGATTCATCCCTCCCCGCAGAATTAGGGGTTCACCCCTCTCTTTTGGATCAAACCCCCCTGCCCAATAGGCAGCCCTTTGCGTAATACTCCAGGGTCCACTTCTGTTTTTTGTAGTTAGAAAAACATTATCACCCCAATAACCCATGGCTTCAGCTTCTGTTAACAGAATCTGATCACCTCCAGTTTTTGAAACTCGCCAGACATATTCCACCTCAGACTCCCCAGCAGAGCGTGCAAATTCTTTGCGAATTTTGGCTAATTCAGTTGAGGAGAAAGGTGTTTCTTTGGTTGTGATAGTGGGGGTAACCTCCCCATCCTCATATAAAACCTCAGTTTTAATGAGAGGTCTGATATGCGCAGCAGCTTCCTTAGCCGCTGTCAATTCTGCCCGAGGATATATGGGGGCAGGATCCGGGTAATCCCCCTCCTGTTTTGCTTCTAACTGAAGTTTAAGATCTGCTACTACATTTTTTAAAGTAGCCACATGGCTTTGTAGTGCGTCTACTAAGCCCTGCAAAGAGGAAATAGTTTTATTCTCCTGTTCATGCCATTCCTCTTTCTCCTTCACTGAGGCGGCTAAACAGGCACCTAAAACCACACAAATAAAACCTTTGCCTTTCCCGGCTTTTGCTCTTGCATCTTTCTGCAGGGCCACAATTCTATCAGCCACACTCTGGAAATTATGCCAATTTCCACGGGCCCAGTCAAGTACCTGTACAGATGGGCGGGCACCGTGAACTTCTAAAAGGCTAAAAAGCCGCTCACTCCCGGCCATCTCTTTTGTTTCACAAAGCATTTCTTAATAGGGCACTAAGTTTCACAGGGAAATCAGATCAAAACACTGTTTTTACCAGCAAAATCTTCCCTGGAAAAACGTACACTTTTAAAAGGATTACTCCAAAATAATCTTCTCCAGGAAAAATGCACAATAGATTTCTCAGGAGAGGTCACACACAAGAAAAAACAACAGCAACCTGGGCTTCTCAGGGAAGTAACACTATTTCCCTGAGAGAACCCACACTTGCAAAAGCTTCTCAGCTTTTGTACCTCAAATTTTATGTTACACCAGGACAACAACCTTGTGATTCTTAGGGAAGAGTAACTCTGTTTCCCTGAGAGAACACACACCGGCAGCAGTTTCTCAACTTTTGCTTCAATACTAGGCTTCTCAGGAAAGCCACACTTTCCCCGAGAGGATACACACTTTACAAATATCACCAAAACTGGGTTTCCTAAAAGAGGGTACTGAGAATTCTCGGGGAGGTCACACTATAAAACCAACAGTTGTACCCCAGATAATCATCCTCGAGAAAGCACACACATTTAAACCTTTTGAGAACTCCCACACAGTCTCTCTGAAAATTTCGCTTCGTCCTTCTCCGGCCACTTCCCTCGCGGGCGAGTGGAAACGCGAATCTGGACTCCACTCTCGCTTCGTACTAAAAGTACGTCTCAGGCACACACACACATTTCGGGGTTCTCAGAAATGGAATAAATTTGCTGTGATACTTTTCACTGCACGGGAATCCTGCCGACTACGCCAATTAAATGTCAGGGTCCGGAGACACAGTTCTTTTAAATATTCCCGTGTTTGTGAAATTAAAGGCACAAACGAGGCCAAAGTATCAACAGCTAGACTATTTATTAGATAAAGTGGACATAAGAAGGGAGAGGGAGAAAAGAGAGAGAGAGAGAGACGAGAGATAGAGAGAGAGAGAGAGAGAGAGAGAGAGAGAGAGAAGAGGGAAGGAATTAGAAGGAGAAAGTCAGAAAGAGATTATATTACCAACGGTCAGGGGTGGTGAGAGTCCAAGATGCGTTGCGTTGCCCCGTGATGTTATGGTGCCGTCTTCTCTCTTCTTCTTTGACAGTGTCACTCAAGTCTTTTATACAGTTTTTTAGTCCTCAGGCAGGTCAGGTATTTCAGAGGCAAGGCAATAATCCAGGTATCTGTTCCCCCGGAAATCTGTGTATGTGGGCAAGACTTTGGATGGGGGTGAGGGGGGGCCTCCGTCCCCCCCCCCTCCATTCAGACAAGTCCTGCCACATTCCTTTACACAGGTGGTGGAAACCATAGTATCACCCTGCCCAGAAAGCCTGATGGCTGGGTCCTTGGGTCCATTGTTGTAGTCCGGTGTTACCACGATGCAATCACAAGCTGATTTGCATCCAGGATTGGTCGTGATGGCTGGGTCCTTAGGTCCATTGTTGTAGTCCGGGTGTTATCACGATGCAATCACAAGCTGATTTGCATCCAAGATTGGTCACTTTATCTTTGTTGATTTACATTAAGAGAGACAAACTTGTCGTCTTCCACACGGGTCCCATGGACTTGAACACTTTCAGGTTCTTCAGATGATCACGAACCTGATCTGCACTTACAACGCAGGATTCTTATCCCCCTGTGGTGGGGTGGAAGGGTAAAGCCAAGAAGCCTCCTCCCTTCCCCCTTGTAAGGTAAAGGGAAAGAAAATTGAAGGGAAAGGGAAAAAAAACTCACAAACTGAATTAGCAAAGCAGTGGAGTTTTATATTTACAAAGCAATGAAGGATATGCAGGGGAGTATTTACAAATTTACAATATCTACAATATATACAAAGATATACAACAGAGTAACACAGAAATGAGAGTAACCCCCTCGGCAGAGGGGATTCCCCACCTCCGCTCTCCCCTCTCTTCCCCCCTTTCCCCAGAATGGGATAGAAAGAGAAAGAAAAGAGAGGAAAAAAAAATGTTAGAAGCAATTCGTGTTAATTGGAAAGGAGTTAATACCGGCCTTTATCTGGTCTTCAAGGCCGAGGCCTTGGCAGAAAGCCCAGCACAGAGAAAGAGCTGCTGCACCGTGGAGAGGCGGAAGCAAGACTGACAGAGAAGAGCTGGAAATGCCCATTTCACTCCCAGTTCAGAAGGTGCTTCCTCCCACTTCACCAATGAAATAGTTTAGATTATTCTTTCCGTTTACCAACTTCCGTCCACCATATTCCCTTTCTTAAGGGGACAGCGTCAACCGGCCACAGTCCACCCCTTCTAAACAATTTCATTGGCCGTTCATACTGTCCATCCAATCCAAAATGATATTTACAGTTCGTGAGTAAAGTTCATAGTCCAATCCGGCTATGCTCTGATGTAGATGATTCAAAAGTCCAAGAAAATCAGAAAATGAGAAAAATGGAAAACAGTTCATTTCTTCACAGACAAAGCGAAGAAAAGGGAAACAGGGATTCTCAGGGTCTCTTAGTTGACTCAGGGCTCTCAGGGATCTCAGGGTTCGTGCACCGTAGACTCCTCGTTGATTCTTCCTTTGGACGCGGAGTACCTGTACAACAGTTTGAAATTAACCTCTTTCAGCTAAAGTTAAATTTCTCTGTGTAATACACTGAATTTCACCATTCTCTTGCATTCCCCAATAAGTGTGACCCAGACCTTCAGCTGAAACCACCCCTCGGACAGGTTTAGCCTCTCCTGAGGGTGAAAATACCCAAACAGTTTTACCTAACAGATTCTTTTCTCTAACAACAGGGACTCTATCACCTTCTACTTTCCGCAGCAAATCTGAATGTGCAGGTCCAGCTCGGTTCACTGAACCTCTACTATTTACCAGCCAGGTTGCTTGTGCTAAATGTTTTTCCCAGTTCTTCAGAGATCCACCCCCCATGGCTTTAAGAGTGGTCTTCAACAAACCGTTGTAGCGTTCAATCTTCCCTGAAGCTGGTGCATAGTAGGGAATGTGGTTTACCCACTCAATACCGTGCTCTTTTGCCCAGTTCTTTTCAAGGTTGTTCTTGAAATGAGTTCCGTTGTCTGACTCAATCCTCTCTGGAGTTCCGTGTCTCCACAGGATCTGTCTCTCCAGACCGAGAATGGTGTTGCGTGCAGTTGCATGTGGAACTGGATAAGTTTCCAACCATCCAGTGTTTGCCTCTACCATAGTAAGCACGTATTGCTTACCAGAACGAGAACGTGGTAGAGTGATGTAGTCAATCTGCCAAGCTTCACCATACTTGTACTTGGACCATCTGTCACCATACCACAAGGGCTTAAGTCGTTTTGCCTGCTTAATAGCAGCACAAATGTCACAGTCATGGATGACTTGTGTGATAGCATCCATGGAAATGTCTATGGATCTGTCACGAGCCCACTGGTATGTTGCATCTCTGCCTTGATGTCCTGACGAATCATGAGCCCACCGAGCTAAGAATATCTCACCTCGGTGTTTCCAGTCGAGATCAAGATTAGAGTCCATGTCTACTTGAGAAACTCTTGCAGCTAGATCTGCCTGATGGTTGTGTTGCTGTTCCTCAGTAGCTTTGCTCTTAGGAATGTGAGCATCGATGTGTCTCACTTTCACTGGAATTCTCTCGATTCGATCAGCAATGTCCTGCCACAGGTCTGCAGCCCAAATGGGTTTTCCTTTTCTCTGCCAACCACTCTTCTTCCAGTTCTTTAGCCAACCCCATAGAGCATTTGCTACCATCCATGAGTCGGTGTAGAGATAAAGCTTTGGCCATCTCTCACGTTCAGCTACGTCGAGAGCTAGCTGGACAGCTTTTACCTCTGCGAACTGACTGGATTCTCCTTCTCCATCTTTTGCCTCTGCAACTCGGCGTGTTGGACTCCACACTGCAGACTTCCACCTTCGCTTGTTTCCAACAAGACGACAGGAACCGTCTGTGAACTAAGCATATTTCTCCTCATCATCAGAAAGGTCATTGTAAGGAGGAGCTTCCTCAGCACGAGTCACTTCCTCCTCTGGAGGTTTAGCACAGTTGATACCTTCGGCCAACTTGAGATCACCTCCACTAGACCAGGTCTTTCAAGATTTCCCATTCGAACTCTCTGTGTTATCAGAACCATCCACTTAGACCATGTTGAGTCTGTGGCATGATGTGGTGTGGAGCCTTTGCCTTTGAACATCCAATTGAAAACTGGTAATCTAGGAGCTAAGAGAAGTTGTGATTCAGTTCCAATCACTTCAGAAGATGCCTTTACTCCTTCATAGGCAGCTAGAATTTCTTTCTCTGTTGGAGTATAATTAGCCTCTGACCCTCTGTAACCTTGACTCCAGAAACCAAGAGGTCGTCCACGTGTCTCACCTGGAGCTTTTTGCCACAAGCACCAGGTTGGACCATTGTCACTTGCGGACGTGTACAGAATGTTCTTAATGTCTGGACCATCCCGGACAGGTCCCAGACCCATTGCTTGAACTACCTCTTGCTTTATCTGGTCAAAGGCTGCTTGTTGCTCAGGTCCCCAGTGGAAATGATTTCTCTTTCGAGTCACACCATACAGAGGTTTCACAATCTGACTGTATCCAGGAATGTGCAGTCTCCAAAATCCCACTATCCCCAAGAAACATAGGGTCTCTTGCTTGTTTGTGGGATTTGCCATGGTAGAGACTCTGTTTACCACATCCACTGGAATGTGTCGGCGTCCATCCTGCCACCGCACTCCCAGAAACTGAATCTCTGTGGTAGGTCCTCTCACCTTGTCTCGTTTGATGGCAAAACCTGCATTCAGAAGAATGTCAATGATTTTGTTACCTTTCTCAAAGACTTCCTCAGCAGTTTTACCCCAGACGATGATATCATCGATGAACTGGATGTGTTCTGGAGCACCTCCTTTCTCCAGAGCATCATGGATCACTGCATGACAGATGCTTGAGTTGTGGATCCAGCCCATTGGCAGTCTGTTGAAAGTGTACTGGATTCCTCTCCAGGTGAAAGCAAACTGAGGCCTGCATTCCTCTGCTATGGGAATAGAGAAAAATGCATTAGCAATGTCTATGGTAGCATACCATTTGGCCTCTTTGGATTCCAGCTCATACTGTAGCTCCATCATGTCTGGTACTGCTGCGCTCATAGGTGGTGTCACTTCATTGAGGGCTCGGTAGTCAACTGTCAGACGCCAGTCTCCATTCTGCTTCCGCACAGGCCACACTGGACTGTTGAAAGGTGAATGAGTTTTGCTGACGACTTTCTGACTCTCCAACTGACGAATCAGATTCTGAATGGGCAGCAAAGAGTCACGGTTGGTTCTGTATTGTCTGTGATGCACAGTCTGAGAAGCAACCGGCAATTTAATGTCCTGTATCTTATGTTGTCCCACAACTGCAGATTCATCAGAAAGTTCAGGTCTGGCAGACAGCTTCAATTTTTGTCCATCAATTTCTATTGAAGCTACTCCAAAAGCCCATTTGTAACCTCTAGGGTCCTTGAAACGCCCTTCTCTCAGAAAATCAATTCCCAAAATAGAAGGTGCGTCAGGTCCGGTCACAACTGTATGCTTCCTCCATTGTTTACCAGTTAGACTTATATTAACCTCTACCTTACTTAACTCTTGAGATCCACCAGTGACTCCCAGAATAGTTATAGACTCTGATCCCTGATAATTTGATGGTATTATGGTGCACTGAGCTCCTGTGTCAACCAAGGCCCTGTACTTCCGAAATTGTGAAGTGCCAGGCCACTGGATGTACTCATCCCAATAGATTCTATTACCTCTGTAATCCCTCTCCTCCCCCTGGCGGGAGGCAGGGCACCCCTAGTTATGGGGAACATGCGCACATGTGCATTGCACATAGTTTGCAGGGTTATAACTTTGCATGTTATAACTGGAGCCACTGTTGGAGCCATAAGAGTCGTTCTGGGGAACTGTGGAAGTAACAGCAACCCTTCTGGTATTGCTACCTCGGGTTCTGCCACTTTGCAATTCCCTCAGTCTCCTGAAAAGATTAGAAGTTGGTTGGCCATCCCAACGGTTCATGTTCTCACCAAACTGATCACGCAGAGTTATCCAAATAGTTCTACGTGATTACCTTGCTGGTCTGTTTTGGAATGACCTGTTTTGGAATGACCTCCTTGGAGGACGTGTATTCCTCACAGATGAAACTTGTACCCACCTGGAGGAAGAATTGAAATTATCCTTCTGTGCCAATTGGTATATGGAATCTTTCAGATCCTTCATGCAATTCTCAATCTTTCCAGACAGAGTTTCAATGGCTGAAACCAAAGAACCACGTGTCATGCTATCCTCCAATTGTCTCATTTGATCGCTGAATTGGCCAACTGTAGGAGAAGCTCCACCATAACTTCTTGACACAATTCTGCTTGCCAGAATGTTTGCATAATTAGAAGGAGCAAGTTTGATGATCTTTTTAGCAAGACCAATACCCACAGGAATATCATCAGGATTCAGAGTTTCATGTTCACCATAGAGTAGCTCTCTAACAGCAAATTCTCTCAAGCGCTTAATTCCCTCATCTATGGTAGTCCAGGGTTTAGGATTCCATGGAAGATCATCTCGGGAAGGGTATCACAGGGCAACCGCCATTAAAAGGCGTATCCACAGATTAACCTTACCGAGAGCTCTGCCTTGATGTCTATCTATTCCATTATCCCTTGAGAGAGTTCCTAACTGAGCTGCTGACTTGTCTCCAACTGTTAGAGCTGGAGCACCTCTATCATAACACCTACTAAGCCAAGCTAGAACTGGCTCCTTATCTGCCCTGGTGAAATCTTTACGGGCATTTTGCAATTCCTCACGTGGTGACGAACATTCTGAAATATCATCTTCCTCCTCGTCTCCCTGAACTTTTTGTCCATATAATCCTGCTGTCATTCTCCTAAGGATCTCTTTAAGCTGAGAACCACCTTTGCCAGTTGCTTTCCTAACTTCATCTCCATCCTGCTTTGATCTCACTAGGTTAGCTAGATCTTTAAAACAAACCTTTACTTCCTCCTGAGCAGAATCTTTTAGACTAGAGGGCCCCTCACCAGGATCAGTCTCCACCTCTTCTTCTCCATCTTTGGCCTTTCCACCTCTAGTCTTTAAAACAGCCACCTTAACTGGAGCTGTGTTTGAATTTACAGCCACCTTAATGGAAGCTGACAGGTCCTGGGATAAATCAGTTGCTGGGGCAGTGACTTCCGGTCCCACCGAGGGAGTGGGTGGAAGTGACATTGCTCCGTTAATGGCCGACGGAGAAGAAGAAGAAGGAGAAGGAGTAGGAGAAGGAGTAGGCGCCATGTTGATACCAGCTGTCGCCTTTGGCAGCTTGCTGGAATCAGCAAAGTCATTTAGAGCTGCTTTACCAATTGACTTTTTAGCCTTCTTTTTAACTGACACAGATTCTCCACCTTCCTCATCACTGGATGACTCTGGGACTGATCCAGAGCCACGGCGTTTTCTTTTTGATCTAGTTTTAATAACAAAACACGCCCTGGATATCTTTCTCTCTCGCCGCAGAGATAACAGCAAATACGCAATCACCATCACCAGCAACAGATTTATACACATCACATAAATCACCTTTGGATCCCAGGCATCACCTAAAGTTACTCTCTCCTCAGGCGGAATCTTAAAACCCTTTATCTCAATTGGGAGAGTGGTGGAGGTAACATTCCTGTATCTCACTGGCCATAGGAAATTAATAGATTTTCCATACCATAGTTTAACTCTATACATAACCCACATATAAATTGTCCGAACCAAATATTTACCCAGGTAATCCAAAATCAAACCCAAACAATATCTGCAAACCAGAGCCCCAAAAATTGAAAAGAATAATTGCTCCACAAACCACAATACCTTCATGTTTGTTAATTCAGCTGGAAAACTCTAAATCAATCAAGTAATAAATTAAACTAATTATCTGCCGCACGTTGGGTACGCCAATAAAAAAAATGTGGTGGGGTGGAAGGGTAAAGCCAAGAAGCCTCCTCCCTTCCCCCTTGTAAGGTAAAGGGAAAGAAAATTGAATGGAAAGGGAAAAAAAAACTCACCGGCTGAATTAGCAAAGCAGTGGAGCTTTATATTTACAAAGCAATGAAGGATATGCAGGGGAGTATTTACAAATTTACAATATCTACAATATATACAAAGATATACAACAGAGTAACACAGAAATGAGAGTAACCCCCCTCGGCAGAGGGGATTCCCCACCTCCGCTCTCCCCTCTCTTCCACCCTTTCCCCAGAATGGGATAGAAAGAGAAAGAGAAGAGAGGAAAAAAAAATGTAATTCGTGTTAATTGGAAAGGAGTTAATACCGGCCTTTATCTGGTCTTCAAGGCCGAGGTCTTGGCAGAAAGCCCAGCACAGAGAAAGAGCTGCTGCACCATGGAGAGGCGGAATCAAGACTGACAGAGAAGTGCTGGAAATGCCCATTTCACTCCCAGTTCAGAAGGTGCTTCCTCCCACTTCACCAATGAAATAGTTTAGATTATTCTTTCCGTTTACCAACTTCCGTCCACCATATTCCCTTTCCTAAGGGGACAGCGTCAACCGGCCACACCCCCTCTGGGACAAGTGTGTCCCATGAGTTGTTTTCAGCTCAGGTGCCTTGAAAACCAATCCATGATTGTGGAACCCAAAGCCCTGTCGATGGCACCAGCCCCTGAGCCATGAATTGATCTGTCGGCCCTTCCTCAGTGTGTCCTCATCCATTGCTGACGTTAGAGGGATGGCTGAGAACACGACTTGAGCCCCTGATCCCTTTAGCATTTCCCCTAAAGTTCTGAAGTCTTTTTTAATAGATTGTGAGCCTTTCATTGTTACATCATCACTGCCCACCTGAAAGACAAGCAGTGGGTAGTAGTCTGAAGGACTCACGAGGTTGGGAATTCTGTCTACAACGTCTTTAACTTGGGTACCAGGGAGGCCGCTGACCACTCTATGAAATTGGTCTGGTCTGCATATTGGGCCCTCTGTTCCCCTCAGTAGGGAGTCTCCTATGACGATGACCCTGCGAGGTTTCTTTTGTGGGTAAGTTTTGATGGCTGGCCTGAGGCAACCTGTCATTGGTGCAGCTTCTGACCTTCTTGAGTCCTCAGCATTACCAATGACCTGTTCCTCCTGCAGAGCCTCATACCTGTTCTGTAACTGCACTGGAGGCAGCGTGCTGCTCACAGGAGCAGACTTCCTTTGTTTGCACTTCTTCTGTCGGGCAGAGACCTGTTCCCATTGGCCCTGCTCATGTGGGTTACTACAGGGAGGTTGAGAATCTTGCTTCTGGGAAGGTATCAAACTCCCTGTTCCCCTAAGTGTTACTCCCTGTTCTGGTTTCGAAGAGATTACGTTATGGGAATCGTCAATTTTCTGCTCACCATCTCTTCTAGCTCTTAGCCTTTCCATCTCTTCTTTTAGTTTGACCACCATTCTCATCAGATCACTGACCTGCTCACACCTGAAACAGGAGCTGCTCCCTCCAGCCTCCATATCGTGTGCCAGGCTCCAGCACTCACTGCAGCCACCTACCTGAACATCTGCATGCTTGTGTGTGGTCTCTGTTTGGGTGCCCACTGTCCTTCAGCTAGACTTTGCTCTAGTGGTGACCATCTTGCAGTAACCACCCTCTCCACCCGGCTTTTTTTTTTTTTTTTTTTTTTTTTTCCCCCTGTCAGTGAGAAGCCGAGCTTCGCTCCTCAAGCTGCCTCGTCTCTCTTCAGCCACGCACTGGGTTCTGTTTGGTTTGCGCGCGGTCTCCGCGGCAACCCCTCCCCCAGCTACGTCACTGCCCTCCGGCAAGTAGGCAATCTGAGCCCCCTGCCCCTCCTTCTCTCTTCGGGAAGTCCCAAGCCACCACTCCCTTACCGCCTAAAAAGCAAGGGAATCAAAGCCAAAAGCCAAACTCCCAGAGCTGCGCTCCTCAAGCCGCCTCCTCTCTCTTCAGATGGGAAATGCAATTTAGTGCTAGGCCTTTCCCTTTAGGTTTTACCCCCACAATGTTTTCATTAGTTTCGATCACGCTTGAAATCAAGCATTTTACAGCAGTGTGGACCACCCTGCATCTCAGCAGAGGAAAGAGGTAGGGAAGAATTCTAAGGATCATTTTGACTGTCTCCAGAAGTTAGATCAGATGGCAAATGCAATTTGGTGCTAGGCTTTTCTCTTCAGGTTTTATCCCAACAATTTTTTCATTAGTTTCGATCAATCTCGAAATCAAGCATTTTACAGCAGTGTGGACCACCCTGTATCTCAGCAGAGGAAAGAGGTAGGGAAGAATTCTAAGGATCATTTTGACTGTCTCCAGAAGTTAGATCAGATGGCAAATGCAATTTGGTGCTAGGCTTTTCCCTTTAGGTTTTACCCCAAGAATGTTTTGCATCTAGTCAAATTGTCTCAGATTTACTTTATGCAGCTGCAGAGTAATGCATGTATCTCAGCAGAGGAAAGCCTAAGGATAGAATTCAAATACTCATTGTGACTGCCTCCAGAAGTTAGATCAGATAGCAAATGCAATGTGGTGCTAGGCTTTTCCCTTTAGGTTTTACCCCAGGAATCTTTTGCTTCTATTCGAATTGTCTCAGAAGTGCTGTATGCAGCTGTAGATTAATGCATGCATCTCAGCAGAGGAAAGTGTTAGGGCTGAATTCAAATACTCATTTTGACTGCCTCTAGAAGTTAGATCAGATGGCAAATGCAATTTGGTGCTAGGCCTTTCCCTTTAAGTTTTACCCCAACAATGTTTTCATTAGTTTCGATCACTCTCGAAATCAAGCATTTTGCAGCAATGTGGACCACCCTTTATGTCAGCAGAGGAAAGAGGTAGGGAAGAATTGTAAGGATCATTTTGACTGTCTCCAGAAGTTAGATCAGATGGCAAATGCAATTTGGTGCTGGGCCTTTCTGTTAAAGGGGTTAAGGGAAATGTTTGTTAATTGATAAAGGGGTTAAGGGAAATGTGTGTTAATTGATAAAGGGGTTAAGGGAAATGTTTGTTATAGCTCCATTGTATGCAGGAACTTGCTGTATTGCCAAATGTCAAACCACAGTATTGTGATTGTGCTTGCGGAACTAGGGGTTTACGCAGGGGAATATGGGGATGTTGTGTAACATTAGCTTTAAGTCAAAGACTGCCTATATATGGTAATGTATGGCTAGGCTTGAAGTAAAGGACACAGAGGAAGACTACTTGCTTCGGCCTCACCGACCACCAGAAGGCAGAAAACGGCCCCTAGCAACAGTTGGAACATGCGCATCTCAGCTCTGAAGAAACACAAACGCGGAAGAGCTACCACATAAAAGACTGATGAACTCCAGGGTGGGTACGGCAGTTGGAGGAGCGGAGACTCCCCTGTTGTCCAGCGCTGCATTTGCTTTATTGTTCATTACCTTACTTAACTTGCATTAAATCAAATCAAATTTGAATTGGCCTCTGTGAATTCTTTATAACGATTTTGGTGCCGTGACTCGGATAAGGAATAGAGAGTGGGATGAGAACAACGGAGTGGCGCCCCGCTGATACCAGCGGCTCCGCTGTTCATACTCCTACCTTATCCTTACCGACGATCCGAAATTCTGGACAATAAAGCAAAGGAATAACCGGTTGACCCCATAAATTTTGTGCACAAAAGTCCGGACGAAGACTCGGGACGCGTGAGTATCTGCCTCTTTGTACAGTGTTCCGTACGGTCGGGGTCAGTTTTCCCAGAGTGGACTGTGTGGTGTGTGCATGAGAGGGGGCCGGTAGCTCGGACTAACCCAAGCGAGTGTGGACCCTTAAGTAGTGCGGTTCTCATTGCTATCCCAAGCGTGAGCCACGAACAAGGGGAAGCGAGTGGACAAAGGTTGTGTGTGAACACTCTGGAAGATGGGACAGGGTAGTTCCCATTAAGTGAAGTCCCCATGGGGGAACCAAACCCCCAAATGGGATTTATATCGGTACCCCTGGCATATACGCTTGGGACGAATTGCAATCTATTTTAGGCATTCTTTTTACAACAGAAGAGAAAAATATGATAAGAACAGCTGGCATGTGAGCTTGGGACGCCCAGCCTGCACAAGGTCCACAGGCTGATGTAAAATGGCCATTACAAAGACCTCAATGGGACCATCAGAATAATAGCCACCGGGTCCATATGCAGGACTTACGGAATATAATTATTCAAGATATTTGTGATGCCGTCCCACGGGGACAGAATATTAATAGAGCTTTTAATGAAAGACAAGGAAAAGATGAATCTCCAAATGATTGGCTCGAAAGGCTATGAAAAAGTATGCAAATGTATTCAGGCTTGGATACCGAAGCCCCCCTTGGGCAAGTGTTACTTAAAACACAATTTGTTGCAAAATCTTGGGAAGATATCAGAAAAAAGTTGGAAAAGATTGAGAATTGGCAGGATAGAGGGTTAGATGAATTATTAAGAGAAGCTCAGAAAGTATATAGTTTCATAGTTTCATTCAGGGTTGGAAGGGACCACAAGGATCATCTAGTTCCAACCCCCCTGCCATGTAAGAAGGGATGATGAAAATCATAAGAAACGAGTTTGGATGATGGTGGCAGCAGTCAGAGAAAGCCAAGGAATAGGAAAAAGAGAAAATAAGCCTCCACCTCGATTATTAGACAACCAAAGGTTGAACATGGAAGGCAAAAGGGAAGAGAGAACTTGTTTTTATTGTGGAAAGAGGGGACACTTGAAGCGAAATTGTAGAAGCAGGATACAGGATGAGAAAATGTTTAAGGGAGATTAGGGGGGTCAGGGGCTCTATTTATTAGGGACCCAAAAACATCGTGAGCCCTTGATAACTTTGAAAATAGGTCCCTTACAGGAGAACTTTCAATTTTTGGTAGACTCGGGTGCTGAAAGGTCCACCATTCAGCGTCTGCCCGGAGGGTGTAAATTATCTTCAGATACCACAATGGTAGTAGGTGCAAAAGGTGAACCTTTTAGAGTAGGAATAGTAAAAGATGTGGAAATTGAAACAGATTCAAAGATAAGCTTAGGAGATTTTTTGATGGTGCCAGAGGCGGAATTCAATTTATTGGGCCGAGATTTGATTATTGAATTAGGAATTTCTTTAGAAGTAAAAAGTAAAGCCATCCAAATTAAGCTTTGTCCTTTACGGACCGAAGATGAAGAGAAAATAAATCCCGAGGTCTGGTATACCCCTGAAAGTGTTGGGCGTTTGCAGATACCACCATTTACCGTCACAATTCAGAATCCAGAAAGGCCGATTGTAATAAAACAATACCCCATTTCACTTGAGGGTCGAAGAGGATTAAAACCTGAAATTGATAGATTAATTAAGCAGGGACTTTTAGAACCTTGTATGTCACCCTTTAACACTCCAATATTGCCAGTAAAAAAGGCAGATGGGACTTACAGATTGGTGCATGATTTAAGAGCAATAAACAAGAGGACAGTGCCTCGCTTTCCTGGAGTAACTAACCCATCTACCCTGTTAAGTAAATTGAGCCCCGAAAATTTATGGTATAGTGTGATTGATTTGAAAGATGCATTTTGGGCCTGTCCGTTAGATGAATCCTGTAGGGACTATTTTGCCTTTGAATGGGAGGACCCGGATACTGGAAGAAGACAGCAGCTGAGGTGGACAGTTTTACCCCAAGGGTTTACAGAATCTCCCAATTTGTTTGGGCAGGCTTTAGAGCAAATATTACAAGAATATCAACCAACCCCTGGGATTACTCTCTTGCAATATGTGGACGATCTATTGGTTGCTGGAGTAAACGAAGAGGAAGTTAGGGCAGAGAGCATCAGACTTTTGAATTTTCTGGGCTTGAAAGGCCTTAAAGTTTCAAGAAAAAAGTTACAATTTGTAGAAGAAGAAGTAAGGTATTTGGGCCATTATATTAGCAAAGGGGAGAAGAGGATAGATCCTGAGCGTGTTAACGGAATACTTGCATTACCAACACCCAGGAACAAGAGACAGATACGCCAAATTTTGGGATTGGTAGGGTACTGTAGACAATGGATAGAGAATTATAGCAATAAGGAGAAGTTCTTGTATCAAAAACTTACCTCAGACGGGGTTGTGACATGGAATGAGGAGGATGAGAGAAAATGGCATGCTCTGCAGGAAGATCTAGTTAATGCCCCAGTTCTTAGCCTCCCAGATTTAAAAAGACAATTTTTCCTTTTTGTTAATATTGAAGATGGTACCGCATATGGGGTTTTAACCCAAGAGTGGGCAGGGAAAAAGAAACCGGTAGGGTATTTTTCAAAAATACTAGACCCTGTAAGTAGGGGCTGGCCTACCTGTCTACAAGCAGTAGTAGGGTGTGCTCAATTGGTTGGAGAGGCACGGAAAATTACCTTTAGCAGCAACATTAAGGTATTCTCTCCACATAATATCCGAAATGTATTACAACAAAAAGCTGAAAAACATCAGATAAAGCCTGGTGATTGGGTCCTGATATGATCCTGGAAAGAATCCACTCTGCAGCCCCGCTGGGAGGGTCCTTATTTGGTCCTCCTTACTACAAACACATCTGTCAGAACTGCAGAGAAGGGTTGGACGCACGCCAATAGAGTTAAAGGACCCATAGATAACAAAGAATGGAGGGTTATCAGCCCCGAAGGGGATATGAAGCTAAAACTAACCCGGAGGCCGAGGGAGACTCCTTAAAGATTGACCAAGACGTGAAAATAGTCCCTTGCAGAGACGAATTCGGAGGCTACAGCGCAAGATCGCCCCACTGCGGTATAACCTAGAACTGGTATTTGGAATAAAAATTACTGTGAGACATAAAGAAGATCTTGAATTCATTATTCCACGGATTCACAGAAAATTTGTAAACTATCCGAGTAGGAATCCTGCCTGTCTGTGTTGTGGGTCATATTTCCATTTAGCCTGGGTTGAAATAATCTGTGGGGGGTGTGGGGATAATTGTTGGGTGTATCAACATCATTTTGTTTTGGGTCACAAATGTAGAACATGTTCATATGAGTTAGACATGCCAAGTTATCATGATGCTCTTTCTGAAGAAACAGGAGAGATGGACTATCAAAGAGCGAAGGAATTAGTAAAAAATCAAGAAGATCTTGAACTTAGGTTATTGTATTGGAGGCTGAATCAAGCTGTAAGACTTGCATTTGCTGATCGTAAGACAAAAATTTTACAATCAATTTGTGGTCCGCAGGTGCCTTTGCATCATGTGTTGCAAGTTTCATCTAAAAACTGGGATGCTATATGTAAAAAGTTTTCAACTAGCCTTAAAATCTGATGTTTCTTTTTAGATAAGAAGACGGATCTGTTTGGATAAAAAGCTGGGTTTTCTACATGAATTGGGTTTGGTTTGAGCAATTACCCCTTGTTGTACAGTGTATCATAGGATTTATTATAGCAATCATTGGCTCATTAATCGTGTATTGGATGTGGAAAATCTTAAAGTGTGGAAAAGGAATTTGTAGTGACTGAAATATCTTGTGGAAAACAGGCCACTATTTAAGAACCCCTTTCTGAACATTTCCTGTAATGGGTAACCTGCTGCCGAGAAGAAAAATGTACCTCGTAGCTTGCTGCAACCAAGTTGACGAGCGAGGCAGAGGAGACCTTGTAAGGGATGTTCATAGACCTCAGTTGAAGTGGCGGTTCATGACAATATGTTGTATCAATCAAATACTAACGGTCTGTACTCTTAGGAGTCATAATCCACACCAACCTATGATTTGGAAATTAATCAATGAATCAGAATCTAAAATAATACGAGAATATAAAGGAACTGGGAATAATTGGAATTTTTCTGCCTATATATCTGACTTCAATGGGTAATACCAGCTCAAGGTACCAAGTGGCTGTGTTTGGATATTGGGATAACACCATGTTTATCACTAAAGGTTTTTAATGTTTCTGAGTTTTGTATACAAGTAGTAATAATTCCTCGACTTATGTACCATCCAATGGAAGAAGTAATACATCAATATGAACATGATTGGACTCGATCCAAGCGGGAACCAGTTACAGCAATAACGATAGCAACACTATTAGCCATTGGAGGAGTGGGTGGGGGGACAGGAATAGCCTCATCGGTTAAAAATGAAGAAATACAAACTTTACAAAGAGCGGTAGATGAGGATTTACAGAGAATTGAGCAATCGATTGATAAATTGGCAATTTCTGTCAAATCTTTATCTGAGGTGGCTTTGCAAAATAGGAGAGGTTTAGATTTATTATTATTGGAAAAAGGGGGGTTGTGTGTCACCTTACAGGAAGAATGCTGTTCCTTTATAGATCATACAGGAATGGTCAGAGATTCAATGGCTGAATTAAGGAAAAGATTGGAACAACGCAAGAAAGAAAGGGAATCTGGGAGAACTCGGTATGAAGGTTGGTTTAATGTGTCACCCTGGTTAACTACATTGTTATCTGCTGTAGCAGGTCCGGTGATTTTGATATTTTTAGGGTTGATGTTAGGACCATGTATAATTAGAAGACTCATACAGTTTGTTGAGAAAAGGTTTAAAACTACAAAATTATTGATCTTAACTATGCCACAACATGGAAGGCACAAAATTGAACAAAAAGATCATGATGTATATGAAGAAGAGATGTTGTAAATAAAGAACAAACATTTAAGAGTAACAAGAAGAAGGGGGGAATTGTTAAAGGGGTTAAGGGAAATGTTTGTTAATTGATAAAGGGGTTAAGGGAAATGTGTGTTAATTGATAAAGGGGTTAAGGGAAATGTTTGTTATAGCTCCATTGTATGCAGGAACTTGATGTATTGCCAAATGTCAAACCACAGTATTGTGATTGTGCTTGCGGAACTAGGGGTTTACGCAGGGGAATATGGGGATGTTGTGTAACATTAGCTTTTAGTCAAAGACTGCCTATATATGGTAATGTATGGCTAGGCTTGAAGTAAAGGACACAGAGGAAGACTACTTGCTTCGGCCTCACCGACCACCAGAAGGCAGAAAACGACCCCTAGCAACAGTAGGAACATGCGCATCTCAGCTCTGAAGAAACACAAACGCGGAAGAGCTACCACATAAAAGACTGATGAACTCCAGGGTGGGTACGGCAGTTGGAGGAGCAGAGACTCCCCTGTTGTCCAGCGCTGCATTTGCTTTATTGTTCATTACCTTACTTAACTTGCATTAAATCAAATCAAATTTGAATTGGCCTCTGTGAATTCTTTATAACATTTCCCTTTAGGTTTTACCCCAACAATGTTTACATGGGTTTCGATCACTCTCGAAACCCCGCATATTACAGCAGTGTGGACCACCCTCTATCTCAGCAGAGGAAAGAGGTAGGGAAGAATTCTAAGGACCATTTTGACTGTCTCCAGAAGTTAGATCAGATGGCAAATGCAATTTGGTGCTAGGCCTTTCCCTTTAGGTTTTACCCCAGGAATGTTTTCATTAGTTTCGATCACTCTCGAAATCCAGCATATTACAGCAGTGTTGAACACCCTGTATCTCAGCAGAGGAAAGAGGTAGGGAAGAATTGTAAGGATCATTTTGACTGTCTGCAGAAGTTAGATCTGATGGCAAATGCAATTTGGTGCTAGGCTTTTCCCTTTAGGTTTTACCCCGAGAATGTTTTGCTTCTATTCGAATTGTCCCAGAAGTGCTGTATGCCGCTGTAGATTAAGGCATGCATCTCTGCAGAGGAAAGTGCTTGGACTGAATTCAAATACTCATTTTGACTGCCTCCAGAGGTTTGATCAGATGGCAAATGCAATTTGGTGCTAGGCCTTTCCCTTTAGGTTTCACCCCAACAATGGTTTCACTAGTTTCGATCTATCTCGAAATCAAGTATTTGACAGCAGTGTGGACCACCCTCTATCTCAGCAGAGGAAAGTGGTAGGGAAGAATTCTAAGGATCATTTTGACTGCCTCCAGAAGCTTAATGAGATGGTAAATGCAATTTGGTGCTAGGCCTTTCCCTTTAGGTTTTACCCCTGGAATGTTTTGTTTCTCTTCGAATTGTCTCAGAAGTGCTCTATGCAGCTGTAGGTTAAAGCATGTATCTCAGCAGAGGAAAGTGTTAGGGCTGAATTCAAATACTCATTTTGACTGCCTCCAGCAGTTAGATGAGATGGTAAATGCAATTTGTTGCTAGGCCTTTCCCTTTAGGTTTTACCCCAAGAATGTTTTCATTAGTTTCGATCACACTCGAAATCAAGCATTTTGCAGCAGTGTGGACCACCCTGTGTCTCAGCAGAGGAAAGAGGTAGGGAAGAATTCTAAGGATCATTTTGACTGTCTCCAGAAGTTAGATCAGATGGCAAATGAAATTTGGTGCAAGGCTTTTCTCTTCAGGTTTTACCCCAAGAATGTTTTGCTTCTCTTTGAATTGTCTCAGAAGTGCTGTATGCAGCTGTAGATTAAAGCATGTAGCTCACCAGAGGAAAGCTTTAGGGCTGAATTCAAATACTCATTTTGACTGCCTCCAGAAGTTAGATCAAATGGCAAATGCAATTTGGTGCTAGGTCTTTCCCTTTAGGTTTTACCCCAAGAATGTTTTGCTTCTGTTCGAATTGTCTCAGAAGTACTGTACGCAGCTGTAGATTAATGCATGTATCTCAGCAGAGGAAAGTTTTAGGGCTCAATTCAAATACTCATTTTGACTGCCTCCAGAAGCTAGATCAGATGGCAAATTGAATTTGTTGCTAGGCCTTTCCCTTTAGGTTTTACCCCAACAATGTTTTCATTAGTTTCAATCACTCTCGAAATCAAGCATTTTACAGCAGTGTGCACCACCCTGTATCTCAGAGGAGGAAAGAGGTAAGGAAGAATTCTAAGGATCATTTTGACTGTCTCCAGAAGTTCGATCGCATGGCAAATGCAATTCGCTGCTAGGTTTTTCCCTTTACGTTTTACCCCAAGAATGTTTTGCTTCTATTCGAATTGTCTCAGAAGTGCTGTATGCAGCTGTAGATTAATGCATGTATCGCAGCAGAGGAAAGTGTTAGGGCTGAATTCAAATACTCATTTTGACTGTCTCCAGAAGTTAGATCAGATGGCAAATACAATTTGGTGCTAGGCTTTTCCCTTTAGGTTTTACCCCAAGAATGTTTTGCTTCTATTCGAATTGTCTCAATAGTGCTTTATGCAGCTGCAGAGTAATGCATGTATCTCGGCAGAGGAAAGTGTTAGGGCTGAATTCAAATACTCATTTTGAGTGCCTCCAGAAGTTAGATGAGATGGCAAATGCAATTTGGTGCTAGGCCTTTCCCTTTAGGTTTTACCCCAAGAATGTTTTGCTTCTGTTCGAATTGTCTCAGAAGTACTGTATGCAGCTGTAGATTAATGCATGTATCTCAGCAGAGGAAAGTGTTAGGGCTCAATTCAAATACACATTTTGACTGCCTCCAGAAGTCAGATCAGATGGCAAATGCAACTTGGTGCTAGGCCTTTCCCTTTAGGTTTTACCCCAACAATGTTTTCATTAGTTTCGATCACTCTCGAAATCAAGCATTTTACAGCAGTGTGGACCACCCTCTATCTCAGCAGAGGAAAGAGGTAGGGAAGAATTCTAAGGATCATTTTGACTGTCTCCAGAAGTTAGATCAGATGGCAAATGCAATTTGGTGCTAGGCCTTTCCCTTTAGGGTTTACCCCAACAATGTTTTCATTAGTTTCGATCACTCTCGAAATCCCGCATATTACAGCAGTGTGGACCACCCTCTATCTCAGCAGAGGAAAGAGGTAGGGAAGAATTCTAAGGATCATGTTGACTGTCTCCAGAAGTTAGATCAGATGGGAAATGCAATTTGGTGCTAGGCCTTTCCCTTTAGGGTTTACCCCAACAATGTTTTCATTAGTTTCAATCACTCTCGAAATCCAGCATATTACAGCAGTGTGGAACACCCTGTATCTCAGCAGAGGAAAGAGGTAGGGAAGAATTGTAAGGATCATTTTGACTGTCTGCAGAAGTTAGATCAGATGGCAAATGCAATTTGGTGCTAGGCTTTTCCCTTTAGGTTTTAACCCAAGAATGTTTTGCTTCTATTTGAATTGTCCGAGAAGTGCTGTATGCAGCTGTAGATTAATACATGCATCTCTGTAGAGGAAAGTGTTAGGGTAGAATTCAAATACTCATTTTGACTGCCTCCAGAGGTTTGATCAGATGGCAAAATCAATTTGGTGCTAGGCCTTTCCCTTTCGGTTTCACCCCAACAATGGTTTCACTAGTTTCGATCTATCTCGAAATCAAGTATTTGACCGCAGTGTGGACCACCCTGTATCTCAGCAGAGGAGAGGGGTAGGGAAGAATTCTAAGGATCATTTTGTCTGTCTCCAGAAGTTAGATCAGATGGCAAATGCAATTGATGCTAGGCTTTTCCCTTTAGGTTTTACCCCAGGAATGTTTTGCTCCATTTCGAATTGTCTCAGAAGTGCTGTATGCAGCCGCAGATTAAAGCATGTATCTCAGCAGAGGAAAGTGATAGGGCTGAATTCAAATCCTCATTTTGACTGTCTCCAGAATTAGATCAGATGGCAAATGCAATTTGGTGCTAGGCATTTCCTTTTAGGTTTTACCCCGAGAATGTTTTGCTTCTATTCGAATTGTCCCAGAAGTGCTGTATGGAGCTGTAGATTAATGCATGTATCTCAGCAGAGGAAAGTGATAGGGCTGAATTCAAATACTCATTTTGACTGCCTCCAGAGGTTTGATCAGATGGCAAATGAAATTTGGTGCTAGGCTTTTCCCTTTAGGTTTTACCCCAAGAATGTTTTCATTAGTTTCGATGTCTCTCGAAATCAAGGACTTTGCAGCAGTGTGGACCACCCTGTATCTCAGCAGAGGAAAGAGGTAGGGAAGAATTCTAAGGATCATTTTGACTGCCTCCAGAAGTTAAATGAGATGGCAAATGCAATTTGGTGCTAGGCCTTTCCCTTTAGGTTTTACCCCTGGAATGTTTTGCTTCTATTCGAATTGTCTCAGAAGTGCTCTATGCAGCTGTAGATTAATGCATGTATATCAGCAGAGCAAAGTGTTAGGGCTGAATTCAAATACTCATTTTGACTGTCTCCAGAAGGTAGATCGCATGGCAAATGGAATTTGGTGCTAGGCTTTTCTCCTTAGGTTTTACCCCAGGAATCTTTTGCTTCTCTTCGAATTGTCTCAGAAGTCCTGTATGCAGCCGTAGATTAATGCATGCATCTCAGCAGAGGAGAGTGATAGGATAGAATTCAAATACTCATTTTGACTGTCTCCAGAAGTTAGATCAGATGGCAAATGGAATTTGGTGCTACGCCTTTCCCTTTAGGTTCCACCCCAACAATGTTTTCATTAGTTTCGATCACTCTTGAAATCAAGCATTTTACAGCAGTGTGGACCACCCTGTATCTCAGCAGAGGAAAGAGATTGGGAAGAATTCTTAGGATCATTTTGACTGCCTCCAGAAGTTTGATCAGATGACAAATGCAATTTGGTGCTAGGCTTTTCCCTTTAGGTTTTACCTCAAGAATGTTTTCATTAGTTTCGATCAGTCTCGAAATCAAGCATTTTACAGCAGTGTGAACCACCCTTTATCTCAGCAGAGGAAAGAGGTAGGGAAGAATTCTAAGGATCATTTTTGACTGTCTCCAGAAGTTAGATCAGATGGCCAATGCAATTTGGTGCTAGGCCTTTCCCTTTAGGTTTTACCCCAACAATGTTTTCATTAGTTTCGATCACTCTCGACATCCAGCATTTTACAGCAGTGTGAACCACCCTGTATCTCAGCAGAGGAAAGAGGTAGGGAAGAATTCTAAGGATCATTTTGACTGTCTCCAGAAGTTAGATCAGATGGCAAATGCAATTTGTTGCTAGGCCTTTCCCTTTAGATTTTGCCCCAACAATGTTTACATTAGTTTCGATCACTCTCAAAAACAAGCATTTTACAGCAGTGTGGACCACCCTGAATCTCAGAGGAGGAAAGAGGTAGGGAAGAATTCTAAGGATCATTTTGACTGCCTCCAGAAGTTAGATGAGATGGCAAATGCAATTTGGTGCTAGGCCTTTCCCTTTAGGTTTTACCCAAAGAAAGTTTACATTAGTTTCGATCAGTCTCGAAATCAAGCACTTTACAACAGCGTGGACCACCCTGTATGTCAGCAGAGGAAAGAGGTAAGGAAGAATTGTAAGGATCATTTTGACTGTCTCCAGAAGTTCGATCAGATGGCAAATGCAACTTGGTGCTGGGCATTTCCCTTTAGGTTTTACCCCAAGAATGTTTTGCTTCTATTCGAATTGTCTCAGAAGTGCTGTATGCAGCTGTAGATTAATGCATGTATCTCAGCAGAGGAAAGTGTTAGGGCTGAATTCAAATACACATTTTGACTGTCTCCAGAAGTTAGATCAGATGGCAAATGCAATTTGGTGCTAGGTTGTTCTCTTCAGCTTTTACCCAAGAATGTTTTGCTTCTATTCGAATTGTCTCAGAAGTACTTTATACAGCTGTAGATTAATGCATGTATCTCAGCAGAGGAAAGTGATAGGGCTGAATTCAAATACTCATTTTGACTGCCTCCAGAAGTTAGATCGGAAGGCATATGCAATTTGGTGCTAGGCTTTTCCCTTTAGGTTTTACCCAACAAAGTTTACATTAGTTTCGATCACTCTCGAAATCAATCATTTTGCAGAGGTGTGGGCCACCCTGTATCTCAGAGGAGCAATGAGGTGGGGAAGAATTCTAAGGATCATTTTGACTGTCTCCAGAAGGTCGAGCACATGGCAAATGAAATCTGGTGCTAGGTTTTTCCCTTTAGGTTTTACCCCAAGAATGTTTTGCTTCTATTCGAATTGTCTCAGAAGTGCGGTATGCAGCTGTAGATTAATGCATGCATCTCTGCAGAGGAAAGTTTTAGGGCTGAATTCAAATACTCATTTTGACTGCCTCCAGAAGTTAGATCGGAAGGCATATGCAATTTGGTGCTAGGCTTTTCCCTGTAGGTTTTACCCCAGCAATGTTTTCATTAGTTTCGATCACTCTCGAAATCCAGCATATTACAGCACTGTGGACCGCCCTGTACCTCAGCAGAGGAAAGAAGTAGGGAAGAATTCTAAGGATCATTTTGACTGTCTCCAGAAGTTAGATCAGATGGCAAATGCAATTTGGTGCTAGGCTTTTCCCTTTAGGTTTTACCCCAAGAATGTTTTACTTCTATTTGAATTGTCTCAGAAGTTCTGTATGCAGCTATAGATTAGTGCATGTATCTCGGCAGAGGAAAGTGTTAGGGCTGAATTCAAATACTCATTTTCACAGCCTCCAGAAGATAGATCAGATGGCAAATGTAATTTGGTGCTAGGCCATTCCCTTTAGATTTTACCCCGACAATGTTTACATTAGTTTCAATCACTGTCGAAATCAAGCATCTTACAGCAGTGTGGACCACCCTGTATGTCAGAGGAGGAAAGAGGTAGGGAAGAATTCCAAGGATCATTTTGACTGCCTCCAGAAGTTCGATCACATGGCAAATGCAATTCGGTGCTAGGATTTTCCCTTTAGGTTTTACCCCAAGAATGCTTTGCTTCTATTCGAATTCTCTAGGAAGCGCTGTATGCAGCTGTAGATTAATGCATGTATCTCAGCAGAGGAAAGTGTTAGGGCTGAATTCAAATTGTCATTTTGACTGTCTCCAGAAGTTAGATCAGATGGCAAATGCAATTTGGTGCTAGGCCTTTCCCTTTAGGTTTTACCCCAACAAAGTTTACATTAGTTTCGATCAGTCTCGAAATCAAGCACTTTACAGCAGCGTGGACCACCCTGTATGTCAGCAGAGGAAAGAGGTAAGGAAGAATTCTAAGGATCATTTTGACTGTCTCCAGAAGTTCGATCATATGGCAAATGCAATTTGGTGCTAGGCTTTTCCCTTTAGGTTTTACCCTAGAATGTTTTGCTTCTATTCGAATTGTCTCAGAAGTGCTGTATGCAGCTGTAGATTAATGCATGTGTCTCAGCAGAGGAAAGTGTTCGGGCTGAATTCAAATACTCATTTTGACTGCCTCCAGAAGTTAGTTGAGATGGCAAATGCAATTTGGTGCTAGGCTTTTCCCTTTAGGTTTTACCCCAAGAATGTTTTGCTTCTATTCGAATTGTCTCAGAAGTGCTGTATGCAGGTGTATATTAACGCATGTATGTCAGCAGAGGAAAGTGTTAGGGCTGAATTCAAATACTCATTTTGACAGTCTCCAGAAGTTAGATCTGATGGCAAATGCAATTTGGTGCTAGGTTTTTCTCTTCAGATTTTACCCAAGAATGTTTTGCTGCTATTCAAATTGTATCAGAAGTACTTTATACAGCTGTAGATTAATGCATGTATCTCAGCAGAGGAAAGTGATAGGGCTGAATTCAAATACTCATTTTGACTGCCTCCAGAAGCTAGATCAGATGGCAAATGCAATTTGGTGCTAGGCTTTTCCCTTTAGGTTTTACCCCAACAATGTTTACATTAGTTTCGATCACTCTCGAAATCAAGCATTTTGCAGAGGAGTGGACCACCCTGTATCTCAGAGGAACAATGAGGTGGGGAAGAATTCTAAGGATCATTTTGACTGTCTCCAGAAGTTCGAGCACATGGCAAATGCAATTTGGTGCTAGGTTTTTCTCTTCAGGTTTTACCCCAAGAATGTTTTGCTTCTATTCGAATTGTCTCAGAAGTGCGGTATGCAGCTGTAGATTAATGCATGCATCTCTGCAGAGGAAAGTTTTAGGGCTGAATTCAAATACTCATTTTGACTGCCTCCAGAGGTTTGATCAGATGGCAAATGCAATTTGGTGCTACGCTTTTCCCTTTAGGTTTTACCCCAGGAATGTTTTGCTTCTATTCGAATTGTCTCAGAAGTGCGGTATGCAGCTGTAGATTAATGCATGTATCTCAGCAGAGGAAAGTTTTAGGGCTGAATTAAAATATTCATTTTGACTGCCTCGAAAGTTAGATCAGATGGCATATGCAATTTGGTGCTAGGCCTTTCCTTTTAGGTTTTACCGTAACAATGTTTTCATTAGTTTCTATTAATCTCAAAATCAAGTATTTTACAGCTGTGTGGACCACCCTGTATCTCTTCAGAGGAAAGAGGTAGGGAAGAATTCTAAGGATCATTTTGACTGTCTCCAGAAGTTAGATCAGATGGCAAATGTAATTTGGTGCTAGTTTTTTCCCTTTAGGTTTTACCCCGACAATGTTTATATTAGTTTCGATCACTGTCGAAATCAAGCATTTTACAGCAGTGTGGACCACCCTGTATGTCAGAGGAGGAAAGAGGTAGGGAAGAATTCCAAGGATCATTTTGACTGTCTCCAGAAGTTCGATCACATGGTAAATGCAATTCGGTGCTAGGTTTTTCCCTTTAGGTTTTACCCCAATAGTGTTTTGCTTCTATTCGAATTGTCTAGGAAGCGCTGTATGCAGCTGTCGATTAATGCATGTATCTCAGCAGAGGAAAGTGTTAGGGCTGAATTAAAATATTCATTTTGACTGCCTCCAAAGTTAGATCAGATGGCATATGCAATTTGGTGCTAGGCCTTTCCTTTTAGGTTTTACCTCAACAATGTTTTCATTAGTTTCGATTAATCTCAAAATCAAGCATTTTACAGCATTGTGGACCACCCTGTATCTGAGCAGAGGAAAGAGGTAGGGAAGAATTCTAAGGATCATTTTGACTGTCTCCAGAAGTTAGATCAGATGGCAAAAGCAATTTGGTGCTAGACCTTTCCCTGTAGGTTTTACCCCAACAATGTTTTCATTATTTTCGATCACTCTCGAAATCAAGCGTTTGACAGCAGTGTGGACCACCCTGCATCTCATCAGAGGAAAGAGGTAGGGAAGAATTCTAAGGATCATTTTGACTGTCTCCAGAAGTTAGATCAGATGGCAAAAGCAATTTGGTGCTAGCCTTTTCCCTTTAGGTTTTACCCCAAGAATGTTTTACTTCTATTCGAATTGTCTCAGAAGTGCTGTATGCAGCTGTAGATTAATGCATGCATCTCTGCAGAGGAAAGTTTGAGGGCTGAATTCAAATACTCATTTTGACTGCCACCAGAGGTTTGATCAGATGGCAAATGCAATTTGGTGCTAGCCTTTCCCCTTTACGTTTTACCCCATGAATGTTTTGCTTCTATTCAAATTGTCTCAGAATGCTGTATGCAGCTGTAGATTAATGCATGCATCTCTGCAGAGGAAAGTGTTAGGGCTGAATTCAAATACTCATTTTGACTGTCTCCAGAAGTTAGATCAGAAGGCAAATGCAATTTGGTGCTAGGCTTTTCCTTTTAGGTTTTACCCCAGGAATGTTTTGCTTCTATTCGAATTGTCTAGGAAGCGCTGTATGCAGCTGTTGATTAATGCATGTATCACAGCAGAGGAAAGTGTTAGGGCTGAATTCAAATACTCCTTTTGACTGCCTCCAGAAGTTAGATCAGATGGTAAATGCAATTTGGTGCTAGGCCTTTCCCTTTAGGTTTTACCCCAACAATGTTTTCATTAGTTTCGATCACTCTCGAAATCAAGCATTTGACAGCAGTGTGGACCACCCTGTATCTCAGAGGAGGAAAGAGGTAGGGAAGAATTCTAAGGATCATTTTGACTGTCTCCAGAAGTTAGATCGCATGGCAAATGCAATTTGGTGCTAGGTTTTTCCTTTTAGGTTTGTGCTGGGTTGAGGCAGCCCCCTTCCCCACCCCTGGCAACAATAAACACTCAGACAAACGGATTGCAAAGGTGATGGAAAGTTTAAATAGAAAGCAGTGAACTTTTACAGAAAACCAAAAGCACAGTGATAAAGAAAAATCCCAAAGCAGACCCAGAGAGATCCCATCCCTACCTGAGGGTACACCCGAGACCCCCCAGGGCTCCTTCTTCCCCCTCCCTCTGCTAGGCTAGTCTCAACTGGCCAGATCTGAGACTGCCCATCCCCCATGGCCTTGGGCCTAGCCAGGCCCAAAGCCAGGAGACATCTCCCCCAGTTACCGGCTGACGAAGGAGGAAGAAAAGAGATAGTGCTAGACTCCGCACTGGATCTTATAGTGGTGCTAAGGATTGTGGTATGAAATACTACATAATTTCCTGTGTCCACCCCTCTGGGCTGGATTTCTGGACACAGGAAGTAAACATTGCAGGGGGCACCCAGCTCAAACTTTAACACGCCACCCCTTATTTCATACCATAATCTTTGCACCCAAACACATCATTAAATCAGAAATCCTCTGCTGACATGTTCGGTGAAGTCCATATCTTCATCTGGGCATCCACCCAAACAGTCTCTCATTCAGGCTCTAGTGTCAGTCCATTCCAGTTCTTCTTCCCTCATCTAATGGAACCTCTCGGCGATGCAGGGTTCACTCTTCTGTGGTGCAAGCTCTTCATGGATCCGTTGGACATCCTGGTCACCTGGAAAGAACCTCACAACTTCTCAACCAAACCTTTATTCCCATCTCTATTTACTCAGCGGCATGTTTCCCCCCCTGGGGCAAGCCAGTCAGAACAATCAGGCTCTAACTGCTTCTCCACCCCTCCAGGAAAACAGCACGCTGAGCCTTTCACAACCCTGCACGGACCTATCCCAAGCCCAGTGCTGACCGCTTCCAGCCGCGGCCCGAGGCTCTACAGATGCATGTCACGGTACACCGCCTTCCCGCTAGGCGTTCGCGTACCGAAACGTGACAGCATCCAACAACTTAACCCTCCCCTGGCGGAGGGAGGGGCTGCACCACAACCTAGTGAGAAGAAGGGAGGTGGAGCCAGGTGCTCGGCGCCATTTTCGGAACTCGTCTGAAAAAGTTGGGGAAGAGACTAGGGCCAGCCCCACCGCAACCCGAGCGCACGGCCAGGACCGCCGCCGCCGCTCCGAGCGCACGGCTGTGCTCACCGCCTCCGCAGCCCGAGCGCACGGCCAGGACCGCCGACGCCGCCACTCCGAGTGCACGGTCGGTCCTGCTGCCGCCCGAGCACACAGCAGGGCTCCGCCCACCTCTGCCGCCGCGGTACAGAATCAAAATCGCCTCCACCCCTCGGGCATTCAAACGTCTCCTCCAGCAAAAGCCATGATCAAGTCCTCAGGGCCCTTGAGAACAGCTTTCAGCTGGAGTCCCTGTCGCCCATAGGAGCCGAGCCGAGCTCGCCCGCTCGCCGCGGCTGGCCCTACCCCGCAGCGAGAACGGACCTGACTTTGATCTGCTCGCCACTGCTCCTCCCCCATTTCACTCCCTGCCGCTTTTACCGCTCCGCAGAGAATAAAGGTGGGGGAAGGCAGGTCCCGCATTCTCAAGCGGTGCCCCCATTCCATTGGTTAAGAACCACCCCTGCTTGAAAATAGCAGGAGGGACTCTGTGCCACCGGTCACGCACCAGAAGTCCCCCTGCAATCCACAAGAACTTAACACAGTCGCCCCAACAACAACACGAGCCCCCAACTGCCAAGAAAACCAAAACGACGCCCAGAACTAAATTTAAACTCTCTTATCTTTTGCAATCCGATCTGCAGAGTAGCCACAATAACCAGCTCCTACTCCTGCCTGGCTCCGCCAGAAATGTAAAGGGGTTGGGGGCAGATCCTCTGCCCCACCTCAACCGTCCTCTGCTACCAAGAATGTGCTGGGTTGAGGCAGCCCCCTTCCCCACCCCTGGCAACAATAAACACTCAGACAAACGGATTGCAAAAGTGATGGAAAGTTTAAATAGAAAGCAGTGAACTTTTACAGAAAACCAAAAGCACAGTGATAAAGAAAAATCCCAAAGCAGACCCAGAGAGATCCCATCCCTACCTGAGGGTACACCCGAGACCCCCAGGGCTCCTTCTTCCCCCTCCCTCTGCTAGGCTAGTCTCAACTGGCCAGATCTGAGACTGCCCATCCCCCATGGCCTTGGGCCTAGCCAGGCCCAAAGCCAGGAGACATCTCCCCCAGTTACCGGCTGACGAAGGAGGAAGAAAAGAGATAGTGCTAGACTCCGCACTGGATCTTATAGTGGTGCTAAGGATTGTGGTATGAAATACTACATAATTTCCTGTGTCCACCCCTCTGGGCTGGATTTCTGGACACAGGAAGTAAACATTGCAGGGGGCACCCAGCTCAAACTGTAACAGTTTCGTTTCATTTTGTTTTGTTTCATTTCGTTTTCCACCTCACAATTTCATGTCATTTAATTTAATTTAATTTCATTTCATTTCATTTCATTTTGTTTTGTTTCGTTTTGTTTCATTTAGTTTCATTTAGTTTCTTTTAATTTCGTTTCGATTTTCACCACACAATTTCATTTCATTTCATTTCAATTAATTTCATTCATTTCATTTCGTTTCGTTTCGTTTCGTTTAGTTTCGTTTCGTTTTGTTTTCCACCACACAATTTTATTTCACTTCATTTAATTTAATTTCATTTCATTTCATTTCGTTTCGTTTAATTTCATTTTGTTTTGTTTCGATTTCCACCACACAATTTCATTGCATTTCATCTCATTTAATTTAATTTCTTTTAATTTCATTTAGTTTCGTTTCATTTAGTTTTGTTTTGCACCACACAATTTCATTTCTTTCATTTCATTTAATTTCATTTTCCACCACACAATTTAATTTAATTTAATTTAATTTAATTTAATTTAATTTCATTTCATTTCATTTCATTTCATTTCATTTCATTTCATTTCATTTCGTTATCCACCACACCATTTGATTTTGTTTCATTTTGTTTCGTTTAGTTTCATTTAGTTTCCTTTAGTTTCGTTTTCCACCACAGAATTTTATTTCACTTCATCTCATTTCATCTCATCTCATTTCATTTCATTTCATTTTGTTTCAATTTTCACCACACAATTTCATTTCATTTCATTTCATTTCATTTCATTTCATTTCATTTCATTTCATTTCATTTCATTTCGTTATCCACCACACAATTTAATTTAGTTTAATTTAATTTCGTTTCATTTCGTTTCGTTTTGTTGTATTTCATTTCATTTTCCTCCACAGAATTATATTTCATTTCATTTCATTTCATTTTGTTTCATTTTGTTTCGTCTCGTTTCATTTTCCACCACACAATTTCATTTTATTTTATTTCATTTCATTTCGTTATCCACCACACCATTTAATTTAGTTTCATTTAATTTCATTTCATTTAATTTAATTTTGTTTCGTTTCGTTTCCTTTAGTTTCGTTTTCCACCACACAATTTTATTTCACTTCATCTCATTTCATCTCATTTCATTTAATTTCTTTTCATTTCGTTTTCCACCACAAAATTTAATTTAATTTAATTTAATTTAGTTTCGTTTCGTTTTCCTCCACACCATTTCATTTCATTTCATTTTGTTTCGTTTCGTTTCGTTTCGATTAGTTTCGTCTCGTTTCATTTTCCACCACACAATTTCATTTCTTTCATTTCTTTTCATTTCATTTTACACCACACAATTTCATTTAATCTCACTTCATTTCATTTCATTTCATTTCATTTCATTTCATTTCATTTTCTACCTCACAATTTCATTTCATTTAAGTAAGTAAGTGGTGCCACGGGTTAACTGTCTGGTGCCACGGGTTAGCTGTCTGGTGCCATGGGTTAGCTGTTTGGGGGGGTTGGATTGGTTGATGGGTTGGACGCTATGATCTTGAAGGTCTCTTCCAACCTGGTCTGGTTTATTCTATTCTAAAGAATCCTGCTAAATGATGAGGTTGAGTCTGTGTAAGCACCACACACAACAAAGGTTTATTATTCTATTCATTTAATTTAGTTTCCTTTCGTTTCGTTATCCACCACACAATTTTATTTCACTTCATCTCATTTCATTTCGTTTAGTTTCGTTTCGTATCATTTCATTTAGTTTCATTTCGTTTTCCACCACAAAATTTCATTTAATTTCATTTCGTTTCATTTTGTTTCATTTAGTTTCATTTAATTTAGTTTCATTTTGTTTCGATTTCCACCACACAATTTCATTTCATTTCATTTCATTTCATTTCATTTCATTTCATTTCATTTCATTTCGTTATCCACCACACAATTTAATTTAGTTTCATTTCATTTCGTTTCGTTGTATTTCATTTCATTTTCCTCCACAGAATTATATTTCATTTAATTTCATTTAATTTCGTTTAGTTTTGTTTAGTTTCGTTTCATTAAGTTTTGTTTCATTAAGTTTCGTTTTGTTTTCTACCACACAATTTCATTTTATTTCATTTCATTTCATTTCGTAATCCACCACACCATTTCATTTAGTTTCATTTCATTTCATTTCATTTCATTTCATTTCATTTCATTTCGTTTCATTTCATTTCGTTTCCTTTAGTTTCGTTTTCCACCACACAATTTTATTTCACTTCATCTCATTTCATCTCATTTCATTTCGTTATCGACCAAACAATTTATTTTGGTTTCGTTTCATTTCGTTTCATTTCGTTTCATTTCATTTCATTTCATTTCATTTCGTTTTCCACCACAAAATTTAATTTCGTTTCATTTCATTTCATTTCATTTCTTCTCATTTTGTTTTCCACCACAAAGTTTAATTTAATTTCATTTCATTTCGTTTCGTTTTCCTCCACACCATTTCATTTCATTTAATTTCATTTTGTTTTGTTTTGTTTCGATTAGTTTCGATTAGTTTCGTCTCGTTTCATTTTGCACCACACAATTTCATTTCTTTCATTTCTTTTCATTTAATTTTCCACCACAAAATTTCATTTAATCTCATTTAATCTCATTTCATTTCATTTCATTTTCCACCTCACAATTTCATTGCATTTCATTTCATTTAGTTTCGTTTCATTTTGTTTCGTTATCCACCACACAATTTTATTTCACTTCATCTCATTTCATTTCGTTTAGTTTCGTTTCGTTTAGTTTCATTTCATTTAGTTTCGTTTCATATCATTTCATTTAGTTTTGTTTCGGTTTCCACCACAAAATTTCATTTCATTTAATTTCATTTTGTTTCATTTCGTTTCATTTAGTTTCGTTTCATTTAGTTTCATTTAGTTTCATTTCATTTAGTTTCATTTTGTTTCGATTTCCACCACGCAATTTCATTTCATTTATTTCATTTCATTTCATTTGGTTTTGTTTCTTTTTGTTTTGTTTTCCACCACACAATTTCATTTCATTTCATGTCATTTCATGTCATTTCATTTAATTTCATTTAATTTCGTTTCGTTTCATTAAGTTTCGTTTTGTTTTCCACCACACCATTTCATTTCATTTCATTTCATTTCATTTCATTTCATTTCATTTCATTTCATTTCATTTCGTTTAGTTTCGTTTCATTTCGTTTTGTTTCGATTTCCACCACACAATTTCATTTCATTTCATTTCATTTCATTTCATTTCATTTCATTTCATTTCATTTCATTTTGTATTGGGTTGAACTGAGGTGGAGTTAATTCTCCTCACAGCATCGTTCTTGTGCTGTGGTTTTTTTGCAGCAGTAGTTGATAACACAGCAGTGTTTTGGCTACAGCTGAATTTGGTATCCGAGCTGTGTCCTTTCAACATTTCCCTGCCCCAGGAGTACATTGAGGGGTGAGCAGGATCTTGGGAGGGGACACAAGTGAGCCAGCTGACTCAGACTGGCCAAAGAGGTATTCCATACCATATGACGTCAGCTCAGGTATAAGAAGGACGTGAAAGAAGGAAGTGTTGGGGATTCGTCCATGGCGTTTATCCTCCCAAGGAACCACCAAGCTTAGAGAGCCCTGCTTCCCGAGTGTGACCGGTTGACGTTGCCCCCTTAAGAAAGGGAATATGGTGGACGGAAGTTGGTAAACGGAAAGAATAATCTAAACTAATTTCATTGGTGAAGTGGGAGGAAGCACCTTCTGAACTGGGAGTGAACTGGGAGTGAACTGGGCACTCCGGGAACTTTATCTTTAGTCTTGCTTCCGCCTCTTCTTCGTGCAGCAGCTCTCTCTATGCTGGGCTTTCTGCCAAGGCTTCGGCCTTGAAGACTTGATAAAGGCCGATATTAACTCCCTTCCAATTAACACAAACTGCTTCTAACATTTTTTTTTTCTCTCTTTTCTTCCTCTTTCTATCCCACTCTGGGGAAAGGGGGAGAGAGGGGAGAGCGGAGGTGGGAAATCCCCCTCAGCAGAGGGGGGAACCCTCTTTTCTGTGTTACTTTATTGTATATCTTTGTATATATTGTAAATATTGTAAATTTGTAAATATTCCCCTGCATATCCTTCATTGCTTTGTAAATATAAAGCTCCACTGCTTTGCTAATTCAGCCACCACACCGAGACCGACCACCGTCCTGCTGATGGGAAGTAGAGACTAACATCTCTCTCTCTGCTTTCTTTGCTTCCGCGCGGTCTATTTGCTGTTTGCTTATTAGTGTTATTAAATTGCTCCAATCTTATCCCCGGCTTCTGTTATATTTTCTTTCCCTTCTTCCCCTGTTCACTTAAGAGGGGGAGTGATAGAGCGGCTTGGTGGGTATCTGGCCTCCAGGCCAGAGCCAATGAGCCAATGGTGTGCCAGGGATGTGCTCTTCCACTGCAAGCCCTCCTGCATAAGGGCAAACTCATGATAATTGTCACATTAGAGAAATGATGGGTCTATGGCTAGGAGTCAGAGGAAAAACCTCACCTCTCCTAGGCCAGGACCTTGGCAAAGGAGGCACATCAGGCTGATCTGAAGTGATTTTCTGTCGGGAGACTCGCACCATTTAATCCTCCCATCAGTCACAATGGCAGACATAGCAAACACCAAGGTGCTGCCTGTGTCCTAGAGATACAGTCCATGGGCAGATAATTAGTTTAATTTATTACTTGATTGATTTAGTGTTTTCCAGCTGAATTAGCAAACATGAAGGTGTTGTGGCTTGTGGAGCAATTATTCTTTTCAATTTTTGGGGCTCTGGTTTACAGATATTGTTTGGGTTTGAATTTGGATTACCTGGGTAAATATTTGGTGCGGACAATTTATATGTGGGTTATGTATAGAGTTAAATTATGGTACGGAAAATGTATTAATTTATTCTGGCCAGTGAGATACAGAAATGTTACCTCCACCATTCTCCCAATTGAGATAAAGGGTTTTAAGATACCGCCTGAGGAGAGAGTAACTTTAGGTGATGCCTGGGATCCAAAGGTGATTTATGTGATGTGTGTTGTGCCCGGTTGACGCTGTCCCCTTAAGAAAGGGAGTATGGTGGACGGAAGTTGGTAAACGGAAGGAATATTCTAAACAATTTCATTGGGCGAGTGGGAGGAAGCACTATCTGGCCTGAGAGTGAAGCGGGCATTCCCAGCACTTCTCTGTCACTCTTGCTTCCGCTTCTCCAGGGTGCAGGAACTCTTCTCTGTGCTGGGCTTTCTGCCAAGGCCTCGGCCTTGAGGATAAGATAACCAGGTCTATATTAACTGCTTTCAATTAACACAAACTGCTTTTAACTTCTCTCTTTCTTCTTTCTCCCTCTTTTTCCAAACTATTCTGGGGAAAAGGGGAAGAGAGGGGAGAGCGGAGGTGGGGAAACCCCTCGGCCGAGGGGGGTTACTCTCATTTCTGTGTTACTCTGTTGTATATCTTTGTATATATTGTAGATATTGTAAATTTGTAAATATTCCCCTGCAAAATCCTACACTGCTTTGTAAATATAGCTCCACTGCTTTGCTAATTCAGCTGGTGAGTTTTTTTCCTTTCCCTTCAATTTTTTTTTTCCCTTTTACCTTACAAGGGGGAAGGGAAGAGGCTTCTTGGCCTCACCCCTTCCAACCCACCACATTTTTTTTTTATTGGCGTACCCAACGTGCGGCAGATAATTAGTTTAATTTATTACTTGATTGATTTAGTGTTTTCTAGCTGAATTAGCAAACATGAAGGTATTGTGGTTTGTGGAGCGATTATTCTTTTCAATTTTTGGGGCTCTGGTTTACAGATATAGTTTGGGTTTGCCTTTGGATTACCTGGGTAAATATTTGGTGCGGACAATTTATATGTGGGTTATGTATAGAGTTAAATTATGGTATGGAAAATGTATTAATTTACTATGGCCAGTGAGATACAGGAATGTTACCTCCACCACTCTCCCAATTGAGATAAAGGGTTTTAAGATTCCGCCTGAGGAGAGAGTAACTTTAGGTGATGCCTGGGAACCAAAAGTGGTTTACTTG